>JAULUF010000021.1:957500-1332500 GCA_031834385.1 Semotilus atromaculatus | reverse complement strand
CACACACACTCGACATGCACGCGGTGAGACTTCCACACACTTTTTTAGCTAACTGTGATTTTGTGTACAGGTGAAACTCGGAAAATTTGAATATCGTGCAAAAGTTCATGTATTTCAGTAATTCAAATTAAAAGGTGAAAAGGTCCTTGTTCCATATGTTACATGTACTTACCGCAGTAATAACAGTAAATTATTCATAATTACATGCAACTAACCCTCAACTTAATCCTACCCTATCCCTATAGTAAGTACATGTAGTTACTTAATATTACTCTGTACTTAAATATATAATTACACTGTAACAAGGACACCTTAAAGTAAAGTGTAACCACGATAAGTTATTATACTATTAGTTGACTTACATTTTAGACACAATATTATCTGTTTTTCCTCTATTCTGCCAACGAAAATAGTTCCTAAGAGTAAAGCCATTGCGCCTCCGAGTTTCAGTTTCCTTACTGACTGAATCGCTCTAATGAATGACTCAACGATTCACTCACTCACTCCTGCTTTGTCCCTGAATGAATCAGACGTTTTGAACGAGTCGTTTGAGTGAATGATTCAGTGACTCACTCGGTAAGACAGGGGTTTTAGTGTCATTTCATTTTAGCTGAAGGACAAAGATTGAATTTTGATTTGTTTTCAGTCATGACTGTAACAATACACTGCAAAAAATAATTTTCTTACTTAGTGTTTTTGTCTTGTTTCCAGTCCAAATATCAAAATATTCTTAAATCAAGATGCATTTACTAAATGAGTAAAATGATATAAGAAATTATTTTCTATTTTCCGGGTAAATAAATCAAAATTAAGAGTTGATTCTTAAAAAAAGCTAAATTATCTGCCAATGGGGTCAGAAAAATAATCTTAATTCAAACAGAAACATTATTTTTCTGACCACCATGGGCAGATAATTTTGCTTTTTTTAATTCAATTCGTTTTAATTCATTAATTCATTCTTTTTTTCTATTATTGACAGTATAAATAAATAAATAAATGAAACAAAGCGGCCAATCAATAATTATTTATTTTTTATATTATCTGAAATAATTATGAAAACCTGTGCAGCAGGACAATCAATTTATTTATTCAAATTAAACTGCATGTTTCCATTGATGGTGAAGTTAGACATCGAAAGCGCATGTGGCTGCGCGTTTTTTCTTGTTATGAATTGTACCCTATTTTCCATTATTACAGTAAACTACGTGCAGTGATACGGAACGGTAATGCGGTCAAAACCTGCCGGAACTACTTTAATAATCACACACCTTAGAACGTTCGTCAACCAATCAGATTCAAGCATTCAACGGTCCTGTCGTATAAATTGTTTTAAAGCAGCTTTACAGTGATAACAGGAAATAAAAACTAATTAAAAACATAACACACGCTTCCTCCGCAGGACAGAAACACGTTCCATCGCTTCGACAAATTCAACTCCAAATACAATCCCATCGGAGAATCCATTCTCAGAGAGATCTTCATCAAAACAGACAACCACATCCACGGGAAATACTTCGGCCACATCGTGAAGGTACGAGCGCAGAACTACAGCTGTCAATCATTGCAGGACTACAGCTGTCAATCATCGCAGGACTACAGCTGTCAATCATCGCAGTTCTCCGCTCATTACTGCAATTAATGCCAAATTACGTTTATTATGAAATCATGATTTATTCAACTAATTCAGTTACTGCATCATCAACAGTGTTAAAGCACCCTTTCTTTTTAGAAATTATTTTAATTCCTTTCCTAAAACTATATTTTGAAAGAAATACATTTTAAAAATGTATTTGAAATGTTGCTTGAAATAAAGTTAGCAACATTAAACGTGTATTTAATTGAATCTCATAATTTTGCGCATTGACAGCCGTAGTTCAAACTCTAATAATTCTTCACTGAGACCCATTCAAATACAAACCAGCTCACACAGGCGTGTATATCTCGTTCTGAGTGTGCTGCCGTGTGGCTTCCTGTGTGTGCAGGAAGTGATGTCAGACCTGGAGGAGAGCAAGTACCAGAATGCCGAGCTGCGTCTGTCGATCTACGGCCGATCCGTGGACGAGTGGGACAATCTGGCGCAGTGGGCCGTCACACACTCCGTGTACTCCGATAACGTGCGCTGGCTGATCCAGGTCCCACGACTGTTGTGAGGACACACACACACTCACTCATACACTCACTCACTCACACACACACACACTCTCTCTCTCTCACTCACTCACACACACACACATTCTGTGTACTCCGATAACTCCGATAACGTGCGCTGGCTGATCCAGGTCCCACGACTGTTGTGAGGACACACACACACACACTCACTCACTCACTCACTCACACACTCACATACACACTCCGTGTACTCCGATAACGTGCGCTGGCTGATCCAGATCCCACAACTGTTGTGAGGACACACACACACACACACTCCGTGTACTCCGATAATGTGCACTGGCTGATCCAGATCCTACGACTGTTCTGAGGACACACACTCTCTCACACACACACACACACACACTCTCTCTCTCTCTCTCACACACTCTCATAAATATAAATGCACACACACTCTCACTCACTCTCATTTACACACACACACACACACACTCTCATACACACACTCTCATAAATACACACTCATAAATATAAACACACACACACACATAAATATACATACACACAGAGTACACACGCACAAGCTTTGTTTTCATGTTTTATGGGTTCTTCCATGAGTGTGATGTGTGTGTGTGTGTGTGTGTGTGTGCAGTGACGTGTACCGCACTAAGAAGCAGCTGAGTAACTTCCAGCAGATGCTGGAGAACATCTTCCTGCCTCTGTTTGAGGCGACGGTGAATCCCAGCAGCCACTCGCACCTGCACCTGTTCCTGACACACGTGAGTCCTTCATCACACACCGAACCTGCACATCCCAGAGCAAACCTGCTCACATTATGGCCCCTTTCACACAGAGATTCCGGAAAATACACGGATAATGTGACCCGGCATTTGTCCCGGGATTGTTTGATTTCGGTTCATTCACACTGCCAGTGATTTGCCAGGATCTGTAAGTGCGTTCACACACATCCCGTAAAGACACGTGACATCAGGATGAGACGTGTAATGTACGTGTCGAAAACACACCCGTGTACCGTTCCACAGCTGGCGAACGCTCTCAGCTCATCAGCGATCATCGCGCTGTGTGAAAGGGGCTAATGTGTGTGTTGTTCAGGTGGTGGGCTTCGACAGTGTGGACGACGAGTCTAAACCGGAGCATCACATCTTTAACCTGGACAGTCCGACTCCAGAGCGCTGGTGTGATGACAACAACCCGCCGTACTCGTACTATCTGTACTACATGTACGCCAACATGACGGTCCTCAACCACCTGCGCAGGTACTCACACACTCCACAGGTACTCACACACTCCACAGGTACTCACACACACTCCACAGGTACTCACACACACTCCACAGGTACTCACACACACTCCACAGGTACTCACACACTCCACAGGTACTCACACACTCCACAGGTACTCACACACACTCCACAGGTACTCACACACACTCCACAGGTACTCACACACACTCCACAGGTACTCACACACACTCCACAGGTACTCACACACTCCACAGGTACTCACACACACTCCACAGGTACTCACACACTCCACAGGTACTCACACACACTCCACAGGTACTCACACACACTCCACAGGTACTCACACACACTCCACAGGTACTCACACGCTCCACAGGTACTCACGCGCTCCACAGGTACTCACGCGCTCCACAGGTACTCACACACACTCCACAGGTACTCACACACACTCCACAGGTACTCACACACACTCCACAGGTACTCACACACACTCCACAGGTACTCACACACACTCCACAGGTACTCACACGCTCCGCAGGTCCTCACATGATCCACAGGTACTCACACACACTCCGCAGGTACACTCCCCATCATCAGTCAATCACTTCAGGAGTCACCCCGAATCACTTCACCAGTCACCCCGAATCACTTCACCAGTCACTCCACCAGTCACTCCAAATCCCTTCACCAGTGACTCTGAATCACTTCACGAGTCACTCCGAATCCCTTCACCGGTCACTCCGAATCACTTCACGAGTCACTCCGAATCCCTTCACCAGTGACTCTGAATCACTTCACGAGTCACTCCGAATCCCTTCACCGGTCACTCTGAATCACTTCACGAGTCACTCCGAATCACTTCACCAGTCACTCCGAATCACTGAACGAGTCACTCTGAATCACCGTATGTGTGAGCAGGAGGCGGGGCTTCAACACGTTCGTGCTGCGACCTCACTGTGGGGAGGCGGGGCCTATTCATCACCTGGTGTCTGGATTCATCCTGTCAGAAAACATCTCACACGGACTGCTGCTCAGGAAGGTACGTGGATGATAAAAGTGTGAATCAAAAGAGTAATTTGTTCATTACACTGGTTGTGCTCTGTGTTTCATTTACTAAAAGAACCATCTTTACAATCATTAGTCCGGGAATTTGACTACACAGGCCGATTTTTGTGGCTTTGATTTACTAAAAGAACATGTTCATAAGAGTTATTTGTTCAGGAATCAGTTAAACTACACTGGTTGTGGTGTGTGCGTTTCATTCACTAAAAGAACCATCTTCTATGAATCATTAGTCCAGAAATCTGAACACTGCCGGTGTTGTGTGGATTTGATTTACTAAAAAGAACTGGTTCAAAAGAGTCATTTGTTCAGGAATCAGAATGTAGTCTTCTGGATGAATGTAGAACGTAGGTTCTTCTTAGTGAATCAGAATCAGAAAGCTTGACTGGTGTGGTCTGATTCTTGAACAACATGTACAAATACATTTAATAATTTAGCAGATGCTTCTATCCAAGCGCCTTTATCCGAAATGACTCCTATGATTTTTTTTGTGTGCATCAAACACATTCAAGGTGACTAAAGAACAATGAGTCCTAAATTAATGGCAAACTAATATATTTTGATTCTTGTTTGATTTTATGTGTTTGACTCACTAAAAGAACCAGTTCAGAAGAGTCATTTGTTCATGAATCTGACTACACGAGTCGCTCTGTATGTGTTCAATTCACTATAAACAACCGCTTCATAAGAGTAATTCATTCAGGAATTGTTAGTTTTCAGTATTATGAACAGGTTATAACAAACACACAGGAGTGAATCATCAAATGGACGCAGTAGTGATTCACCTGTGTGTGTCGCAGGCTCCGGTCCTGCAGTACCTGTACTATCTGGCTCAGGTGGGCATCGCGATGTCTCCTCTCAGCAACAACAGTCTGTTCCTGAGTTACCACCGTAACCCTCTGCCCGAGTACCTGTCCCGCGGCCTGATGGTGTCGCTGTCCACCGACGACCCGCTGCAGTTCCACTTCACCAAGGTCAGATCATCCGGCGTCTGATGTTAAAGCGCCAGTCTCAGATTAAACGCCTGATGAGCTGTGCTAAAGGGTGTAACAATATATCGCAATACAAAAATGCAACAATATGTATCGTGTATTGTTAATAAACTTTCAGAGGTTTAGTGTCAGTACTACATTAAACCACTATATATAATGTTGAATATAATGTATAATAATGCAATGGGGGTGTGTCCTGATAATGCCAAATTACTTGTTACCAGTAAAAAGTCCTACATTGTTTTAAATATATCTAGTCAGTGACAGTGCAAGCATATTCATCTAAAAAATTTTTTTTTTTTCAACTTCAGAATTATGAATATTGTTATTCTGCTGTCACTATTGTCCTGTGCCTTGGGTTTCAGCACCAAGTCCAAGTTTATTCATTTACACACACACTGTTATAATCAAATGTAGCATTTTAATCAACATTAAATTTGTTGTTAACTTTTTATCATAGGTCTTGGAGTATCACAATAATATCGTATCATGAGTTCAGTATCGTGATATGTATCAAATCCTGACATGAGGGTATCGTTACACCCCTAGTATTTATGCATGTGTCTGTTTTACATGACTGTGTGTGTGTGTGTGTGTGTGTGTTGCAGGAGCCTCTGATGGAGGAGTACAGCATCGCTGCTCAAGTGTGGAAACTGAGCTCATGTGACATGTGTGAACTGGCCAGAAACAGTGTGTTAATGAGCGGCTTCTCACACAGGGTAACAAATACACACACACACACATATATATACACTGTATATATATAGGAAGGTTATCAAGGTTTATGAAAATTACCTCAGTAGGGCTCCCAGAGTCACAGAAAACCTGAAAATATCAGGGTCCCTTCAAAAAATTGTGAACATTTCTGTGGAGAGTATAATTTTGTCCTCATCTATTATATCTGTGTGTCTCAGGCTAAGGGTTATTGGCTGGGTCCCGACTACAACAAAGAGGGTACGATCAGTAACGACATTCGGCGCACAAACGTCCCCGACATCCGTGTGGCGTACCGTCACGAGACGCTGTGCGAAGAACTTCACCTCATCACGCAGGCCGTCCGAACGCAGGAGCTGGACCGCATCGAGGAGGAGGACATGCTGTCCTTCACGCCCAGCCAACCCACAGCCCCGCCCACAAGCTCGCCTGTCCAATCAGCACACTAGAGAAGCCATGACCCCGCCCACAAGCTCACCTGTCCAATCAGCACACTAGAGAAGCCATGACCTGACCCACAAGCTCGCCTGTCCAATCAGCACACTAGAGAAGCCATGACCCCGCCCACAAGCTCGCCTGTCCAATCAGCACACTAGAGAAGCCATGACCCCGCCCACAAGCTCACCTGTCCAATCAGCACACTAGAGAAGCCATGACCCCGCCCACAAGCTCGCCTGTCCAATCAGCACACTAGAGAAGCCATGACCCCGCCCACAAGCTCACCTGTCCAATCAGCACACTAGAGAAGCCATGACCCCGCCCACAAGCTCACCTGTCCAATCAGCACACTAGAGAAGCCATGACCCCGCCCACAAGTGCGCCTGTCCAATCAGCACACTAGAGAAGCCATGACCCCACCCAGAATCTCGCCTGTCCAATCAGCACACTAGAGAAGCCTTGACCCCGCCCACAAGCTCGCCTGTCCAATCAGCACACTAGAGAAGCCTTGACCCGGCCCACAAGCTCGCCTGTCCAATCAGCACACTAGAGAACCCATGACCCCGCCCACAAGCTCGCCTGTCCAATCAGCACACTAGAGAACCCATGACCCCGCCCACAAGCTCGCCTGTCCAATCAGCACACTAGAGAAGCCTTGACCCGGCCCACAAGCTCGCCTGTCCAATCAGCACACTAGAGAACCCATGACCCCGCCCACAAGCTCGCCTGTCCAATCAGCACACTAGAGAACCAATGACCCCGCCCACAAGTGCGCCTGTCCAATCAGCACACTAGAGAACCAATGACCCCGCCCACAAGCGCGCCTGTCCAATCAGCACACTAGAGAAGCCATGACCCCGCCCACACACACACTAAAGAACGCCACAGCACCAGGACCAAAGTCACATGCCCTGCGTCAGTGTTGATCTCATGTCAGTGCATGTTTAGAGACGATTCAGCTATGCATCAAAATAACGAGTGTTTGTGTCATTATACCTCCGTCACGAGCCCCGTGATGACATCACAGCTCCCTCACGTGCCTTTTACTTTAGCTACTTTTATCCTGAAGGTTTGGCTTCGATTGTAACTTTGTGAACGTGTCTTTTAGTCTCTCTTTCTATAAACTGTTTAATTTCTTCATTAATTTGAAGGATTTATTTTCTCTGATGGCCGAACTGTTCAGATGTGTTACGAATCTCCTCCGGTCCTGCAGGAGGCGCCGTTGAACAAAACGAACAGTATTTTTCTAACCCGAAACCTCCTGTACGCTAATCGCTGGGAAGTTCACACGTCTCTATGAAGGTAGTTTACGTAGATCTCCTCGTACACAAGACATACATTATGCCTGACAGTTCATCGCTAATTCCATGACTGACGTATTTTCAGATCCGGCATGTGTACGGTAGTTTTAGTTGAACATTAAACCGACTGTTAATCTTCTCACAATATAGTGATTTTCCCTCTAATAAATCGCACAAATCATGAGATCAAAAACAGCACGATTTGTAGAAATTAGCATGCTAATCGAGCACAGAGCAAAGCATGAGGTTCGACATGCTGGAAAGCAAATGATCACAAGTAATAGTACAGAAATATATATGTATATCTTTATTTTTTGTGAATGAGAATGTTAGTCTACAGCAGTACTGATCAGATGAGAGTATTTTGTTCATATCAATAAAGCATGTGTGCATTCAATCTCCTCTGGGTTCTTGCGCATCTTTGCATCAAACCTAAAAACAGTGATAATAATATACAAATCAGACGCTCCTGATCTTCAAAACCAGCTCTGATTACGAATAAATATGAATTTAATATCTGACGTCCTTTGCTTCAGGTGTGTGTGTGTGTGTGTGTGTGTGTGTGTGTGTGTGTGGACGGGACGTTTGCGGCCTCAGATCATTGGTCTCACTTCACTGGCCACCTGGAGAGAGTGAATATGACGTTGTGAGAATATGACATCACATACTTAAGTATGACATCATGTGTGTAACGATGACCTCACCGCAAGGGCCGATTTGATGTTCTGCAGCTGGTAGAAAACTCGTCCGCCCTCCTCGGGACAAACAGTCTTGAGCTCGTCACGTGTCATTCCCAGCAGCATGGAGCCAGTGACGCCCCCTAAACACCGGACCGTACTGACACACACAGAGACAACACAAACATTTTATGATGTGACATCTAAATTCAGATTAACAAACTAGCATGCTAGTGGTTCGGACACATTTTCCCATGGTCATTAAGGTGCGACTGTTAGTTCCCAAAAATGGTTGACATGCACAGAGCTACCGTCCCTTTTTACTTAACGTACACTAAGAATAATAGTAATAGAGGTAATGCTATTAGCAGCTCTAAACTAGTGTTAAAGTTAGTTGTATGAACCACCACAGTCATCAAAAATATAGGAAATAACAAAATGGTATTCTAGAAACCAGTTACCATTCTAAATACAATAGCCTACTAGCATTAATTGTAGCGTAATCTAGTACTTTTTGGTCATTTCATGATTTACTCATTGAAAACGTAACTACGAAATAAAATGCACGTAATTTCATTGTCTCTTTAAGATTTTTTTGTTGTTGTGTTACTGCTCTTCATGATCCACAGCGTGCGCTTCAGGACAGGCAAGCTCGTTTTTGTGAGGTAATAAACTTTATTTCGCTACGAAAATAACGTCAGAATATGAATAAATCACACTGACAACATCTAATCTGACCCCAGACACTGAATCAGTACAACGCGTTTCTCTCTCAAACTGCGTCTGACAGAAACGCTTTCACGCAAAAAAAAAAAAAAAATTCAATTATGCTTTTTGTTGTTGATGTGTCTTTGACTACACACTCTCCGTGACCAACCCAAAACATTGCGACCCGCCGGATGAGAGAAACTAGTGTATTCTGTACTTTAATACCCAGATTATCAACTACATTTTTCTAAATGTGCATCGTGAGCCCGTATGACACCAAGAGGCGGCGTGATTGTCAAAC
This sequence comes from Semotilus atromaculatus, assembly GCA_031834385.1. Taxonomy (NCBI): domain Eukaryota; kingdom Metazoa; phylum Chordata; class Actinopteri; order Cypriniformes; family Leuciscidae; genus Semotilus; species Semotilus atromaculatus. The sequence goes on along the minus strand of JAULUF010000021.1, from coordinate 1,322,933 downwards.
ATTTTTACGTTTTGACTCATTTCATCAGAATGACCAAAGCTAATACATTTTTTTAACGCAACATTTGACTAAACTTGCAAATTATTTAATAACGTGCAGTAGCCTAGTATCAAATATGCAAATTAGGTCAATTAATTAAACATGCACCTTAATGAGGTCATGTGACAGTGCAGCATACTATTACTGTTTGAAATGGTTAATGTTTAGTTTCACACACTATTTTTACAACCGTATGCAGTACACAGTGACAGTATACAGGTGAAACTCAAAAAATTTGAATATCGTGCAAAAGTTCATGTATTTCAGTAATTCAAATTAAAAGGTGAAACTGATATATTTAGCGTATACATTTACATGATTATACCTTTCAGAGGGGCGACATTTCGGTGTTTAAAAACCTTTTTTTTATTGATTTCATGTAATATTCTAATTTTCTGAGATTTTGAATTTGGGGTTTTCATAAGCTGTAAGCCATAATCATCAAAATTATAACTTTTGCACGATATTCTGTATACTGTGCCTATGCTAACACATTTTCCTCACATTTTGCTGAAGCCCTTGTGCTCCAGCCAGGCCCGGACCTCCTCCGGACGGGATTTTCTGGTGAGTCCCGGTGCAGACGGAGTTTCCTGCGGGTCAGAGGTGACGTTTAAGATTGTGAACGTGTGTTAAATCAGATTAACAGGACTAGACGATGTACGTATACGTACAGGCTTGGCCTCCTGCTGGGGAAGCTGAAGCATGTTGTTGGGGACGTACCCGACCTGCCCGTTCTGATTCTTCACCTTCCACCACTGCTTAGACATGTCCAACAACTACAACACACACGCGGAATCCTTAGACCATTTTCTCAAAAACAATTTACTACAGAGTTAAAGAATTAGTTCACTTTTAAAAAAACTTTTGCTGATAATTTCCTCCCCCCATGTCATCCAAGATGTCCATGTCTTTCTTTCTTCAGTCGAAAAGAAATGAAGGTTTTTGATGAAAACATTCCAGGATTTTTCTCCATATAATGGACTTCAACAGGACCCAAACGGTTCAAGGTCCAAATGACAGTTTCAGTGCAGCTTCAAAGGGCTTTAAACGACACCAGACGATGAATAAGGGTCTTATCTAGACAAACCATCGGCATTTCACAAATAAATAAAACAGTTTAAGTTTTATAAGCACAAATGCTGGCCTTGCTCTGTTCTGTGATGCGCGTTCGTGACTCACGTAAAACGCAATTATGTTGTAAAGGTCACGCGTCGGCGGAAGTACCGAGTCAGTGTTTACGAATGTGAGGAAGGAGGACCATATACACATATTCAAATGTCTTTGTGTCAGTTTATCGTTTAAATGCCCATTTTGTGTGTGTATCCTGGGTGTTTTAATATTAAAAAGGCTAAAGGAACATTTTCGTCAGGACAGAAGCGTGACCTTTTCAACGTAATTGCGTATTACGTGAGTCACGAACGCGCATCACAGAACAGAGCAAGGCCAGCATTTGTGCTTATAAAACTGAAACTGTTTTATTTATTTGTGAAATGCCGATGGTTTGTCTAGATAAGACCCTTATTCATCGTCTGGTGTCGTTTAAAGCCCTTTGAAGCTGCACTGAAACTGTCATTTGGACCTTGAACCGTTTGGGTCCTGTTGAAGTCCATTATATGGAGAAAAATCCTGGAATGTTTTCATCAAAAACCTTCATTTCTTTTCGACTGAAGAAAGAAAGACATGGACATCTTGGATGACATGGGGGGGGAGGACATTATCAGCAAAAGTTTTTTTAAAAGTGAACTAATCCTTTAAGTCACCTGTATTTATACAGTGCTTTTAACAATATAGACAGTTTCAAAGCAGTTTTACAGTGAGAACAGGAGATTACAGTAACAGATTGTTTTGGCTTTACAGCAGATCTAGTTAAAAGTTAGAAAGTCAGACACTATATCAGTGCATAAAACTCAAAATCTCTCGCTCACCTGTAGTTCTTCACCTTTACTGATGGTGAGCTCACGAGCGTTACGCGCGGAAAAATCAAACACCGCTCGCATGAAGCTCACCGGCAACTCCTCTGGACTGCAAACACACACCGTTACACACACACGGTTACACACAAGTACAGCGGGAGATCTCGACACTAAAATACTGAAGTACATCGGTACCTGTCCTGAGGTTCCTCTGGTATTTTGTTGCTCTGAAACAGAAGCACAAAAAACTTTAAAGCATCTGAATTAAAGGTTTCTCATTTAATTAAAGGGATAGTTCACCCAAAAATGAAAATTAGCCCATGATTTACTCACCCTGGAGTCATCCTAGTGTATATGACATTTTCCTTTCAGACGAATACAATCAGAGTTAAATAAAAAAATGTCCTGGCTCTTCCCCACTAACACAGAACGTTTAGGAAACGTCTAAAAATAGTTGTCTAAAGGTTAGTTTAAACCAAACCAAAAACTAACGTTTAGGGAACGTTCCCTCAGGGTTATAACATTCCCTGAACGTTAAGAAAACTTTCCATGGGAACCAAAACCTAAACAAAACCTTAAGGGAACGTTCCCGCAACCAAAAACTAACTTTAACTTTTATTGTTAGCTGGGTTCCAAGCTTTATAATGGGAGTCAATGGGTACATTTTTTGGAAGTCCATAAAGTTTTAATTATGGATATTTTTCTTCCACGAACGCATCGCTTCACTTCAGAAGGGCTTTATTAACCCGCCAGAGCCGTGTGGAGCACTATAATCATCAATGGATGGATGCGCTTTGATGAACTTCCAAAAAAAATACTCATTGACTCCCATTATAAAGCTTGGTAGAGCCCGGACATTTATTTATATAACTCTGATTGTATTCGTCTGATGGAAGAAAGTCATATACACTAGGATGACTTCAGGGTGAGTAAATCAAGGGCTAATGTTCATTTTAGGGTAAACTGTTCCTTTAAGCGCTCAGTGTTTGCGTGTACCGTTTGCCGTGTCGTGGATTGCCGCGGTGGTTCCCGGCTGTTGGTGTGTGTGTTTGTCGGCTCCGGGTTTCTAATGGCCGGCGGCTCCCAGCCGTCATCAAACACTGGCGTGAACGTGGGAATATCTTCATCATCCTCCGGCCACTTGGTGCTTCAGACACACAGGAACATGATGTGAAGAGACCAGCCTCTGTCGAGTCAGCTTTACCAGAAAACTTCAAATAATATGCGCCGCGTGTGTGACAGTGTGTTTGTGCGTGAGTGTGTGTGTGTGTGTGTGTGTGTGTTTGAGACAGTGTGTGTGTGTGTTTGAGACAGTGTGTGTGTGTGTGTGTGTGTGTGTGTGTGTGTTTGAGACAGTGTGTGTGTGTTGTACCTGGGGATGTTCCAGGCGTCTCCCAGCGACTGCCACAGATGGTCCTCCTCCGCCGTGGCCTCTTCGCTGAGGAAGAGGATGCACTCCGGCTCAAACAGAGGAGCCACGATAGAGGGAGGGAGATCCTCAATACAGTGAGACACTATCTACACACACACATACACACACACACGTGAGCTAAAGAACAATCTGTTGACGGACGGACAGACGGACAGATAGACAGATAGATAGATAGATAGATAGATAGATAGATAGATAGATAGATAGATAGATAGATAGATAGATAGATAAACATAGATAGATGACAGATAGACCGATAGATAGATAGATAGATAGATAGATAGATAGATAGATAGATAGATAGACAGATGATAGATAGATTAGTCTCACCAGGTCCAGTATAGAGAACAGACAGTGTGCGAGTTCAGCAGCGCTGGGGTTTTCAATCTTTCCCTGTAGTTTGCCCTGATGAACAGATTATGACATAATTATTATAATAATATATAATATAACAATCTTTGTGATAAATATCTTTATATTAAATATATATATTAACATTTATTTAACATATAGTATATAGGTATAATTTATGTAGTATAAAATATAAAATGAAATGTAACGTATGACAGCAGTATTTCTCACACACACACACACACACACAAACAAACAAACACACACACACACACAGACCAGCAGATTAAAGGCCATCTTGACTTTCTGCAGACAGACGGTGAACTCTTCATCTGACGGCAGTCCCTTCACAACTAACGGACGAGAGGAAACGCGTCAGAGAGCATTCATAAACTCATCATCTGATCCAGTGAAGTTAACCGTTTCTCACCTTTCTGCTTTTTCTTCTTTTTCTTTTTATCCATTTTAGGGGCGAGGGCTGTCAGTCTGTCGGCGAAGGCTTCGATGTCATTAATGAGATGATTCAGGATGTCCTGCACACACACACACACACACACACACACACGAGTCATCTTTATCTCTCCTCTACACATCAACACCGAGCGGTTCAGTCACAAACACTCACCACGTTCCTCTCTCTCTCGGTGTACGGCCTCTGAGCGGGCGGGGGCGGGCCCGGGGGCGTGTCCTCTACGCGAGGGGGCGGAGCCACTACCTTCATATAGGTGGGGTCATTTCTGGAGGCGGTCGGAGCTGGGGCGGGACTCTCATCTGGACAGCACAGAAAAACTGGGCTTTTAAATATGAAAAGTACATAATGCGCTGGTGATGGTAAAGTACATACTGTGTACTATTGATACCACATGATAAATTCACATTCTCATCCCAAGTGCAAGAGATTGTGGGTAATATTAGCCCAAAGAGCAACACATAGGATGTTGGATCTGAAATATCACACTTCCCTACTATATAGTAGGCGAAAACAGTATTTGACAAAAGTACTATGTCCGAATTCCGAAAAGAGTCGGCAAAAAGTCCCTGGATGAACCACTACTACAACTTCCTAATTCCAAAATATATATCATCATATTTAGATATCACCTAGGCAAAACTCTGCGTAATCTACGTAAAAAGTCTCCAATGTTCCGATGGTGAGATGTGACATGTCCATGTTTCTATGCGGTTGCTAGGGTACTCTAAATGGTTGCTAGGGTGTGGCTAGACAGTTACCATGATCATACTTAGACTAGTTTCCAACCAGCAATTCCCATGTCTCTGTGATGTTCTGGTGCTGAGATATGGCTTATTTTTGCTGCCGTAAGGTTGCTAGGGCGCTGTAAATGGTTGCTAGGATGTGGTTAGACAGTTTCCTATCTGAAACTAATAGACTGGGAGTGTAATTTGATATTTGAAGACTTCTTGCCAGTCTGAGTCAAAAAAGGCCACCCACTTTTCTCTACAATGTTCTGATCCAGAGATATCTCTCACCTTTTTTAAATGGAAGTCTATGGGGTGGTTGCTAGGGTGCTGTTACTGGTTGTTAGGGGGTGGCTATAACATTGTTGTGTTACTGCTTATTGGCTGCTTTCTAGGAGATTCAAATGAGCTCACCCTCAAGAAATTCTTATCTGGATATATGATCTCACAAACTTTGTGCCAGTGTTAAGTGTCTCGCCAGGATCCAAAAGAAAGGCAATCCCATAGACCTCAATGTTAAAATGCCCAACTTTACAGCAGAAAAAAACATGTTTACAGTCTGGTGCAAAGTGTGTTTTTGGTCTATATAGCTAATGTTGCCCTTCATGACGACTGTGAGGGGGATGATTTTTTTTATAACTCATCAGTTAAAATTATTTTAAGCCATAAAGTTCTGCATAATTAAGGGCGTGGCCACTTGAGTGACAGGTGGATTGCCGCTGATGTCACTACTAGCGGTTTGTCTGCTAGCGTTACCTCAGCTAATCCGCCTCGCCGCACATTTTCGTTTATCCAGGAGTGACGCGCTGCCAAGATGGCGGCGACCGGCTCCGCCCACTTTGGGCTTCAAAACTGCTTTTCAGAAACACTACGAGTGACATCACACACACTACCAACATTTTTTTTTTTTCGTCTATGGTCTACGACAATTGGTGTGGGACGAGTTAGGTGCCGAAGTTTTGTACGGAAGTAGAAGTAGCATGTGAGATAACAATAGAGTGTCGCTTTGCAACCAGCACTAATTAAAAACCGGCATAATCTCACCATAATCTGGAGCGGCCCACTGTTCTGGAGGAGGTCTCGGAAGAATCAGCTCGGCTGGAGGAGAGGCTCTTCGTGGAGTTCTTGGCATGACGTTTCCTACACCGGCTTTACTACAGAATAAAATCACAAATTTGTCACCATGACATTTGAAGGTCATCAGTGATTGGTTGGACAGGATTTCATCAGCTAACCTGACGTTACTCTGTCTGTGATCATCCCTCTTGTTCTGAAGAAGCCGATCCAGATCTTTCTTCACATAATCTGCCTGAACGACACAAAATCAGACGTTTATCATCAGAGACAAGTCACCTTTATTTATTTAGCGCTTTTTACTATACAGTGTTTCAAAGCAGCTTTACAGAGATAACAGGAAAATAATGCAACAAAGCATTTTTTTTCCAGAAGAAAATGCAGTCAACGTCCATCTTAAGTTAGTTCAGTGATGTTTAATTTTATTTGTAATTTTTTTTAATTTAATTTACATAATATAGCTGGTCTGGAGAAAACCGTGATGTCATCATCAAGCTCAGCTCTCATATAATGTTGTCAATGCAGGAGATCAATAATATTGTTGAACACTAAATGAAATGATGGAGCGCCCTGAGAGAGCCGTCACTCACCCTGAGAGACTCGCTCTGGAACATGAAGACGCTGACGGCCCGGCTGCCCCGGTTCTGGATGGAGACGGTGAGGAGAGACTCGTACGGGCTCTCGTCCAGAACCGCCGTCAGGTCCAGAACGCTGCTCAGTGGCCACGACTCCAGCACCTCCTGAAACACCGACCGCAGAACCCAGTGAGAGCTTTAACGTCTCAGCCGTTCTTTCACTGAGAGTTTCATGTACCAAGGTATATTTTAAAGTACCATGATACATTTTGTTCATATACTACAGGGGCTTTCGCACCGGAGGAACCTTTTCACAGCTCCTAGAACTATTGGCGGAAGGTCCCGGATTTTGGCTAGCCTGGCTAACGTCAGACCTCTCAGTGAGACGTGGGTCTGGGATTAACACATATTCATTTTCTCGTATTTGAGGCGTGGTTTACGAATGAGCCGTTTATTGGGTGCTACGAATGTCTACAAATGTGCCTGTACGACTCATAGCCAATCGTTTCAATTGTACCAGATGACGTATGTAGAGCGACAGAAAAGTTGCTCTTTTTTCAAAATAAACTTGCGTTCTAAACTACTTAGAACAATATCTAAGGGTATAGAAAGGTATCTTCGCGTCGGCTGCCATGTTGGATCCATAGATATAAACAAACTGCTTCGGTGTGTCGCATAGACGTCGTAATCATCTCGCTGCCCCCCCCCCCCCCCCCCCCCCGTTTTGTGATTGGTTCCCTCCCCGTTCTGTGATTGGCTCCCTCCCCGTTCTGTGATTGGTTCCCTCCCCGTTCTGTGATTGGTTCCCTCCCCGTTCTGTGATTGGTTCCCTATCTGAGGCGCAAATCTGGCCCATGGAATCCAGGCTGTCTAGCAGCGGGAATAAAATCGCGCTGCGCGCAAGGCATCATGGGGAAACCCAGGCTAGATTTTGGCATGTTCGCACCGCAGGAACTAGGAACGATTTTAGTTCTAGGAACTCCTTTTGGAGGAACTAATTTACTGCTCCTTCAGAGTCGGTCTACAATAGGAACTACAGTGACGTCAGTGTTCGCTGATTGGCCGAACGCACTGACACACCAGCACTCGTCATTTTTGGTGTAAACACACAGATTATAGCCTATATATTCACTCCACAAACATGTAAACAGTGACAGATGGAGCTTTTAATCTTTACGCTGAGGAGAAAACCCAACGCAACTTTGAGGAGACCGAGAGAAACATGATTATGTGTTTCTGCTCAGCAACACTGGACATCAACACAAAATAACTTTATTACGGTCTACTTTATATGTATAACAGGTCTATTTAATACCGTATAGACCCCTTATCAGTTGGTAAACATGGTGACGTTTTTCTGTGGGCGGAGCTTAGGTGGTTGCAGAACGATCCCTCTGGCCGCTTCCCTAACGTTAGTTTGCAAGTTTTGTTAGCTTGTTTTTTAACAATGACTGGAGAAAATCCGATTTTATCTTAATGTGCAAAGGTCACTCAGTGTCCAGGACCGCGATTTTTATTTGCAAAAGTTCATTTTAACGGACGGAACCAGACGTAAAAAACGTTTTACGGCTGACCCGTCCACGCTCACTCAATGCATGGACGATCTGACAGGATTAACGCTCCCTCCGGTTGAGTGGCCTGACTTCTACACCTATCTGATAGAGAAACCGAGCGTAAAGAGAAACTGAGGGCATATAAATCTTTAGATGCCTATAACTATGTGCTGAATGGTCATGTACAAGACTTGTGTGGTACGATCCGCAGTTCTGCCGAGCCAGCGCCGAGAAGACGACAATGTAAAGAGTGACATTACGGTGCAATTTTAATGATGTGAATATTTTCTAGAAATAAGAATTCCAGATACAGCATACTCATTTTTCATTGATTCTTGCACCCAACAACACATCAAGAGGACATTTAATAATAATAATAATAATTTAAGCTCCTTATTATGTAGCCGAATCTGTGCTGGTTTGTATTAGCCGCCTGCAGTTGTCCGTTTGTTTTGCCTCCGTGACGTAACTGTGACGTCAGCGCAAAAGGGGTCTATAAGACAGGACTGTTAGACAGATCGTAAACTAATGAACACGGAGAATGTAAGTGTTGTGAGCTCAGTCGTTCTCAGCGCCATCAAAATAAAAGTCTCACGTCACTCAGAGTTCCTACTGGCGCTCGAATGTTTAGGAAAACGTTCTTAAGGGAACCATTAGATCTCTGGGAAACACCCTGGAGGCGAGTTCCCAGAACTACCCGGTGCGAAAGCCCCTGTATGGTACAGAATATCAGGGTTTTTCAACAAATTTGGTATGGTAAAACCACGGAACTCGGGTTCACTTCCACCGTATTTTAAAGTACGTCAAAAGAGCTTGACCTTGCTCTCGATGTCCAGGAGCAGGAGCGCCCCGTCCCGCGCCTCCAGGAGCACCTCTTGGCCCCACACACGCCCCGTGGCGTCCAGGTACTTCAGTCTCTCCAGACAGTCGTCCACGTCACACACCTGCCGCCCGTCCAGCTCACAGGTGAACAGATGCTGCGGAGGAGAGAAGAGGAGGAGTGAGCGCTTGTGTCGGTCACATGATGATGAAGATGACGATGATGTTCACCTCCACTCGGTGCTGGAACCGGTGCATCTGTTTGTTAATGGACTCCGCGTATTCCTTCCTCTGATCTACAGAAAACACAATTACTATCAGCGTCAAACATACGATAACACAAACACAATGACCAACGCACAAATACACAATCATCACAAACACACAAACACAATGACCAACGCACAAAAACACAATCATCATCATAAACACACAAACACAATGACCAACGCACAAACACACAATCATCACAAACACACAAACACAATGACCAACGCACAAAAACACAATCATCATCATAAACACACAAACACAATGACAAACGCACAAATACACAATCATCATCATAAACACACAAACACAATGACCAACGCACAAATACACAATCATCATCATAAACACAATGACAAACGCACAAAAACACAATCATCATAATAAACACACAAACACAATGACCAACGCACAAAAACACAATCATCATCATAAACACAATGACAAACACACAAATACACAATCATAAACACACAAACACAGTAACAAACACACAAATATACTATCATCAATCACACAAATAATGAAACACCAGTACAAAATGATAATATTAATAAAACGTTTAAATTAATTTATATATAAAAATATGTATATATTTGGGTATACATATTTAATATCTAAATAACATTTATTATACATTAAACAAGTTATATCTAAATATTATATTAAATTACACTACTTCGATATTTAATATATATAGTGAAAATGTAAATCAAATATATAAAACTATTATAATCAGTGGCGTTAAATCGCTTAATCATATTTGTGTGTGTGTGTGTATACACAGACAAGCAAGCACACACAGACATATACATAGACATAATATAGAGACTCTATTACGTCTATGGTCATGTAGGCTATATAATATATACAGTGCCTTACGAAAGTATTCGGCCCCCTTGAACTTTTCAACCTTTTGCCACATTTCAGGCTTCAAACATAAAGATATAAAACTGTAATTTTTTTTGTGATGAATCAACAACAGGTGGGACACAATCATGAAGTGGAACGAAATTTATTGGATATTTCAAACTTTTTTAACAAATAAAAAACTGAAAAATTGGGTGAGCAAAATTATTCAGCCCCTTTACTTTCAGTGCAGCAAACTCTCTCCAGACGTTCAGTGAGGATCTCTGAATGATCTAATGTTGACCTAAATGACTAATGATGATAAATAGAATCCACCTGTGTGTAATCAAGTCTCCGTATAAATGCACCTGCTCCGTGATAGGCTCAGAGGTCCGTTTAAAGCACAGAGAGCATCATGAAGAAGAAGGAACACACCAGGCAGGTCCGAGATACCGTTGTGGAGAAGTTTAAAGCCGGATTTGGATACAGAAAGATTTCCCAAGCTTTAAACATCCCAAGGAGCACTGTGCAAGTGATAATATTGAAATGGAAGGAGTATCAGACCACTGCAAATCTACCAAGACCTGGCCGTCCTTCTAAACTTTCAGCTCAGACAAGGAGAAGACTGATCCGAGATGCAGCCAAGAGGCCCATGATCACTCTGGATGAACTGCAGAGATCTACAGCTGAGGTGGGAGACTCTGTCCATAGGACAACAATCAGTCGTATATATACTGCACAAATCTGGCCTTTATGGAAGAGTGGCAAGAAGAAAGCCATTTCTTAAAGAGATCCATAAAAAGTGTCGTTTAAAGTTTGCCACAAGCCACCTGGGAGACACACCAAACATGTGGAAGAAGGTGCTCTGGTCAGATGAAACCAAAATCGAACTTTTTGGCAACAATGCAAAACGTTATGTTTGGCGTAAAAGCAACACAGCTCATCACCCTGAACACACCATCCCCACTGTCAAACATGGTGGTGGCAGCATCATGGTTTGGGCCTGCTTTTCTTCAGCAGGGACAGGGAAGATGGTTAAATTTGATGGAGCCAAATAAAGGACCATTCTGGAAGAAAACCTGATGGAGTCTGCAAAAGACCTGAGACTGGGACGGAGATTTGTCTTCCAACAAGACAATGATCCAAAACATAAAGCAAAATCTACAATGGAATGGTTCACAAATAAACATAACCAGGTGTTAGAATGGCCAAGTCAAAGTCCAGACCTGAATCCAATCGAGAATCTGTGGAAAGAACTGAAAACTGCTGTTCACAAACGCTCTCCATCCAACCTCACTGAGCTCGAGCTGCATTGCATGGAGGAATGGGCAAAAATTTCAGTCTCTCGATGTTAAGGGGGCCGAATAATTTTGACCACCCAATTTTTCAGTTTTTTATTTGTTAAAAAAGTTTGAAATATCCAATAAATTTAATTCCACTTCATGATTGTGTCCCACCTGTTGTTGATTCTTCACAAAAAATTACAGTTTTATATCTTTATGTTTGAAGCCTGAAATGTGGCAAAAGGTTGAAAAGTTCAAGGGGGCCGAATACTTTCGTAAGGCACTGTCAATTCTATCAATTAGGACTAATCGCATCTAACATAAAAGTTTGTGTGTGTAATATGTGTGTGTGACAGTAATAATTATAATTAGTTTAATAAAAAATATATTTAGATTTAACCTATTTAAGTATATATCATTTTAATATCCATAAAATAAAATAGCACAATACACACAAATATCCACAATAAATGACAAACACTAATAATATTAAAAGAGCAACATAATTCACATAAATATACAACAACAATCAACAGCACACCATGAACAAACAAACACACACACACACACAATAATGATAATGATAAACATTAGCACATAAATGTACAACACAATAAACACCTCAAATAGACACAAACACACAATACAAACACACACCATATACACACAAACTCATAGCAAACACGTTACACACCGCACATATTAAACATAAAAAACACCTGGAGATGTTTTGTTTGTTTTGTCAGCTTTATGGGACTCAGTCTAATTCTATTTTTGAAACAGAACCAATTCAGTTGATATAACTTATCATTATCTGTGTCCAATCATGAACGCATCTATAAATAGCCCACGGGTGTGTACGGGTAATGTGTGTGAACTGGTGATGTCACAGGACCAGTACTCACTGTATATGGATCTGGCGCTGGGTCTGGACAAGCCCGACACCGTCGAGGACGTCTCATCCGCCGTCACGCTACAGGACAGGACACCGTTAGACACACACTGATGTTCAATATTACACACACACTCAGATCTGAGCCTCACCTGGAGCGTTGCGAGTCCGGGAACCCGCTGGACCAGCCGAACGGACTCGAACCCCGCAGCATGACTACAGCACCTGGGCACAACACCACCACATCAGAACTCCTGCAGACCACCGTACTGGGATTATACCGCGGTACTGCGGTGCATTCAACTGGTAATACCAGGGTATTTAGATACATAAATACATGTATACAGGGCCTAAGAGTTGTTTTACCGGCCATGCAACCGTTTTTGCAAAAAGAGGCAGTAATGATAAAAATACTGTAAAAATTCTCCATTTCAATTTCGATACCACAGCTAAAACTACTAGCCTAACTAATATTGATCTAAAACATTATTTAGGACAAGTAAAGAGTCAGTAAAAACACACAGAAATTCAATATGACAATATGAAATAAACTGCATTTCTCAGGTTTGTAAGGTCTAACAGTATATAGTTTTTGGGAACAAAAATGAAATAACACGGCATAGTCTTCACTGTATAAATTAACCAGATTAATCCTTATGTTAAACAAGTTATTCAGAAAAGAGCAGTGAGTGATTGTCTCAGTCTTTTGTTGTTTGATTAACCTAAAGTGACAGCAGCCTAATAAACACTGCTGCTGTCTGTCACTGAAGATACACAAATGTACACATACACTGTCATTAAAGATATACATATGCAGATCCAATATAGCCTACTGTTAGATATGCGTTTTCTTTCTTTTAACTACTTGCATTCACTTAAGACATAACCGACTATGTTTACTAGGATACTGTGTGTGAATTTGTCCTTTTAATAAGAGCAAGACGACATGAAAGAGCTCAATTCAGTATTCGCGCACTTCGGATTTTTGCGCACAGAAAACTTCCCACACAGCGCCCGAGTAACGAATCGAGTTCGCTTTCTCTTCTTCGTGCACTTGAATATTTAAATTGGTAAAGCTTATAGTTGTGGCGATGCAGCGCTGGCCCATCAACTGTCCCGAGCGCCGTTCACGTTTGTTCATGTTCTCACAACATTGCATTGTTAGAATTCATAAAAATGCTACCGGCACTCTGGTGATTGTTTCATATATTCGCCAACACAGATTTTAACTCACATTTATTGCTTGGCAAGTGTTTGTTTTAGGCCCTTTACATTGTACTCTAAGGTACCTCAAAGTATACCATGGTAAAATATACCCTAAAAAAAAAAAAAAAAGTACAATGGTATCCTTGGAAGTACACTGAAGTACCATTCATAGCTCTCAAAAGACCACAGTATTACCACTGGTAATTACCATCACTGTGCCATTGTAAAGTATGGTGTTTTTGTCACTGTACGGTTAAGAATGTTGTGTTTTTTCAATGTATATTTTTATGGAAATACCAAAAAGTACCATATTAGCACCATGTACCATCACCGTGCCATGATAAAGTACCACTGTACTTTTTGTGAGTATACCACATTACTGTATTGTTTTTTCAACAAATATTTTTATAATAACGTATAACGTACGTCTTCAGTACATTTGCAAGGTACAAAGTATTGTTTGAAATTCCATTGTGGTATATTTTAAAGTACCATGATACTTTTTAATACTATTTACTATGGTATTTTACATGGTACTACAGAATATCATGTTTTTTCTGACCTTGGGTTCACTTACACCGTATTTTAAAATATGTCAAAAATACCATGGTATTTCCAAGAACCTTAGACAAAGTGTCATGGTATTACCATGGTATTCTGGAACATTTGCGTAGTTAAAGAGAGGAATGTGTTGAAGTTCAGCTGATCATCTTCAGGAAATGAGCACAGGTTTATGAGCTCATAAATCCAGATCTGTGAGGAGCGTCAGGAACATGACGACAAGAAAACATGGAGAACGACACGAAAAACCCCTAAACACCGCGATCAACACAAACACGTCTCGATTCTGATGAACCATTTGATGAAAACCAGAATAGCTTTATATGTGATATAGTGCCTGTTGGAGAAGTTTGAGATCTAAACATCTAAAGACTTATAAATCTCCTGAAGACACACACACACACACCTGAGATCATCAGCTCATGTCCAGCTAGTTCTGATAATCTAATAAACAAGAACCCCTCCTGAAGAGATCAGATGTGTTATTAGGGATCTTTCTCACCTGTGTGTTGAGATCTTGAGTGGTTTCTCCGGTTCCTGTGTGTTAAATCACACTGAACTCGCTCATAATCAGTGATGGATGAACACACTCGTCGGACACACGGTCCAAAGTCCGTCTCGAGCTCAGAGCCACAGTCTTGAAGGAGCTCAGAGATCAGGGGGTGGAGACGTCACACACACACACACACACACACACCTGAACAAACCCTAACCTCAGAAACACACCTGAACAAACCCTAATCTCAGGTATAGAGACTTCAATAAGTGAACTGTTAAACAATCAGTTTAATCTGTACTAAATCATCCGGTAACACTGTTTCGGTAGTAGAATGTCTAAAGTGGACTAATAAGTACTAACTATAAGTAACTTTTCAACTACATGTCAACTAACTGTCATTAGAGTATTAGTAGACTGTCAGTTTAATATCTGCTAACTCTTTATTTTGTTGGTCCCCCAACAGACATTCAACTGACTGTAAGTAACTTACTACAAGTCAACTTATTCTCCTAACCCGAACCCTAACACCTCACCATAACCATAACAGTCTACTATAATATACTAATACTCTAATGACAGTTAGTTGACATGTAGTTGAAAAGTAACTTATAATTTGTAGAACGTCTAAAAAGTGACTATCGGAATAAAGTGTAACCAATCATCCTCATGGTTTCACACCAACAACAACAAAAACACTCACTTTGTGCATTTTTCATTTTATTTGATAAATCCAAGTTACATTATTACACAATTCTACATGATGGGATGTCAAATACATAATACGGTTAAAAAAAAAACTAATGATATTCACCCCCAAAAGTGCAAAAACCCACATAAACCAGACAGTTTGATAATAAGCGTGACATACATCAGCAGTAAAAACACAATAACGTGGTTAAAAGCTCTTTATATGTTGTGTAAGCGTCAGGAGTTCCCGCTGATGCGTTGAAGGCTAGGCGTTTGCTGTGGCTGATCATTAACACACGCTAGACTTTGACCGCGCGACACACACGAACACCCTCAGCAGAGCTCGGACACACTACAGCGAGTGTCCGCGGTAGTTCTGGGTAAAAGCCGGCGGTCACAGCGTCTGCAGCGCCTGCGTGAGGTGCAGGCCGGCCCCGGGCGACAGGGGCCAGTTCTCCTGGCCCTGGTGCGTCTGCAGGAGCCGGTAAAGCTGCTTCAGGTGTGTGACGATGTTGTCTTTGATGTCGGGGATGGAGATCTGCAAACGTACGCTCCCGCTGTCGAACGAGCGTGTGCAGTCGCCAGAAAACATCTCGCTGATCATGCGCGCCACCACCGGCACCACCTGCAAACACACACACACACACACACACACACAGGAGCCGTTTAGCTCAACGCCAATGTTAGCTGCGAGAAGATGGCCTTGATACTTACACGGAAACATCAATATGGGAAATATGATCGGCTAGTTCACACGCTACGGCTAGCTTAGCTTCAAAGACAATATTAGGCTAAAATAAATCACTGTTTTGAGTAGCTAAACACGGCTTTGTTAAAAAGAACAAGTTAAAAAGTTTCAATTTGTTTTATAAACAACTATTTGTTGGTTCTGTGTGATAAATGATTGGCAATTAAAAATTAAGCTAGTTATAGCCTTTTAAAATGCTATTTAAAACACATTTATAAAAACATCATAAAATACAGCAATAAAATAACTTTGTAATTTGTAATTGTAATTTTTTTTCAAGGAAATGAGCAGATACAGATTTTTTTCTTAGTTTGAGCAACAGACACAGAATGAAATTGTTTATTTGCTTGTTAACAGGCTCTAAGAACATCTGTAGACATCGAGATAAGAGGCAACAACTGCATTTTAATTTAGATTATAGTATAGTTTCAGGATTTAAAGCAAAAATCTAAATGGTCTGACTACAGCTTTGTGAAATTATGCTGCACAAAACAAAACCCAGATGTGTAAGTTCATAAGTCGACAGCATTGCTGAGTATTTCCTCCTTAAAACTGCAGTGAACCAAAGACAGTCTCAAAAACACCAATCGCTGGTGTTTCTGACGTCACAAACGACCTTGACCAACATGTGATCGTCAACCAGTGGATCTCTGAGTGAGTGAGTGGAGACGGGGCTCATTTGCATATTCATAGAACCGTGCATACTAAATGAGGTGAGGGTGTCGAGTTACAGTCAAGGAAAAACGTTTAATTTTGGTGATCAAAGATGAGTTTTAAGGGACAAAATTATTGACTACAGGGAGACTTTAAATAGGTGAATATGTATATTTAGCAAACGTTTTTAATGTATCTATATATAATAAACATTTTTAAATGAGCAGTTTTGTATTTCTCCATTGTTTTTAGTTTGATTGTTGTTCGCAATGCTTCATGGGATTGTAGTTCTTCGCCTGGCTCTGTGTTTTTGTACGTTTTCAGTGTGTAATTTTGTGCTTCTCATTTCTGGATGGTTTGGTTCATGGCTTATAACACTTTAACAAAGACTTTTAAAAAAATTCCTATGGGAAAAACAAATGGAAAAATACTTCTGAAAAGGGGGGCAGGCACTAATGCACTCTCTAGGGCAGATGGACCGCCACCGTGGCCCATAATGCACCACTTCACACGTCTCACCTGCACCGTGATGAGCTTCCTCTCTCTGGGTCTGCCGTCGGGCCACTCCTCCCCGAAACACAGGTGTATGTCGTAGAGCGGCGGCTCCGAAGAGGACTGCCCCCGCTGGTGAGCGATGACCCCTGCACACACACACCGTTACTAACACACCACAGCTTCAGAAACACCTTCACACACTGATACAATCAGGGTTCACACAGATACTGGAACAAACAAAAAAACAGGACTTTTAAGGACCACAATCAGAGATCGGTACTTGAAGATATCACACAATATCTTTAGTAGTTAAGGATTTTTAAAACTCAAATTACAGACATAAGGTATCCAAATTAATAATACTACATTTCATTTTTATAGTCCTTTTCTAGAAACTCAAAAGACGCTTTACAGTTATTGGTTTACATCAATAAACAAACAAGGTATATAGACAGGGTTACATAACTAGCACATGAAAAAAAAAAATACAACTTACAACGCATTTAATAATATATGGCTATTATTGTTCAATAAATAATATTTTATATCATAATTTTGCCATACTTTGTATCCAGAAAAGGTCTGATGGGGGTTTATCAGACTAGGGCTGTCACGATAATCGCAATATTCACGTGTTTTCTTTTTTCATAAGGCCATAGTGTTAAATAAGTTAATAATGATACCAAGGTTGTGTTTATCATGGTGATTCGTACGGAGGCACTGAAGTGAGATCGACTGAGCGTGTGCGATGACCTGCGTCTGGCTTTGAGGTCAAGTCATGTATATTCGTGTCCAAGGAAAGCGAAATACTTGTCGCATCATCCTTTTAACGTGTAAGGGTATTTACCATGAATAGCGCCAGCGCCAGTGCTGGTCAATGCATTGAATCAATGCCATTGGTCTCTATTTATTAAGTGAGTTATCAGCTTCACCCATATGGAACGCCAAAGCTGACTTAATTAAAAATAAATAAATACATAAATATACGAAGAAATGTAAAAAAGCCAAAATACATAAATAAATATACAAAGAAATGTAAAAAAGTACAAATAAATGAGTATTTATACTTTTATTTCCTTATTTATGTATAATTTAATATACGAAATTATGAAACGCGAATGTAAACCGTGTATTGAGTCGCGTTTCAAACTCATTGATCAATATGCTTGCGTAGGAGTCAGTGAAATGTGCGCTGGTTTCTCTCCGCGTTCTGCGCTGGTGTGCGAGTCTCATCGACAATAAACGCAAGCTCTTATCAGCCCTATCCACCGCGTTTACATTGTTATTAATAGTGGATACTTTCATGCGCTTCCATGTCCAAGTGTCTGCTATCAGACCCGTTGAAGTGCAGTTTCTGTTCATGTGTGCTATGTGTGTTAACCCTATAGCCTACCCTACAGTTAGGGAGATATACATGACTTAAAATGTGATATTGTCCGCACACCTCTTGCGTTTCGTTTGGTCACACACCACAAGGTGTCACTGTGGCCTCAAAGCTCCAGCACTGCCACTCTGAGCTCGATTGCTGATGTCTGAGATAAAACACGCCCCCCTCATTAGCATACGGACAAATAAATGTAGAAATAAATACATATGTGGAAATAAATAAATGTAGAAATAACTAAATGTGAAAATAAATGTAGACAAAAACATATATACATAAATGAATGTGGAAATAAATAAAAGTGGAAATAAATAAATGAATAAATGTATAAATAAAAAAATAAATAAATGTGTGAAAAAATGCAATTATACATAAATAAGGAAATAAAAGTATAAATACTCATTTATTTGTACTTTTTTACATTTCTTTGTATATTTATGTATTTATTTATGTATTTTTGCTTTTTTACATTTCTTCGTATATTTATTTATGTATTTATTTATTTTTAATTAAGTCAGCTTTGGCATTCCATACACCCATGCGACGCAGTGGAGCTCAAAGTTAAAATAATGAACACCTTGTTTGATGAATCAGCGTTTTTGAACATTCATTGAATGAACAGTTTAATGATTCACTCAAAGACAGTCCCTTGTCCCCCCCAGTGACTGCATTGTGTAATATTTAGGATTTGTTGACAGGAATGCAATATCATATGCATGGGCGGAATGTGTGAGAGTGTGTGTGTGAGAGAACTGGTTATTTCTGAGGTTTTGGATGAGTGAGATTATTTGCGTGTTTTGTTGTGTCCGAAGCTCGTGTAAAGGCTCCGCCCTCTGTGCCGGGAGCTGCAGCTCATTTGCATTTAAAGGGACACATCAAAAATGCACGTTTTTGCTCCCACCCAAAAAGGGTCAAATTTGACAGGCTACAATAAAGATCTGGTATTTTGAACTGAAAATTCACAGACACATTCTGGGGACACCATAGATTTATATTACATCTTATGAAAAGGGGCATGATATGACACCTTTAAGCACCTCGTACGAACTAGGGATGGGACGATTAACCATTCTCACTATAAACCACGATAAAATGTACTGACGGTTAGTATTATCGTTTAAAATTTAATTATTAAAACCGTGTTTGATTATCGCGATTTTAATAACTTACTGTAAATCCTGTCCAGCCAGCAACAACAGCAATGTTGTTGTTTTTTTCTTCGAGAAGGACCGGCGTGCTCGGGAGATTTTCAGCCTTTTAAGAGGACCAAATCTGAGGTGTGGTCATATTTGGGCTTTTACAAAAGTCCTGAGGGAAACCTAATCGAGGATGGTCACCCTGTCTGCAGAACATGCACAAAAAAGTCGCTGAAACACTTCAAATCTGGCGATCGTCTTGTGTGACCGTCACACACTGTTAGTGAACACAAGGCAAGTTAACTCTGACCGCAATACCAAAACTACGTCTGGGAAATAATTGGGCACAAAATGTTGTTTTGAGTTGAAATATTTTATCTCACTCACTTGATATAGACATGAAGCTTCCGCGAAGAAAAGTTCACATTAATGTTTTAATTCTCACCGGTTTATAAATCCATTTTGTACAGCGTACACAACAATTGTCCAGACAAGATGATCACAACAATATTATCAAACTCTGTAAACAATTAACTCAGATTTCATTTTCAATACAATCAAAAACGGAGACGCAAGACATTCGTTGTATTTGAATGAAACGAGAGCGTGTCCGTTGTGATGCATGGATGTGTGTGCTGTTATAATGCGTTGCTATTGACGACGGTCATTATAAGGAAGGAAATGCCACAATATAATCTTGCTTTAAAAAGTGCATAGAGCTGCTTGTTTTATGTGTTGATTTTCAAATATAAAACTTGTTGAAATGTTTTCAGTGTGAGCATCAGTTCTTCTGAACACTCGATGATAATATTGATAATCACAATAATTTTGGTCACTATAATCGTGATATGAAATTTTCATACCGTCCCATCCCTAGTACGAACCCTGTACAAACGTGGCAGGTGTAGGAGTGTGTAGGAGTGCGTAGGAGTGTGCAGGAGTGTGTAGGAGTGCGCAGGAGTGTGTAGGAGTGCGCAGGAGTGTGTAGGAGTGCGTAGGAGTGCCTAGGAGTGCCTAGGAGTGCGTAGGAGTGTCTAGGAGTGTCTAGGAGTGCGTAGGAGTGTGCAGGAGTGTCTAGGAGTGCGCAGGAGTGTCTAGGAGTGCGCAGGAGTGTCTAGGAGTGCGTAGGAGTGTGCAGGAGTGTCTAGGAGTGCGCAGGAGTGCGCAGGAGTGTCTAGGAGTGCGCAGGAGTGTCTAGGAGTGCGCAGGAGTGTCTAGGAGTGCGCAGGAGTGCGCAGGAGTGCGCAGGAGTGCGCAGGAGTGTGTAGGAGTGCGTAGGAGTGTCTAGGAGTTTGCAGGAGTGCGTAGGAGTGTGCAGGAGTGTCTAGGAGTGTGTAGGAGTGTTTAGGAGTGCGTAGGAGTGTGCAGGAGTGTGTGCAGGAGTGTCTAGGAGTGTGCAGGAGTGTGTAGGAGTGTGCAGGAGTGTGTAGGAGTGTGCAGGAGTGTCTAGGAGTGTCTAGGAGTGTGCAGGAGTGTGTAGGAGTGTGCAGGAGTGTGCAGGAGTGTCTAGGAGTGTGCAGGAGTGTGTAGGAGTGTGTAGGAGTATCTAGGAGTGTGTAGGAGTGTGCAGGAGTGTCTAGGAGTGTGCAGGAGTGTGTAGGAGTGTGTAGGAGTGTGCAGGAGTGTGTAGGAGTGTGTAGGAGTGTGCAGGAGTGTGTAGGAGTATCTAGGAGTGTG
Source organism: Semotilus atromaculatus (assembly GCA_031834385.1). Classification (NCBI taxonomy): domain Eukaryota; kingdom Metazoa; phylum Chordata; class Actinopteri; order Cypriniformes; family Leuciscidae; genus Semotilus; species Semotilus atromaculatus. Next base: position 1,301,639 of record JAULUF010000021.1, on the reverse strand, counting down.
TAGGAGTGTGCAGGAGTGTCTAGGAGTGTGCAGGAGTGTGTAGGAGTGTGTAGGAGTGTGCAGGAGTGTCTAGGAGTGTCTAGGAGTGTGCAGGAGTGTCTCACCGCCGAGGAAGGACTCCAGGCAGAAGAGCTTGACCTTGTGCTGGCGCTCGATGAGGTTGGGTGCGTTGGGATTGGGCGCGCAGGGCCCGGACCAGTACACTTTACACTGGCACAGGCGAATGGCGTAGATGTCGTGCCCGTTGACCTCCAGGATGAGGCCGCGGTCCATCACGTCCAGCAGCCGGCTGGTGAACACGCGCTGCTTGTCGTTGGGGATGTGCTCGGTGGGGGGGAAGCGCACCTGCTCCAGGCTCACCGGCCCGAACAGCTCCTCCTGGTTCACGATCGGCCCCAGGTCCCCGTAGAAGAGCCGGCAGCCCTGAGGGTTGCTCACGATCACCGGCGGACACACTTCCTTACCGCGGTAATAAAACTGCACCTCCAGATCAGTCACTGTGAAACACACACACACACACACACACAGAGAGAGTGCATTATGCATGTGATTTGAGGATCAGGGTAATTGTCGTTGACTACAACTAAAACATTTCTGTTGATAGAAATAAAGCTGAAAACATAAACTGAGGGAGTGTGTGTGAGAGAGTGTGTGTGAGCGAGCGAGTGAGTGTTACAAAGTGTGTGTGTTGTGTATGAGAGCGTTTAACGTGTTTGTGGATGTAACGTGTTTGTGTAATGAGTGCGAGAGAGTGTAACCTGCGAGCGATAGTGTAACCTGCGAGCGATAGTGTAACGTGCGAGCGAGAGTGAGTGTAACGTGCGAGCGATAGTGGAGAGTGTAACGTGCGAGAGTGTAACGTGCGAGTGTGATTGTGTATGAGTGTAACACGTGTGTGTGTGGAACGTGTGTAAAATCTGTGTGTGTGTGTGTGTGTGTGTGTGTCAAGTCAAGTATATTTATATAGCGCCTTTCACAATACAGATTGTATCAAAGCAGCTTCACAGTATCAATCAAAACAACATAATGTTAGTTTCTTAGTGGAAAAAGCATCCACGTTTGGTAGGGCTGATCAATGTTATTAATGATCGGTTAATTCATTTGAGTTCATATATTTGAGTATTGAGTAGTGTGTGTGTGTGGGTTTGTTTATGTGATTTATGAGGACACAAATTTGTATATTGACATGTGTATTACCCTGGTATTACAACTTATGGGTGGTTTATGAGGACATTTCAAAAGTCCTCATAAATCAAAAGGCTTAAAAAACAATGTTTTATTAAAAAATAAAAAATGCAGAATGTCTCCTGTGATGGGTAGGTTTAGGGATAGGGGCAGTGTAAGGGGACAGAATATATAGTTTGTACAGTATAAAAACCATTACGCCTATGGAGAGTCCTCATAATGCTGTCGCACCAACATGTGTGTGTGTGTGTATAGTTACTGGGCAGAGAGGTGTGTGTGTGTGTAGTTACTGGGCAGAGAGCTGATCCAGGTCTCCGGGGTGGCGAACATGCCGTCGAAGGCCGAGGGCGTCTGATTCTCCGGCTGCATCTCCACGTCCAGCGGCTCCTTCTTCGGCCACACCTCGGCGGGGGGCGGGGGGGGCGGGCAGCTGGCCGGCGTCATCGGGGACACGGACCCGGGAGGGGTCCAGACCGGACTCACGCCTGCGCACCGACACATCACAGTCACACACACAACAACACACATACGCCGCATTACATACAGCAGCACTTAAAGGTGCAGTCTGTAAGAATGACTAGTGGTGGTAATAGGTACTGCAGTACAATTCAAGATATGGGAGATTGTGGTTTCTCCCGCCTCCACAGACTCGACGGCGCTCACGCGGGTCGCCAGTTTGAGACACGCAACAAGAACGAGCGCAATGAACAATGAAAATTGGCAACGTACAGTATCACAGAATAACAATAACAAACATTCCAGCCTGGAAACACACATTTCTAAGTAAAATAACTGTGTAGAAGTGTTTTTCAGAGAAACGAGTATGTGAACTTAGCATGATTCCTCAATATATGCAAACATATGGTGTTTTTATGGTTTAGCAGAGTGAAAGGTTACATACAACACCTTTAAAGGGGTCGTCGGATGCCCATTTTCCACAAGTTGGTGTGATTCTTTAGGGTCTTCATGGTTGTGTAAAACAACACCCTTTTACCTCCTCAAAAACAGCTCTGTTCACAGCGACCCGTTTCGGTGCATGTGTCTTTAAATGATAATGAGCATAATAATGATATTTGGCATCCGATGACCCCTTCAAACCCCATGCTGTGAGAGTTTAGGACCGGTGTCTCCCGGTTCTGTCCCAGTACCGTGAGGTGGATATGGAGGAGGAGGTTCAGGAGTGTCGGGAATGTCGTCTTCATCGCCGTCGGTCTCATACGTGGTCACTGAACCTGAGACACACAGAGGTCACCATGACTTACACACTGCATACTTCCTTTTATTTCTTAATAATAATAATATTATTAGTAATATAAGTCATATATATATATATATATATATATATATATATATATATATATATATATATATATATATATATATATATAATAAAAAAAATAATAATAATAAAAAAATAAAATAATATAATAATAGTAATACAAGTCATATACACACATTTAAAAAAAAAAAATAAAAAAAAATAATAATATAAAAAAGTCATTTTAAAAACAAGACATTTAAAAAAACGTATAAATTTATATTTTTTAAAATCAAGAATAAAGTCATATTAAAATAATAAATAGTCTTTTTTTAATAATAATTTTATTTTTTTAAATTAAGAATAGTCACAATATTTGAAAATAATCAATAATAAAGTCATAATATTTAAACAAATCAAGAATAAAGTAATATATTTTAAAGAAAAAACAAGAATAAAGTCATAACATTATGTAAATAAAGTTGTATTTTTTATTAATAATAATAAATAATAATAATAATAGGTATTTACGAGTATAACATTTGGAGAATAACAAGATTTTACATGTTTTGTATTTCACTTTTTTAGGGCATAATTTTCTAACCATTAAAAAGTGAGTGCGTTTCAGACAAATAGCTACTGCAAATTAATCAAATCAGATAATTACATAATAATAGAAATGTTTAATCTGAATAATTATATAACCTGTTACTTGTTTTACTTAATTGAAATCAACAACAGCTCATATCATATATCTGCAATTATTACAATATTAAGAAACATGTTACGAATGTTACATCACTAAGGTGATGTTCTAGTGTTGCTAAGAGTTTATGCATCCTTCTTCCACAAAAGAGGAAATGTGTTCATATTCGTCATTTACAATGCCAGTTTTATTAGGCAGATAGATTAGGATTTATGGAATATTAAATTGCATGAATATGTATGCCTGAAGTGTTTGTGTGTGTGTGTGTGTGTATGCGTGTGTGTGTGTGTGTGTCTGTGTGTGTGAGAGAGTGTGAGTGTGTGTGTTAGAGTGTGTGGTGTTACCTGGGTTACTGATGGTCTGAGGAATATCACACACGTCGTAGATCTTCAGCGGGTTCATGGGAACCTCTTTGGTCCCGTCGTAGATGAGGTTGAACTCGCGGCTCTTGTTCAGAGCACATCTCAGCTGAGCTTTCCACTTAGCCGGATCCGGCTCGTCCACGCCCTCCTGATACTTCCCGGTCTCCACGGCCCAGGCCTGGCAAACACACACACATGCATCAGGCCCGGCAAACACACACACACATGCATCAGGCCTGGCAAACACACACACACATGCATCAGGCCTGGCAAACACACACACACATGCATGCATAAGGCCCGGCAAACACACACACATGCATCAGGCCTGGCAAACACACACACATGCATCAGGCCTGGCAAACACACACACACATGCATGCATCAGGCCTGGCAAACACACACACACACACACATGCATCAGGCCCGGCAAACACACACACACATGCATCAGGCCTGGCAAACACACACACACATGCATCAGGCCTGGCAAACACACACACACATGCATGCATCAGGCCCGGCAAACACACACACATGCATCAGGCCTGGCAAACACACACACATGCATCAGGCCTGGCAAACACACACACACATGCATCAGGCCTGGCAAACACACACACACATGCATCAGGCCCGGCAAACACACACACATGCATCAGGCCTGGCAAACACACACACACACATGCATCAGGCCTGGCAAACACACACACACATGCATCAGGCCTGGCAAACACACACACACATGCATCAGGCCTGGCAAACACACACACACATGCATCAGGCCTGGCAAACACACACACACATGCATCAGGCCCGGCAAACACACACACATGCATCAGGCCTGGCAAACACACACACACACACACATGCATCAGGCCTGGCAAACACACACACACGCATCAGGCCCGGCAAACACACACACATGCATCAGGCCTGGAAAACACACACACTAGGGCTGCACGATTTATCATTTCTGCATCAATATCTCGATGTGCGCGTCCACGATAGTCATTAGCAATAGTGTATCCGTGATCCATGATCCGCACGGGTCAGCTGCTTCCTGGACCCTAACGCTTGTGATTCACCGATTAATTGCAAAGTTTAACCATCATAGAGTGAAAGTCTATCATTTACATGTGTGAAGGATCAAGGATTCAAACCCACAAGTCTCATCAGTTTATATTTCAGATTTGAGGAAGATATAATGAAACATGGGATATACTGTGAGCTTTTCTCCAAGACTGTTATCTGTCCAATGACAGGTGTGTGGTCACAGGTGTGTTAGCTCCTCAATTTTGGAGAGCGCCGGATTCAAATAAAAAAAACATTTTCTCGGGTATCGTTGGACTCGTGTACTTAGGGCTGCACAATTAATCGAATTTGTAATCGCGATTATAATTACGGATGCCACAATTATGTAATCGTTTAAAGGTGCAATTACAAAAATAAAGTTCACTTACAATATTCTGTGTGCTTAAGATGTGGTTTTATACAGATGTGTTTTCTACAGCTTATCTTTAGGGTTTTTTTACTTTGGTTTGGTTTCTTTAAAGAAATGAAACAATACATTTGAGGCTTAATGCTATAGAAAAGCAAAAAAATAAAGTTTTTCAGGAAGAGTGTTTTCAGCTTGTATTTTGATATGACAAAATGGCATGCAGTCGCTTCAAACAATGTCATAAAGCTATTCAAAATATGTAAATCATGATAATCATATTTAATAATCGCAATTACAATTTCAAGGGAATAATCGACAATTATGATCGTGCAGCCCTACACTGATTGGCTACATTTTCTATCAGTCATATAATTTCGATGATTTCATTGGCTTTCGTTGTAAAGACAAAATGATAGGTTAGTGCATAGCCGACAAGTATGACACGTCACCCTGAAGAAACGCGACGTAAACAAAGAAATAACCATCGATATTACAACGTTATTGTTTCTTTGAAGCAGGGCCGGCGATTGCTATAGGTGAACTAGGCGGTTGCCTAGGGCGACAAAAATGTTGGGGGCGCCCTTGGCCTACTTCACATTAATCATAGAATTAGATTAGCGAAATAAAACATGTTTATTAAACATGATCATCATAAGGCATACGTTTAATTACTAGTCAACTTGATTATTAGATTGAATTGATGATGATTATTGTCGATCATTTCCTAACGGGGGAGGGGGGAGTTGCGTTGCGTTACGTTAGGCGAGTGCTGGCGCGTTGATCGAAAAGGAAGCGGTCTAAACTCTCTGGTGCACAGGAAAGGAACAAGATACTAGGGATGGTAAGATTCACCGATTCGCATCGGTGCATCGGCATAAAAGCTAACGATGCGATGCATCGATTTAAATAAGTGTGCATCGGATACAAGTTGGCATTTGTATCGCGATGCATCGTTTCTAACATCTGCATCGGTAAAAAACGATTTATTCATATATAATTATTAGTAGATGCACTATACTTTTACTATTTAGAAAGTGACCAACCATTTATGACCAATATTTTATTATGTAACTCCTGCGTTCACTTCACACCGAACGCGGATAGAGCGTCTGTAGCGAGTGATTTCCATGTTAAGTGAATGTAAAGACGCGTTGACGCGGGTCTGGAGGTTCTGCGGCGCGAGATGCGTTTTAACGCGGTGCGATGGACACGATTTCGCCTCATTCGCGCGTCCAGGTCGACTAGATTGATTTCTCCTTTCTGAACTGTTGCTCAATCGCGTTCTCTCATCACGACCATCACGACTGCAGCAGCTGCTACATGAATATGACGTTTCACAACACTACGGAGTGCGAGGCGTGTCGAGTCACCTACCTTTAAACCTTAAAGTAGGACATCTGAGTTAATCTGGTTTACAGCAGCCTGTGACTGCCAATAATAGTTTTTCATTTTTATTTTTTTTTTACATTTGAATACAGTTATGAAAGACCTGTTTGTGAAAGTTTTTTTTATTTTTGTAATTGTTTATGTTAAAACAGCACCTGCTTTTATTTAATCTCTTGGTTTTGTGAAAAAAGATGAAAGAACCATGCGTTAAAAGTCAGATGGCACTTAAGCTACTTTATGATTTGCTGTATGTCTGAATAAAATAAATAAAAGTTAACTATCTATACCATATTGAATTGCCCAATATTTTTCTCCATTGCATCATATTACATTGAATCGCATCGCGTTGAATCGAATCGAAATCGGATCGCATTGTAAGAGTAGTGAATCGTATTGCATCGCATCGGTAGCTGCTTATATGTATCTTTAATGTATCGTATCGTTGACTATGCATCGAGATGCGTATCGCATCGGCCTCAGCTATGGAGATGCACATCCCTACAAGATACAAAGAAAGCCCAGTATAGAGGCAAGTCTTCTATTCTCAGCCATTAAGGTGTCAAATTAAATAAATGTACTTAGTAGCCTACAGCACAGGCATGTACTGGCCATCGGGACTACCGGGAAATGCTGTGCCGACGTGGTTTTTGGGCCGATGCATCTCATACTTTTATTTATTTTTGTCTTAACGGCCCATATAACTCGTACATCGGCGGCCCATTCGCTTTGTTTTGTTTAATTGGCAGCGCTGGGTTACTTCCAAGTATATAACTTACTTTCAAGTATAGAAATTTGTACAAAACTTATTATGAAAGTTTCCTTTATTTTTCATTTCATTTGTTTTACAATATATGGCTATTACTGTCATGGGATTAATATTATAACTATTATTATGTAGTAGTGTAATGTAGACACTGTAACTAAAAGAGCTTTGTTCAATTTGCTCACTGAATATGGGTTGGAGCTTTTAATTTTGAACTCTCAAAGTGCAGGATTGATTAATTTAACATAAAAATGCAAAAAAATTGTCTTACCCCCCTTAGCCTTGCAGCAGCCTAATAGATTGATTAGTATAATAGTAGTGGTGTTAGTAATTGTAATTTATCTACTACAAGTTACATGGTCAGATAAAATGTATTTGTACAACGCAACTATGTAGGATGATAGAAATATCCTTGAACATTCTTTGTAGCATTTGTATTTATTACAGTTGATCCTTCAAGTCATAATTTGCTTGTTGAAGTTTTGAAGTGACTATAGAGCATTTTTGTTTAGTTTAATAAATACTTATAATTTTTATTCAGTGGACCCTCAGCTTTCCATTCAATCTGAAACTTTTAGCAGTGGATGTGTGTGTGTGTGTGGCTCGTTATTACGACAATACTGGTAGTACTCCGGTTTTGATTACGTGTGTTTGGATGTGCACTGCTTACATAAATGCAAGAAATACATTCGTTATAAGTTTTTCATCGAAAAGCAGTGCTCTATCATCGATGCTTGAAGCTTAGACGTTTAAAATGATATATAGTTTGCAAATATTAATGATATTCTTTCACGTTAAACCATTCATAAACATTAAACTAGCGGGGGGGGGAAACTAGGGGTGCACGATTCAGAAAATGTCACGATTCACAGTATGTAAATGTAGTTTACTTTTTCCTATGTGATTGATTGCAGTAGACATACAATTTAAAAGAAACAACAAATTAAATGTAGTTTGATATTACTTTATATGTCGTCATACAAAAATAAAAACTTTTGCAAATAAAAAGTGCCCAGCTTTGGCCAGTTTCCATATACATTTAATTCAAGTTTAAAAAAAAACTTAAATAAAAATCTTTTACATTTAGCTTTAAAGTGCTGTGGTCAGATCAAACAAACAATAATGCTAAATGTGGTTTAAGGAGAACTTCAGCTTCAGGGTGACTGTTGAAATGTGAACTCGACTGGGCACATTGACCTTCCTAAAAATCCCAAAAAATGTTCATAATGTCATGTCATAGAACCCTTGCAGAATTATTTTAAATAGATTAAAAAAGCCACCACTACTGGTAACATCTATGGTTATATTGATTTGTTTAGATCCAGTGAAGTCGTGTCTTAGGCGTGATTGATGGGACACGTCCCCCACCACTTTTTATCAGGATCGATATTGTCCCCCACCACTTTTTGAAACATTGAGGCACGGAGGTCTAATACAAATACATAAAACATCTCCAGTTAACTAGCAGATCATACATTTAGTTCGCTATTAAATAAGAGATCTAGCGCTTAAATGTGTTGTTTTTGAGATCAGGCTGAGCGCTCGTTGCATGGAGACAGTTGTTCTCTTGTGGCTCGTCTTCAATCTAACGCTGTTACAGAGACTCTCTATTCGTTCCGGTGAAATCACAAAATAAAATCCACACAAACGTGTGCCTGCTTGATTATAGACTGTAACCACTGATGAACATATTCGGTTTTGATGAGAGAGAAAAAAAAAACCTATTCGAGTGCGAATTAGAACCCGTAACCTCTGACACCCTTGGCAAAAGATAGGGCTGCTCGATTATGGAAAAAATCATAATCACGATTATTTTGGCCAGTATTGAAATCACGATTATGTAACACGATTATTTCACATAAAAAACCAGGGCGTTATTTAACTTTATAAAAGACAATTTTTAAAACCTTACTAATATGTTATCTTTCATGTTAAATTCTTACATTTGATCAAATTCAGTTTTGATAAAAAGAGCTGTTATCAATCGAATTAATTAATTTACACTGCAAAACTACAACTGTAATAAATAATTTTATGAGATTAATGTTTAAACCAAAAATCAAATCAATGATTTAAACAATAAATCAATAGGTGGTGGCAAGTGACCATCTTAATAAATGAATCATTGAGTCATTCATTAAAACGATTCGTTCAAAATAATGAATCGTAACAAAACACAGCGCTTAGTGTTGCTTTTCTTTTGTAACTATTTTCGTCTGTGAAAATAGAACAAGCCAGTCAATATTGCGTCTAAAATTTAAGTTACTACATATAAACTATAGGCTACTTGTTTATTAAACTATAAATTCAATGTAATTGCAATCGTGATATTAGAACAGCTACTTAGTCGTGTTATGCTACTTAACTATATCATATATTATAATAAATAAAAAAAAACTCAAACTTTACCTCAGTATGTTTCTTCTGTGAGTTTGTGTGTGCTGTTATTTAAGTCTCAGACAGGCAGCGCAGCTTCCAGAAATATCCATTATCAATCACTCTTTACACTGACTGTATAAGATCAAAACCATTCGCGCGTTTCGATCGGTCGGGCAAGTAAAAAACTGTCTTTCACTTGAAACTTTTTACAAAAATCCACTTTTCCCGGACAAGTAGACAAGTGTTAATGTCGAGCCCGGTGTTCATCGCGATGTGTTTCGTGCTGTAAAGCGGCACAGATGATCAGGTCTCGTGCGCTCGCGCAAAGTTTGCGGATCGATGCATTTATTGACGGGTTGACCCGCGGGCAGCGGCCGCGCACCAGGGCTCCGGATGGTGTTGCTAAGAACTTGCAATGTATCATCAGACCAAACACTAACGTTACCGGACCACCGGGAAAAGTCCAGACTCTCCCGATTGCCACTCCCGATAACCTCTGCACGCCATTACAAAATGAAAAAAATATATATGAATCGATTTTTGGAATTCTATTAATCTATTAATTCTATTCTAAATTTAACGATTTTGAATCGTGATTCAAATGTGAATCGATTTTTTTGCACAACCCTAAAAAAAAAAAACGCTTCAGTGCGCCGGCACACTGGCAATGATGAACAGGTTAAAGACAAACTCATCTGGCTTTTAGAATAATAATTTTGTATGATTTAGATAACATTTATGTAATTATTATACCCTTAATCGATCACACATGCACAATTTTAGTTTATCAATTATTATTATTATGCACATTTTAAATGAATAATTATATAAAGGCAAATGTAAATTATATAAATACGCTTTAGAATCAATAGATAAAGCCATAAAATGACTACATGTGAGCTGAAACGTTCAATTCTCTCTATACCTTTATCAACTGTATAAACTAACGTCACGCAGGACTTTTTCTTTTAGTTGTCCTCTTTCATAGACATATTTTCTTCTTGCTGTTTAAAGCTGCAGTTTCACTCTTTCTCAGCATGTGATTGGCTGTTGGCTACTGATGCCACACCTGAACTCAGGAACAAAGCCTGAGTTGACAGAGAAAGCCAACAAAGCCTGGTTGGATTGGTTAAATTTTCTAAACTAATCCTGCAACCCTGAGTTTGTTGAACCACCATCATGGTACCGGCCCCCGGTCCCGATCACTCACCTTAAAGATGGTGTTCTCCTCCTCCTGCTGGGGTGTGTGACGCGTGGCGTGTTTCCACGGGATCTGGAAGCGCTTGGCCTCGCGGTCGAGCCACACCAGCCCGGGAAACGTCCCGTTCTCCACCTGGGACACCAGCCAGGGCTTGAGCCGGACCCGGCGCGGGTGAGACGACATCACGAGCGTCTGGAAAACACACCAGTGATCAAACTGACCCTCATGTCCTGCAGAATTAACCACAGCCTGCACATTTAACAGACTTCGGTTCATTTATTTTGTCTGGAATTTTACTCTTAATATTTTATTTCCTTGTTTATTGTAGGCTATATGTGTGTATGTGACTTTTTAAATGTAAAAAAAAATTATTAATTGCATAAAATATATAATAGCTCATATACTAAATTTAATAAAAATAATTAAAATGAATAAAACATTATTATTATTGGCAGCAGCAGTAGGCTAAATAGCATTTTAATTGATGAAGTTTCATTGAATATTTAATTTGACTGAAAACACAGGCCAGAAATAGCTCATATTAATAATTACACTTTATTGTGATCATTTATTCAGCGCTTTATTACATAGAATTAATATAATATATATGTAATCAGAACTAAGCGTCAGATAAACCATAAGCCGACTTTGATTTGATATTCGATGCTTAATCACGAAAACTTCTTTGCAAACGATTATAAAACACTTAAATTCCGATAGTAGAGCATATTTGGCGCATTATATTGTTTAAATGAAAGTAAAAGCCTATAAATATTCAATATAGAAGTGATATAAATATTAATGAGACTCACCTGAGGGTTTCAGGAAGCGTCAAAGCAGGAAAAAAAACACCAATCCTGCGGCCTTTACCGCCAAAACGAGCCGGTTTATGAATAAACGTGGTTAAAGTCCGAGAGTATCGGTCATAAACCGGATAATGCGCACACACACTCGCCGTGTGTCCGAGTAAAACTGTGTGAAACGCGTTTCATGTGTGTTTGAATCTCTGCTCGAGAGTTTCACCGTCAGCCGAAACTCAGGTAGAGCGGTGACGTCACGCGCGTTTCTGTGATTCACGCGCGCACATGACACAGGGGCGCGCGCGTGCACACACAAACACACATGAATGCCTGCGGTCATATCCTTTGGAATTCACGTTCATTGTTCACAATATAACAGAATTATTATGTTTATTTAATATTTTACTCCATTAAATGAGGGCATGCTATAGACATCTGGTTTTTGTATTTATAACAACCACAGACTAACTAAACTAACATCTGAAACTTTTCATTTTCAACAAATATTCACTGTAACAAGGTGCTAACGCTAAATATTATATGGTAGCCTATTTTACATAAAAACTGATTATTCATTTTCTTGATTCAAAGTTTTAATGTCTTAAACAAAAGCAACATATATAACTTAACTGTCCCACCAAGAAAAAGGCATTGGAAAATGATTATTTTTTTGCATTTCTTGCATGTCGCTAGTTGTCACACTCTAATGTATTTTCAACACATCCCATCATTTTTTTGATATCGGCCCAAATGGTTGATATGTCAATTTATGGTAAAGGACTGGAATTCACATACTATGAAAATCTGAAATTATGAACTATAATACTAATTTATTTAAAAACATAATCAAAATAAAATATTTTTGTAAATTGAATCTCCTTTATTTTTTTAAGTTTGCCATTAAATATGTCAGGTTTTAATTTTTACAAAGGAAATTATATGTTTTCTTGTTTTTTAACAATAACAATAACAAAACATCACAACTAACTAAAAGTAACAAAACCAAATTCTTTCTGCATTCAAAAACAAAAACAAAACAAAAAAATTTGTAAAAGATAGTAATATAACAGCATTTTAGTCTTTCATGTTTCAAGAAACACGCCGTCAAGTGAGGTAGTGCCACAGGACTTCATCATCAGCAGCTTCATCTTCATCAGGCCTGTCTCCAGCTCTTCTCACACCGGGTAATCCGGCTCCTCTTCTGTGGCGAGCTATTTTAGCTTAAAGTCTACCCAGCGATTTTCGTCGTAATTGCATTTTTACTAGTAAGAATTCAATTAGAGAGCTCTACAATTCAATTCTTATTAGTAGCAATTACAATTAGAGAGCTCTAGGCCTACAGATTAATTTTTACTAGTCATATGTCTCCATTGACTTCCATTCATTTTTAATTACAGAGCTCTGCAATTATACATATCTTTAATTCGTTTTTTTACTAGTAAAAATTCAATTAGAGAGCTCTGATTGAATTCTTTCTAGTAAAAATGTAATTACGACGAGTAAGGCTGGGTCAATTTAAGCTAAAACGGCTTGCCACACCACTGGGTCTTCTGTGGTGAGCTGGTTTAGCTTAAAGTGTACCCAGCGATACTCGTCGTAATTACATTTTTACTAGAAAGAATTCAATTAGAGAGCTCTACAAATGAATTTTTACTAGTCATATGTCTCCATTGACTTCCATTCATTTTTAATTACGGAGCTCTACAATTGAATTATTAGGCTAAGAATTCAATTACAGAGCTCTGCAATTATGCATATCTTTAATTCGTTTTTTTACTAGTAAAAATTCAATTAGAGAGCTGTGTAATTGTATTCTTAGTAACAATTGAAATAGAGAGCTCTCTAATTGTAATTGCTAGTAATATTCTGAAATTAATTATTGTAAAGAGTTCTTATAAATATGCCGAATGGATCACCGAACCCAAGATTTTTGAGAAATAGAAAAATAAACTATGTAGAACTTTTGTAAAAATCTACAAAGAGAATAAACCTGTCATCATTAACCAACTCGCTATAGTCCAATAAATCTAAAACAAGTCGGGTATTGTATGTCTTTTTGTCTTAAATCCTGATTGAGTCTCACCAATAACAGAACTCAGAACACACTGAAGTCTTTGACCAAAGCACAGGCTAATATCTTATAATCACTGTTAAGACGACAAACAGGCCGAGGGAGAAACGAGGAAGCTTTCATTTGAGTGTTGAGAAGCACTGAAGATATTCAGGATAACTCGAATAATAATGTTTGTGATCCTCCAGGATCGGGTTATTCAACATTACAGCGCCACCCTCTGGCTGAGTCACGCAGGGACACTGAACCTTTTACAAGAGTGATCCATGAACCTGAAACGTGAAGTCTTATCTCATATATAGCTACATGAATGAAATAAGAATTTTAAATAATAAAAATGTTTGTATATGCTTTTTCTTTTAATCAGAGTTAAAGAAGGAAGCGCATCTTCTGTATGCCATTTCATTTCTGGTGTATAGATTAAGGTGTGGCACAGCTTTAGTATTTCTTTCGGTTTTGACTTCAGTGTGTTTGTGTTGAAATGGCGTCGAGTTCAGGTAAGAATCAAATTAAGACACAAATATAGTCTATGCAGCAGTTTCCTCAATAATTTTGCAGTGTTTATTAAATATTAGATAACAATAGACAATGGTTTACTTCGTTTAGTTATTTCACGCTTTTATAGGCTATTTATGTATAAAAGTGGCATTTAACACCAGGAAGAATAATAACCGACGTATGTAAAAGGCTACATCATAACCTAGCTACACTTTACACATCATCAATGCCGATGTGATTATCGTTTTGCATGTTAAAATTCGAATAAAAAAAAACAAAGCTAGACATTTAAATTTAAGCTTATAGTGACGCAAACGTGACAACCTTAAAGCATGTTGAGATTTTAAGCAGTCAGGCTTTTTTACTCCATAAATCTAAGCGACGATTGAGGAAGTTGCAGTGACTATGTGCACTATAGTGTTCACTTCTCCCTGAACACGTGATAATGGAAGTTCACTGCTGTACTGAATGTGTTCAGATTTGTGAATATTGTATTTCGGAGGCTCGTTTCAAAGACCATGAGAACATTGTGCAATGAGACATGCACTGCAGTATACTTTATTATCTCTTTTATATTTAAAGGGATACTTCACCCCTGGAAATGTGAATGTGCTTTGGGTCATTTATGTAGAAGTAATGTGAAATTATTTTTGAATTTGGAGCTTTCAAGACTGTGAAAAGCCAGAACATGTATTCTGGCTGTAGTCTATGGCCTCTAGCCAAAAAAAAAAGAAAAAAAAAAGTCTTTGTCTTTTTCCAGACAAAGAAATAAAAAATAGCCTATTTCTCGTTTTAAGGGAATATGAGCGTGGAAAGCACGGTAAATACAGGTTTTCTACTAATACAATGCTTAATGCCAAATCCTGAAGTATCCCTTTAATATTTAGACTCTCAGTGTCACTTTCATGAAAATAGAAAGTAATAAAATAAAAAAAGCTGTTTTTAAACCAATGGCCTTGATGGGGGAGAAGTCAGTTAAGCACGCGTGGCGGACATTAGCAAATAGCGATTATATTAGCATTAGCATTATCAGCTTCGAAAGCAAGCGCTATAATATATGAAGAAAAGGCCGTGGACTTCAGACACTTCTGATATATATATATAGGCTATAAACCAGGCACGGCGCCAGGATTCCAGGTTTGGATGGGCCAGACCAATTGTGTTTTTTTTGTTTTTTAGGGTTGTGATTGTGGGTGGGCCTTAAATTAAAAACGTTAAACTAAAAACGTTATCCAATCACTGTTTAACATAATAAAAATTACTGACTAATATACTGTTATATTATCTGTACGTATACATAATATATATTTTAATAGCTTGATGCTCTTTAAATATTTAGTTGCATTGTTAATAAGTTTCGGTGCAGGAGTCAGGACGGACCTGTCCGCAATCGCTCTCCTGGTTCTGACCAAAGAAGAGCGCTTTGGACTCTCCATTACACATCATACCTGGGCTGCGTTTCCCGATAAAAGAAAAAGCGGTGTTCTTTATAAAAAAAGCACTTCAGAAATAGTTGAAATTGCATTTATTAGGTACAAACTACAGAAAACATGGTTGCCTTTACAAATGGTGTGTAATTAGTGTTTTGTTTGCGTAGACTCTTTATCATTTAATTGGTGATAAAATAATAATTTGTTTGTATGATTGTGTTAAGTGTGTAATTGTTGATTGATTAAAGATATCTCTCTCTGTGTGTATGTGTGTGTGTGTGATTTCTCAGCAGCAGGCAGAAGAAGTCCAACCTTTGAACGTCCTAACAGTAAGTGAATGAAATCACTGGCAGTGATATTAAGATGTGTCAACTTAAAATATTTATGTGATCCTTTACTGAAAATGTATGAGTAAAGCCCCATTCACACCAACGACGATAACTATAAAGATAACGATAAAGATATAGTTCTAAAAAATTTTCACAATATTAAAGAATATCAGAGTTCACAGCACAACTATAACGATAACGGCACAGAGTAATGATATCGCTGGAATCACTATCAGAACTATTTTATTAGCTGATGAACAATAAAAACATTGACAGCCAATCACAATCCATCTTGCTGTAACGAGTTTGAGCATTTAAAGGGCACCTATTATGGCATTTAAAATGTTCCTAATATTGTTCTGGGAGTCCCCAACAACAGTTTTACTGAAATGTCATGAACAACAGTCCCCAACAACAGTTTTACATGAAATGCCAAAAAACACTTTTGTTGTCTTATAATATGCATTTATTTTTACCTGATTTGCTCACCGACTCCCATATGCATCGTTTAGCGAGTCATTTTTCCAAACCCCGCCTTTGCGTGACGCTAATCTGCGGTGATATGTTAGCTACATAGACTGTAAAAAATATGGACAAAGCGTCTGTGACGTCACCCATAGACTTTCTGAAGAACGGTTTTGAGGCCGTTTATGGGAGGTATGGGCGGCGCCATCATGCAAAATCTTGGGAAATCAAAAATTTAAATGCTCAGAAAGGATCCAGAGGTGGTGTGATGTGTTGTGTCAGATCATGGCCGAGACGTCAAATTCCACTCGGCGCAGCCCGTTATCAGCTGTCAATCAAAGTTAACCGACCTTATTTGTCATACATTTTATATCTAAATACGATCTAAACTAACGAGTTAGAAAAAAATTCACCCCCCTCACAGTTGTCAGGCACTCGGAACCAATAAAAAAATACAATAAAAGTCCATGGGACTAACCTGTAAAAACATGAATTTATGCTGTGAAAACGGACATTTTAACATGGGGGTCTATGGACATTTGCTCCCTTTTGGGACCGGCCCCTAGCGGATTTTCGATGTATTGCAGTTTTTCGCACTTCCGGGTAGGCTTCATGTTTCAGATTAGAATGTTGCCGCTTGGTTAGCTACCATAGCCCAAAGGAGTGACACCGAGCCGACGGGGTGTCATTGGTTGTTGCGTTAAATCTTACCCAGATACAATAGTGCTATTTTCTGATTGGCTAACAACACCAGACAAACGACACCAGAGGAGACGCGCTTGATTCCTGCTGGTTCTGGGCGCTGCGGCATATTAAATATATTACAAATAGTTTTTCAGCGTGAGAAATACAATGTGTGGCGGGAGAGCGTGACAAAAGACCGAAATGAGTGACTGTCACGCTCAATGCGTGACACTTCAGAGCCCTGCACATATTTCAATACAATTGACATTGAAGACCTAGAAGCTGTGCTGTGCGTACACAACACAAAATAATTATTGAGCATGCTACATAAAACATAAAAGCAACAATTTTTAATATTAATAATACTTACAGGTTGTGATTCGGAGGAGGAAGCTGATCCAAATAGACTTGGTACTGAGCCGTCCTTCAATATCAGCCGGCTCAGTACAGTTCAGTTCAGTTCAGTTTAGTTCATTTATATATATAAATGTTATTTATATTTATTTAGGAAATTAGTTTTTGCACAGGTGCTACACGTCACAAAAAACACTCACATAGACTTTCACAAAACAAAAAAGAACACACAGTTACAGACTATTCAACATTAAAATAGCAGTTGGTATGAATGAGTTCTTGAACCTCCTAGTTCTCCCCCCCATTACTCTATATCTGCGGCCAGATGGAAGAATAACAAACTCGTTGTGTAATAGGTGTGATGGACAATTGATTATTGAAAAAGCTTTTTTAACAACACGTTTTTTAAAACTGTCCTGAGGCAATATCTGTTGGACTCCAATCACTTTAGAAGCAGTCTTAATCAGCTTAGTCATTCTGTTTCTATTTGACAGGCTAATACCAAACCATACAATGTCGCAATAAGAAATCACGGATTCGATAAAACTCCTATAAAACAGTGTCATTAACACTGAGCATACTTTAAAAGTGTTAATTTTCCTCAAGAAAAACATACGCTGCTGCACCTTTTTACAAATGGCATCCGTATTGGCATTACAATTTAATTTGTTATCAATGATTGTACCCAGATATCGATATTCATCCACAAACTCAATATCCCTCCCGTTTATGACAGTAGGAGAGACAGGGATGACCGATTTTCCAAAGTCTATAATCATGTCTTTGGTTTTCGTTATATTTAAGTTTAGGTTACACTCTGCACACCAAGAGACAAAATCCTCCACCACTGGACCATGAGATGTCTCCTCATTTGCAAGGAGACTCACAATCACAGTATCATCTGCAAACTTTAACATATATACCTGTTGTCAAATGTACTCCTACAATCATTAGTATACAAAATAAAAAACAAAGGGGAAAGAACACACCCCTGAGGCGAACCAATAGAAGAACATAACTTGGAAGAAAGCAAACCATTGACTCTCACACACTGGGTTCTGTTTGATAAGACATTTACAATCCATCCTACTAGGTTAAGATCAAGGTTAAATAATTTGACTAGTTTTTCGGCTAACAAATGTGGCTTGATTGTGTTGAATGCGGATGAGAAATCAATAAAAGCTAGCCGTGCCCTTGTTTTTGGGGTCTCCAGATGTTGAGCTACTAAATGTACAAGAGTAGTTATGGCATCTTCAACACCCCTCCCTGCTCTGTACGCAAACTGGAGAGGATCTAAATTATCTTCGACATACTTCAGTATCTCGCGAATCCATATTTGACAGCATTTATGTTTTTGAAGCAATCATCTTCAAAATGACGCGAACACAGCAATAACGTCGGGCTATACATCTGTGGTATACCGGTAGTTGTATATATGAACCGTAGCCACTGATTCTTCAAATGCTCGTCTCTGGGCAGATGAAAAAATGTCGCTTTTGCGTCACACTTCAGAACACAGCGTCTCGTCGCCATGATGTTTTCAAGTTTCCCTGGCTTCTATGAGTACGAGCGCAATGAGTGGGCGTATCTTATTCAAATAACTTGTACAAGTGACGTCATAAAGTTAGAGAAAATGCATCGTTCGTCTATCGATTCATATCAACGACTCAGAGTCGACTCTTACTTTTGAGAGACAATAACTTTGTATACGGTGAACTTTCATGTTTAAAACTTTGCAGGATGTTTTCATTCACTTAGATCTATGTTACACACTACATGAAAGGTAATTTTCAAAATTCCATGATAGGTACCCTTTAAAGCGCAGACAAGAACATGCTTATAATAAACAGAACGATATAGATTATAATCACCATATGTTCAATGTGTGTGTGTGTGTGTGTGTGTGTAAGAGAGATTTGCAATTTGTGAACACAGAGATTGAGTACAAGGGAGACGAACCAGTCAATGACTGTATAACATCAGATTAATCAGAGGCCGTGTTTACAGCTGGTATTAAGAAGCGTTTTGGGACGACTTCCAAATAGCTAAACATAAAGAGAATGCCATGACTTTAGTCACATTAATAGCTAGAAGAAGAATTCTCCTACAGTGGAAATCACACAATCCACATATTATGTCATCATGGCTTAGTGATCTAAAGATGTTTCTAAAAACTGAAAAATATTACTATTTTCTCAGGGGATCATCCAGAATATTTTACAAAACATGGGACCCTTTAATAAACTATTTTGAGAAGAATCTTCCTCTTTAAAGTAATTTTTTAACTTTATCAGCTGGAGACCCAGGTTTGGTTTGAGGATGAGAAATGTACCAAGCACAATGTTCTCTCTCCATCCTGATTTCTAACACACACACACACACACACACACACACACACACACACACACACACACACACACACTCACAGCGTTCGGCTGGTCTTGTATGGAATGAATTTAGTCTCAAAATGAGTAACACATGCATGCAAAATTATCCATGAACTTGATCAATGTTGCAGATATGTTTTACTATCCACAACCAAATGCCTTTCAACTTGCGTCCGCAAAATTGTATCATAATTTGCACATGCAACAAAGAAGATCTGCGAATCAGGTTCATTCATTGATGTCTTTTCTAAGTCGATCTAATTTGATTGATTTGGATTTGAGACTTTCTTTTCGCGGTTTTCAAGAAAACCTCCACACACACAACTACAAATGAATAGGCCTGATGCTAATTATTAATGTGTGCACAATTAATAATATATTTGAAACATTCACAAATGTGCATTACTACATTTAAACTAATACTTTACAACTTGTGACCAAAGTCCAGAATTACATGAATTTGCAGCGTTTTGTAGAAATAGAGACATCGATTTTGCATTGATGTCGGTCAGAATTTGCGTATGCAACAAGTCAGATGTGCATTTGTGGATCCGGTGACACGCATTAATTCATTGACTCGTTTCTGAGTCAATCCTATTTGATTCATCTGGATTTTGACACTTTCATTCTGCCAGTTCAGCCACAATGCACACACACACACACACACACACACACACACACACACACACACACACACACACACACACACACACACACACACACACAGCTGACTGAGAAAACCTGCTACCACTAGATGGCAGTAGCTGCTATAAAACAGACAATCATAATGGGACCTTTTAAAACCATAAGACGGTACACACCTTATCAATACCTTAGTATGTGCAAAAAAGATGAGCCCAGAATATGAACGCAACACTTGAAGTTTTACATTTAGACTTTTCCTCCCATAGAAACTCATTATAAAGAAAATGCTTAATGTGAAATTTCACAGTTGTGTTCATATTCTAGGCTTTGTTTTATCTAAACACAGTACGCTATACAGTGGCGGCTCCAGACAATTTTGATTGGGGGGGCAATGGGGGGTCCTGGTCATTTCAAGGGGGGTCTCATGAAAACCAACAAAAAATACAGTGGACACGGCTAATAACTGCATATTACTGCTACTCAGGGGCGTTTCTAGGCTTTTCATTTTAGGGGGCTAATCCCCCAATGATTATGATTATGATTAAAAAATAAATAAATAAATAAAAAGGTAACACTTTAGTTTAGGGTCTAATGCTCACTATTAACTAGTTTCATTACCATGCAATGTCAGGGTTTTATAATCACTGTGGTCCCGAATGTGAAGCAGGTTAGTTAGGGGAGTTCTGGGTTTCCCAGAGAAATGTTTTATTTCTCTGATCTACATGTGCATTTTAAGATGTTTTGAAAGCCATAAAATTGGATAACAACATTGATCTTATGCCTAATATAGGGCAGTAGACAAGGCTTTATAATCAAAGAGGTCCTAAATTTGAGGTGCGTAAGGGGTTCAAATTTTTTATTTCTCTGATATGTGCATTTCAAGACGTTTGAAGAAAAAGATAAAAAAGATATTTGTCAATACCTGCTCTCTTTTCATCTCCATCATCCTTTCTTTTTTCCCAGTCTCCTCATCTTGCCCTTTCTCTTCCCCTCCTAAAGCTGAGCTTTTTTAATTTACTAAAGGCTACAATTTGTATTATATTCTCAATATGTACGCAATACGCATTCATTATGAATCCTGTGCCTAACATGATGAAAACGGCTTTGTTAATGTTTCTTCTCCCCTCACAATGATGGTAAACTAATTATTACATTACATGAGTCACGTTATAGGCCTATTTTCAGTTCAAAATGGCGAAATTAGACAAAAGTATATTAGTTTGCCTTATAATTTTTTGTCATTCGTTTAACATTTATGACCTAAAAAAACTGTCGAATATGAAATGTTTAGTTTAGCTACTTACATCTTATCTCGCACTTGACCGTAGGCTACACTGTCGAGTCACTCTGCAAAAATTCGCTCTCAGAAGTGTCTGTGAACGTAAAGCCTACTTTGATTTGATTGGTCATCTCAAATATTCGGACGTCGACGAGCAGTGACCGACCAATGAGGCTCAGATGAACACGCGCACACACACACACACACGCACACACACCCTCCTGTCCTCTGTTGTCTGAAAAAAAATGTTTTTTGCGTGTAAATGCTACGCACTGAAAACCGCTTGGGTAGGATTAGGGGGAGGGGGGAATTGGGGGTGCGTGCGTATTACACGGCAAAAAGTGCGTATCATATGCACGTGAAAACTGCGTATCATATACACGCAAAAACAATTGTTGGCGTATAAATGGCGCAAGAAATAACATTCGTGGTATTGATACGCACTTTCATGAGATCGGGTTTCTGACGTGCTTCTGCTCGGCGCTGCTGCGGATTGAAGATGAATCTTCAATGAATTCTTATGTTTATATTTTTTTAATATGTCGAATAAATTATTAATTATTATTGTTCTGCGTAGTTTGAAGAGAAACATTTTTAAATCTTTATCCCGGATATATATATTTTTTAATCAGAAATGGGGGGTTAAAGCGTTTCTTGAGACGGCTAATGTTTTATTTATGGGGTGGTGATGGCGCAGTGGATAAGACACATGCCTGTGGTGTGAGAGACCCAGGTTCGAATCCACTGTGAGACACCAATGTGTCCCTGAGCAAGACACTTAACCCCTAGATGCTCCAGAGGCGTGCGACCTCTGACATGTATAGCAATTGTAAGTCGCTTTGGATAAAAGCATCAGCTAAATGAATAAATGTAAATGTATTCAGAACTAATGTTTTGGTAGTGAAGGAAAACAAATTTATTAAAGGTTTAATTTAGATTTCCAATACTGTAGAATATAAACTGAGGAAGTTTATTAGTGTGAATGTCAGCTAGCAGATGTCTGAGACTTTATTACCGAGAACGTTTGTCTTGGGGTTCCTGCCCCATCCTGTCTCAGCATGTGAAGGGCCCTGCTGAGAGGGTCTAACCGCGTCATAGCTCATTACCATAAAGTTGAGTTACTTTCAACTTTCTGATTGACGCTCAAAACGCCCAAAACGCGACGCCCAGGGATTTGACGCTCCTTGCAGCTGAGACAAGCCAGCTTCCATTGAAAATGAATGACTTCCGGTAGCTTTGGAAGCTCAAGTCGGCAGCGGTGTGAACGTACAGTTAAAGGTGGGGTGTGTGATTTGCTAAACGGCCGGCAGATTTTGAAAATACACAACTCAAATGGTCCTACCTTCCTTCCTCCAGCGCTGTCTCTGATTCGCGTGAGGGGGGTGGTACGACCGTTTGATTGACGGACTTACCGTCCAATGATTCTAGGTGGTCTTGGAAATGATTGGCTGGAGTTTTTCGAGTCCTGCCCGTTCCACAGATGATTAAAATGCTTAATTTTCCTTTCAGTGCTTCTAACTCAGTGGCTGTAAGTGGGTCATGAATAGGATTTCAAGTGATTTAGAAAAAATTGACAAAAAAGAGAATCACACACTCCACCTTTAAAACAGTCGCTGCGCTGTCGTCATCGTGTAAAGCCGCCCCAACGTTTCTGATTGGTGCCTCGATTTCGACGGATTAGAAATGGGCTTGATTGAGCTCTTTGCCAGACTAACTTTCAGAGCAAATCTAAATTTGCCGGAAGTTGTCTGGGTTTTCTCAAGATTTCTTAAAACGGCACACTGGCTGTGTCATACTTCATCACACCCTTATGATAACACACTAGAAAGATACTATTACAAACATTATGGATTTTATGTTACGTAAGTTAGGTAATGTAAGTGTAATTTTCTAATGTGGCATCTGTAGCCTGTGTTACTGTAATTATTTCAACAACAAGGGTGATTTAAAACATGTAAATTATTATTTATTATAATTACTATTAAATGAACTGATGGTCAAAAGTACTAAATGAAAGAAGTTCATTCTGTTGTGTTTCGGTGATTAAATCAAATGTTCTCATTATATATTACAATAATCTTGTGTTTGAAACGATGATTATGTAGATGAAAATATGTAGGCCTACAACTAGAATGAAACCATGAGATTAGGTTTTGAAAAAATGACCAGCTGTGTTACAAGTGTGATCAGTTTGGATTTTTGTATTAACAGTTTTGAAAATGCACACCTTATTGTAAAAATAGTACCAAAGTGAATAAAAAAACGAATATAAACACAACTAGAAAAAAACAGCTAACCATTTGCAGACTCCCTATTAGCATTGTGTTTAATTTCGCATTGAAACCCAGTCTTCCGCCTTCGCCTCGTCAGTCAGCTCCTCGCTCTCCTGATGAATGAGATCTGACTCCTGCTGGTCTGTGCCGCGACTCTCAGTCAGCTCACGCTGAATTGAGCAGACATGTTCAGTTTTTATTTGTAGTGTCTGTTCTCTAACTGAATTAAATGATTTTTATGCATAAAAAAATCAAAACGACGTTGGGGGGCAGTGCCACTGCCACTGTGGGCAAGTGATGTAACGGTTGTTACGAGTGTAACAGAGAGTAGAGTATCGCAGCAAGCCTATTGTGTGTGTGTGTGTGTGTGTGAGATGGGTAGGTGTAAGGGTCGGGTTAGTGTGTGTGTGTGTGTGTGTGTGTGTGTGTGTGTGTGAGATGGGTAGGTTTAGCGGTCGGGTTAGTGTGTGTGTGTGAGATGGGTAGGTTTAGGGGTTGGGTTAGTGTGTGTGTGTGTGTGTGTGTGTGATGGGTAGGTTTAGGGGTCGGGTTAGTGTGTGTGTGTGTGTGGGTTTGGTTATGTGATTTATGAGGACACAAATGTGTATAATGACATGTGTATTACACTGGTATTACAACTTATGGGTGGTTTATGAGGACACTTCAAAAGTCCTCATAAATCAAATAGCTTAAAAAACATAAAAAACAATGTTTTATAAAAAAATTAAAAATGCAGCATGTCTCCTGTGATGGGTAGGTTTAGGGATAGGGGCAGTGTGTGTGTGTGTGTGTGTGTAAGGGGATAGAATATATAGTTTGTACAGTTTAAAAACCATTACACCTATGGAGAGTCCTCATAATACTGTTGCACCAACATGTGTGTGTGTGTGTGTGTGTGTGTGTGTGTGTGTGTGTATGTGTGATGGGTGGGTTTAGGGGTCGGGTTAGTGTGTGTGTGTGATGGGTAGGTTTAGGGGTCGGGTTAGTGTGTGTGTGTGATGGGTAGGTTTAGGGGTCGGGTTAGTGTGTGTGTGTGATGGGTAGGGGTCCCCAAACTTTTTTCTGTGAGGGCCACATCATTTTTATTTTCTATAATGGAGGGCCGTAGTCTAACAGAAAATGACATGGGCCGGAGTGATTTATTATTGTGGAGATTTTATGATGATTTTATTTACAGTATGCCTCCTAATGCCAGATTAATTAATTATTTATGCACCGTACATATCAAGTGATATATAGCCTAATAAAAGAGCATTATTACTATCGTAATGACATTTTTTCATTGCTTTTGAAATCAAAACATTTACTTACATTTGTCTTCAGCATTTCCAGCGCTTCCACTGACTGGAATGATCATGCGCGAGGGCTTGTATTGCGTGCAGAGATGTCATGAGCGCGCGCAGAATGAGCTTGCGAGTTCCCGTTTCCATAGTTTCCTCGCGTGAAGAACTGTTATCCTCTCGCGAAAGTCATTTACCGCGTGCGCCAGCATCAGTTGTGCGCTCGGTTCTTATTGAAATTGATTTGCCGCCATAAATATGTATTATCAAATACAGATATGATATGATTAAAACATATATTTAAAATGAGATTTTTGTTCAGAGGGCCGGTTCAAATGTGGGGGCGGGCCGTACTCGGCCCGCGGGCCGTAGTTTGGGGACCCCTGGTGTAAGGGGAGATAATAAACAGTTTGTACAGTATAAAAATCATATGTCTGTACATAGCTAAACTACATATGTTCTCATATGTCTATGGAAAGTCCCCATATAACATGAAACCCCAATGTGTGTGTGTGTGTGTGTGTGTGTGTGTGTGTGTGTGTGTGTGTGTGTGTGTGTGTGTGTGTGTGTGTGTGTCTGTGCTCTTTTTCAGTGAGTGATCTGAGGATTGTTCTGCTGGGAAAGAATGTGTCAGAAAACAACAGAGTGGGAAACACTATACTGGGAACAGATGTGTTTCACAGTGGAGCTTCATCATCTTATGAACAGCAGCACAGTGTGAGAATCAGTGTAACGGTGGAGAAGAGAAACATCACAGTCATCAACACTGCTCATCTTCTCCAGCCACATCTCTCACAGCTTCAGATCACACAGGGAGTGAGAGAGTGTGTGTTTCTGTCTGCTCCAGGACCTCATGTGATCTTACTGGTCCTGCAGAATAAGGACTTCAGAGATGAGGACCTGAGAAGAGTGAAAACTGTGCTGAACCTCTTCAGTGAGAAGGCCATTAAACACACTATAGTGCTGACTACTGATGAAGAGACACGCACATCCATATGGAACTATCTGGTAGTGAATAACACAGTACAAAATTTATTAAGGGAGTGTGGAGGAAGACATCTTCAGTTTGATGTAAGAAACGCAGGATGGCGCTCTGAGATGATCGGAGGGATAGAGAAGATGCTCAAGGAAGAACATAAAGAATTTCTCGTCTGTAACATGTATGAGGATGGAGGTGATGGAACAAAAGTGGATGATCCAGAGAATTCTGATCACAAACGGGATGGACAATTCTACCAGAGCACAAAAACAGGAAGTGACGGAGGAGGTTTGTCAACGTCTTTTATCTGGATAATAGCTCTAAGAAACTCATTTTTCTTGTCCTTTGACAGTTGCAGTCATACAGTAATGCTACTCATTTTTTCTCTGTCATTTTCTGTTGCTACTGCACTGTAACAGTTGTTTATTATTTTTAGTAATCTGTTTTGTTTTGGTTGAAAAGCTTTAAACGTTTTGTACATAAAACATGTTTTGGAATAGAGTATCAGACATGGACAGAAAGACCAAGTATCCAGCAGAACACAGTTTGAGTAATACTGTCACTGTTCACCCAAAAATGATCATTCTGATAATACCATTTCATTTCTTTGCAAACCTGGATATGTTTTTTTTTCCTCTGGAAAACAAACTGAGATGGAACATCTAGTGGTTCTTTTCTATACAACAAAAGTGGGAAGTAATTATTACAGTAAAGGTCAGAATTTAAGGTCAGTTGACAGCCTTTATTTTGAGGACAGTTGAATGTAACAGAAACGTTTTGGGATGAAGTGGGATTGGGATATTTGACCTTTGTAAACCAATGTCTCCTTATACTGCATGTCATGAACTAAATGTGCCTCAGCTCTAACATACAGACATGGCAAAGCTTGAGACACTGGGGACACTAGACAACAATCTGGCACGGGACAGAGAATAAATAGGGATATGAATGTGAGGGCAAATGAACACATGAGATGACAAGAGGGCGAGGTCAAGACATTAGACAGGAGATGTTTTGGGTGAACTGTTCCTTTAAAGGCTGTAGTGTGAGTGTTTGTACATGTCAATGATCTATAGAGAGTGGATTCACCCAGACAGTAAGTCAGTAAACTATTGTAAGGAAGCCTTCAGATAAATCAATGTATTGCAATCTAACTATATTATACAATATAACATTTTGTTGTTGTTTAATGAAGCGTACATTTGTTACCAAAGCTAAACTGAGTCTACTGTTTCTAAATATTGTTTCAGTGACTACTTCTGGAAAAACAAAGCTGAACATTGTGCTGTGTGGATATAATACAACACTCAAGAACTCTGTGTCTAGAATGTTTAGAGGAACAATAAATAAACAAAAGAAACCTTTCCATCAGAGAGAGATGAGTAACGTGTGTGTGAAGAAAGAGGAGAAGATTCATGGACGTCAGATTACGGTAATAGAACTTCCAGCTTTTACTCGGCTCTCAGAGGAGGAAGTGATGCGGGAGACGCTCAACTGTCTGTCTCTCTGTGATCCTGGAGTTCATGCTTTTGTCCTCGTTACTCCTGACGGTTCACTGACTAATGAAGACAAAGCAGAAGTGGAGAAGATTAAAATAATATTTAACTCTAATGAACACTTCATGGTGCTTTTCACCACTGAACTCACTGTTAATAAAACGGTGTCAGATTTTGTAGCATCCACAGAATCTCAGAAGGTTGTGAGTCTCTATGGGAGTTGGTACAGTGTGATGGGGTTAAAGGAACATAGAAACTCTGGACAGATCCCAAAGATGCTGGATTGTATAGAGAACATGAAGACTGAACCCTATTCACTTCAGATGTATCTGAGAGCTCAAGAGAAGAGAGTCAGAGATGAACTAGAGGAGAAACTGAGTGTGAGAGATCATGAAATCAAAGAGTTACAGGAGAAGATCAAGACACTGGGTGAGTGGATTCATTTATATTTTTGAATAAATTGTTGAATCTTTTGTAACTATTGACTGGGTAAAGTCTATGATTCATACACAACACCAGACTCTGAAGGTTGGATACACGACACGACTTTCTGGACAAGTTGACGGTAGTTGCCGAACGTCAGAGCCAGTCTACAGATTTGAGCTGACAGATTTCATAGAAAATCATGTAGTGCATTATCCTCAGTTGTTTAGTGTATGATGCCCTGTTTTTCCCAGAGATGTTCACAAGTCATTTTTTGGAAGTCCAAGTCAAGTCTCAAGTCTCTCTTGCCATCTTATCTGATCACACTGTATTGTTAAAGGGCACCTATTATGGCATTTAAAATGTTCCTAATATTGTTTTGGGAGTCCCCAACACCAGTTTTACAAAACACTTTTGTTGTTTTATAATATGCATTTATTTTTACCTGATTTGCTCAGTGACTCCCATATGAATCGTTCAACGACTCATTTTTCCAAACCCCGCCTTTGCGTGACGCTAATCTGCGGTGATTGGTCAGATGACCCCGTCAGTTGTGATTGACAATGTGTGTAACGTTATAAGTAAAATGTGTTTACAGAGATAATACTTCTATTGGTTAACACGGAGTACAGTGTACAATGCCTTTATCAATTTGTGTTATAATAATGATTATAGTGCACCGCTTTGTAGTAAAAAATTCAAAATAAGAGAAGGAATTTAAGTTATGTTAGCGAGTTAGTTCTTATGTTAGCGAAGCTAATGATTCTAGGTGGTCTTGGAAATGATTGGCTGGAGTTTTTCGAGTCCTGCCCGTTCCACAGTTGATTAAAATGCTTAATTTTCATGTCAGTGCTTCTAACTCAGTGGCTGTAAGTGGGTTATGAATAGGATTTCAAGTAATTTTGAAAAAATGGACAAAAAAGAGAATCACATACCCTACCTTTAAATCTTGAATTCAGAGCATGTCCTGTAGCTACTACCAGTACAGAATCAAAATCAGTCGTATGGGGTCTACTAAAAATGCAATCTGAAGAAACACAAATTAAGAACTCTGTTTCAATTTCATAACTGTATTTGTATTGGTATCTGCACCAAAGAATACATGTTTGTCTTTTGTCAGACAGACTTTGTTTGTCATTCTTTTTTCATTGTGTTCATATATTAGATGGGGAAAAAATTGATATTTATGGATATCTAGCCTACTTTTGTTATCCTGTAAATCAAAATATACTGTCAATATAGCCTTAAATAGAATTTCGCCATGTTTTTGGGCTTTAATGGGAATAAGTTGGGAATAATATATTTACAAATCCTTCTGTAAATGTCTTCATAATATAACTAGGTACAAGACTGTAAAGTTTGGTGTATATAGGTGCTACTGAAGTGGAGATTTCGGACTTGGAATATGAGAAAAAAGCTTCTTTTTACAGTCTATGGAAAAAAGTCATTTTGAGAAAACGGGCTTTAAAGATTTGCATCAGCCAATGAGATTGCGCATTTAGACTTAAATCCCCCCGTTTACTTTCGCGATTGGTTGCTGATTAAAAGGAAGATACCATATTTGGATCCAACAACATTGTACAGGAGAGAGAGAGTTTTCTAGCGGTGTATGTGATGACGGTGCAGACAGCGATCACGGAGCAGCGGGATGATTTACAATGCCAACTTTTGTTGAATTTATGAGAAATCTACAGACTCAAAATGAATGGCACAGCCGCGGCCGGTGCAGTCGACATGTTTGTTGTCTTCTGTGCTGCCGATACGCAGTGTTACATAGGTTATAGGGAACGGAGGGAGGGGAATAACAGCGAACTCATTAGACGTTTCCTAAAAATAAACATTGTTCACGAGTCCCGCAGCTCGAGTCCGAGTCGAGTCTGAAGTCTTTCGAGGACGAGTTTCAAGTCGAGTCTGAAGTCACTGTGTGTGCGACTTAAAGGAGAACTCCGGGCAATTTTTAAGTTAAAGCTGCCGTCGGCAAGTCTGGCTGATTGAGTGGACTTAGGCAAAATTTTGAATGTTTACAACTCTCATGCCCCTCCCCCACTATCAACGAATACCCTCCCACAGAGTTCGTGCTCGTCAGTGCGCCATCACTCTTCCCTACTGCGCGAACTTCAGGCGTGTGCATGTGATTGACGTGTGCGTGCACGACTTGTGATTGACAGTCATATCTCACACCCCCCTGCGCTGATTGGACACAGTGAACCGGGAGCGGTGGATTTTTGCTAAACAAATAACACGCTCCAGGTGGAGTTAGAAGCTCGGGTTTTTTTCTAAAACCACTTTATTTATGTTGTTCTGTCGGAATATAGTGTCGAATTCGCTGAATATGATAAAAAAAAAGTTGCCGACGGCAGCTTTAATCTTGATCGTTATATCTTTATGAGTACTGTCTATAGAAAAAAAAAACGAACCGGATTGGTGCTTGCTACGCGGAGCTGCGACCGCGAATGCCCAGAGCTCCCACTCAGCTAAAACGGCAGCTCTGGGGGCATATACATAAAGAGCGTTTTTGTGCCTCTTAACAGACACAAAATGCAATTAAAATGTCTGTCCAACATGAACAGGGACCTTACCTGTGAACAAGATGCGTTTAGCAACTTAGCCATGGTTTAAATAGTGTTTTAGACAGCAAGCTGTAGTCTCGCGCTGAAGTCTCGCTCCTCCCACCTGGACACTATTGACCTTTCCCGGCTACAACTGAGATCACGGGACTTCAGCGCGAGTCCAGGTGGGAGGAGCGAGACTTCAGCGCGAGACTACAGCTTGCTGTCTAAAACACTATTTAGGTGAATAAAAACGCTGTCGCAGCTCCGCGTAGCAAGCACCAATCCGGTTCGTTTTTTTTCTATAGACAGTACTCATAAAGATATAACGATCAAGATTAACTTAAAAATTGTCCGGAGTTCTCCTTTAAGTCGCACTCGAGTCCGAGTCTCAAACTCGAGTCCCCATCTCTGTTTTTTCCTACACTGAAAAAAACAATACGTAAAATGTATTTATTTTTTCTTTGGCAAGTTTTTGCATGGAAATTTTTAAAGTAAATTTCACATATGGAATTAAGTCAAATCTACTTAACTACGTTGATTGGTTTTTTAAAATTCTTGTCTGAACTAACTTTTTTAATGTAAATTACATTGGGTTTTTTTCTGTAGAATTTACTTCACTACAAAAGCATTTTTATCAGTGTATGTTCCCATTTAATAAGTCAGCAAGTGTATAATGCCTAGTGTTTTTAAATCTGTTTAAATTATAAAAGTCGTGTAGTGTTCAGCCTTAAGTACTTCCCTTGTTGTGATGCTCTACGGCCCGTTTTAGCGGGGCAAATGCGTGTCGAACCGTGGATGAAGAACGGTACGGTTTGATATATTACCGAGAACCATTACATTCTTATTAGTAACGGCCCTTTTGGCAAGAATCACAGCCTGTACACACTTCTTGTAGCCAGGTTGCAGTTATTCTGACATGATGTGAATGCAGCATTACTTTTAAGTTAAAACCACAAATGTTAACCTAGTTTATTCCTTCCACAGTTCCAGAGGGTGTGAAGCTGAATCTGGTTCTGTGTGGGAGTGACAGAAGATTAAAGTCCTTCATATCAGACTTGATCCTGAAGCCGGGAGACAGAAGATCCGAGCTCAGCTCCGAGTGTGTGAGGAGAGACGTGGATCTTCATGGACGTCTGGTGTCTCTGGTGGATCTTCCAGCTCTGTTCAACACTCAGATCTCAGAGGAGGAAGTGATGCGGGAGACTCTCCGCTGCGTGTCTCTCTGTGATCCTGGAGTTCATGTGTTCATCATCATTATTCCTGACGCTCCTCTTAATAATGAAGACAGAGCAGAGATGGAGAAGATCCAGAAGATATTCAGCTCAAGAATCAACAAACACACCATGGTCCTCATAATGCAGAATTCAGAGCATCAGAGAGTGGAACTACATGAAGAAACACAGTCTGTCATTGACAGTTTTGGAGGACGATATCATTTCTTTGGCCCCGACACACCAGTGTCCGTGTTAATGGAGAAACTAGAGCAGATGGTTGAGGCAAATAGTGGTGTTTGTTTCTCCACAGAGACATTGTTGGATGCACAGATGGAAGAACTGCTGAAATTTGAAGAAATGAAGAAGAGAATCCATTCATTAGAGACGTGTTTTCAGTCAAAAGGTAATTGATCAGAACATCTGCATGGATTAATTTGATTGGTGAGATAAAACAATAACATTATATGCAGAGTTCAGAGGAAATATTATGATTAGCACATCCCCACTAACACAGAATGTTTAGGGAACGTTAGTTTATGGTTCTCTAAAGGTTAGTTTTAACCAAACCAAAAACTCAGGGTTATAACGTATAACCTCAGGGTTATAACGTTCCCTGAACGTTAAGAAAACCTTCCATGGGAACCAAAACCTAAACAAAACCTTAAGGGAATGTTCCCGCAACCAAAAACGCCTTGGTTACGACTGTAATCTCGGTTCCCTGAAGAGGGAACGAGACGTTGTGTCAATTGACGCTAAGGGAATGCTTTGCATGACGATGTATTGAAGCATGTGTAAAATCAGTCCAATGGTGTGACGGGACGTCAGAGGCGGGTGACGTCATGAACCAGGAAACTATAAAGCCTGCCCAAAACAAAGCCGCGACAGCTTCGTAAGGTCTGAACAAGCCGCTTACAGGCACGAAGGAGATATGGCAGGCGACGCAACGTCTCGTTCCCTCTTCAGGGAACCAAGGTTACAGTCGTAACCGAGGCGTTCCCTTTCAGGGAATGAGACGTTGCGTAAATTGACGCTAAGGGAACGTCTATAACGCCATAGGGGAAGGCTGTCCGGTCGACTCATAAGCAAGCGAGATAGCCTCGACCACCCACTTGCTCATCCTTTGCTTAGATGCAGGGGACCCCTTATTAGGGGGTCCAAAACAGACAAATAACTGTTCGGATTTACGCCACAGGGCAGCTCTGTGGACGTAAGCATCCAACGCCCTAACCGGGCATAGCAAATTGTGCCTTTCCTGGTCCAAATCCTGGAAAGGAGGAGGACAGAAGGCCTGCAGCACTATAGATCGGGCCACATTAGTGGGGACCTTAGGAACATAACCTGGTCTAGGATGAAGGAATGCTTTAACCATGCCAGGTGTAAATTCCAAGCACGAGGGGGCAACCAACAGAGCCTGAAGATCTCATATTCTTTTAAGGCGAGACACTGCAGGTGAATAGGGTAAAAATTTTAACTTACAGATATCATCATAAAACTTTACCAGTTGATTACTCACATGAATAGGAGAAAAAAATGTATTGCAAGTTTTCTGTAATTTTATGTTTAAATATGCTAATCAGGCTATATCTAATTAAATATGCGCTAATTTGCATATATTTTGAAGTGACAAATCTGACCATTTAAAAAAACAAGGTTCAAAATTATTTTTGCATTTTGTTGATATATTCAATGAAAAGACATTTTCAGAGGGGATTATTAATATCTCCTTTTGTTACCCTGTAAATCAGAAAATACTGGCAATAGCCTTAAAAAATTGATTTCTGCTCTATTTTTAGGCATAAAATGTCATATAAATCAGGCCAAGAATGATATATCAACAAATCCCTCTGAACAAACCTTCACAATATAGTTAGGAATACGGCTGTAAAGTTTGGTGTATGTAGGTGCTACAGACGTGAAAAATCGTCACTAGGAGTGTGAGAAAAAACTACTTTTGAGAAAACGGCCTTTAAAAAATTTTATGGCAAAATTCCACTAATTTCTATTGAAAGCCATGAATTACAGACAAAATATGCTTTAGGTCCAAGTAAAATCCATGTATCACACTGTTTAACATCCAAAACTCATTACTGCTTCATCCATCACAGATCATAACATCCAAAACAACACATCACCAGTCCATCACACAGGTGGAATGACAAAAACTAACTATATCACACCTATAGTAGACGTCACAGAAACATCACGTTACGCTTCTGAAGATGACTGCAGAGTCAGCAGTCGAAACTGTCAAGGTATGACAACAAACTTTAAACCTATCGTATAAGAAAGAATCACTTATAAATACAAATAGTAGGCTAAATGAACTCATATCTTTCCACATTTTGAACTACCACGGAAATGTCAGAGCGCGTCACGTGACGATTCTGAACGAATCACGTTGTCAGAAATTGGCATCAGCCAATGAGATTGCGCATTTCGAGTAAATGGCCCATTTTACTTTCATGATTCGTTGATGATAGATAGGAAATGACCATATTTGGATCCAACAGCATTGAAGAGGAGAGAGAGAGCTTTCCAACGGTATATGTGATGACAGGGAGCAGACAGCGATCGCGGAGCAGCGGGATGATTTAGAACACCAACTTTTGATGAATTTAGGCGAAATCTACACACGCAAACAGACAAAGTGTAGTAAAATAAAGACCTAAATGTGTATTTTGGACTTTTTTTCAGCACAAGTCTGAAAGAAGACATGTTATTGAAGACAAATAGCCCAAAATCTCAAAATTGACCAGTGAAAAAAAAACGATGTTTTTGCCTGCCGTGTCTCGCCTTAAGATAAGAAATGGCGAGGAGGAACAGTGTTTTTAAAGTAAGAAAACTAACTGGGACCTCCTCCAGGGGCTCGAAGGGAGCCTGGGAAAGGCCTTGGAGGACAATCGCCAGGTCCCATGTCAGAACCCTCGTGCATGCAGCAGGCCTCAGCCTCAAAGTGCCACAGAGGAAACGAGATACCAAGTGTCACGGACACGTTCGGGAAAAAGGACCCAAATGCAATCTGCGAGACAACAGTTCCTTTAATGAAAATAATGCAGGCTGCGTAGAATAAATCAAACAAAAAGTCTCTTGTAGCAGGTAATCAGAAGAACAGAAAGTCTCTTGTAGCAGGTAATCAGATGAACAGAAAGTCTCTTGTAGCAGGTAATCAGAAGAACAGAAAGTCTCTTGAAATAAACAAACTGAGGAGGGTTCCCGCAACGATAGCGTCCTGCAGCGGAAACACAAATCAGGGCTCGTGGTCCGTCAGTCGTCCTCAGAAACAGAGAAGCTGGGTAGAGAAAGACTTCAGTAATTTCCAGCACTGGCGGTGCACAGGTTGCAAACATACGTCAATGAGACAGGACAAGACAAGATGCAAACAGGTAAGTTCTGTAACATACGTTAACATAGTCAATAATCTGGCAGAGGAGAGGGGGAAAATGAGAACTAGAAGTAGGACCGCTAATTAGGAAGAAAGTGATAACAGGTGAAAATGGAGATAGAGCAGTGCTTTAAGTGGCCCAAAAGAGGTGCCGGTACTCTATAGCCTATATATATATATATATAGCCTATATATAATTATTATTTTTTATTTTTATTTTTTTACTGACTCCCAGACTCCCAGCCTCCCCTTGAGGTAACAACAACTATATATTGAAGGGGTTTTATATACAGCAGTCTACGGAAGAGGATTAGGGCCAAGCAATAATAAAAAAATGAAACCATCTCGAGATTAAAGTCATTATAATTCGAGATTAAACTCGTTAAATTTAGAGGGGAAAAAAGTCGAAATACAATCTTGAGAATAAACTCATTAAATTTCGAGAATAAAGTCGTTGTGTTTCGAGAAAAAAACTCGAAATAATCGTGAGAATAAACTAATTAAATTTCGAGAATAAAGTCGTTGTGTTTCGAGAAAAAAATCTAAATGAAATATAGATAATAACGCATTTGATCAGTTTTCATTGCATAGCCTACTGATAGAGGACATGGCAGAGTTGGATCACTTAGTCAAGCTATATGTTAGACTTTTTTTCGGTAACAAAGATTAACTTTAGCTAATTATGACAGAATAATAATTAGCATACGAACTTTAAAGAGAATTTGCAAGCGGCTAGGTCATTTTAGAAGAAAAATCTGTCCAATAGCAGTCAACAGACGACCTTATAAAAAAATTATAAATCCTATTAGTTTGTGGATTTGCTTGAGAAATAGCTACTGAACATAAATAAAATGTGCAAAAGGGTATTGAAAAATGTTTGCACAAAATGTAGGCTACATAAAATAAATTATAAAACATAATAACATAATAGAAAAGTAGCCTAGAACATAAACATGAGTCTTGAAGATGGTTCATTTTATCCATGGTGTTTTAACCGAGCAGCTAGTTTCGCGTTTCACGCACCCTCTGGCCCACGTTGAGTTGACACTGACAGCGGCAGAAGAGACGCATGCGCTTTTCACTTGTAAAACTCAAGGGTGTAGGGTAATGTAGTCTCTGCTCTCGGTGGGACGAATTAGGAAGCGTGCATTGCGAAGGGCGCTCTGAAAAGCGGCAGCGCAGCCAAAGGATTAAAACAGATGTGCAAATGAGCGTACCGGTACGCTAAAAGCACGTTCTGGGCGTACGGAGAGGTGGCGGTACGCTCAAGAGCTATATTTGGAAGTGGCGGTACTGAGTACCGGCGCGTACCGGCCCACTTAAAGCACTGAGATAGAGTAATAGGAAGACTGATGGCAATCAGCTGGCGGAGAATGAATGAGCGTGATAGTAAGTGGGTGTGTCTAAGCGAGGTGTGTATGTATGAAGGGAGCGCGTGTGAGAATGGTGGGTGTGTCAGCGTGTGGGTGAATGAATCAAAGAAACCGAAAAAAAAACACAAGAGGGAGACAGAGACAGGAGAGAATACCGGGATCATGACACCAAGGGGTCTTTACCCAAAGACATTCCACCCAAAGGAATGTGGTAAGCACCTAAGGCCGCCACATAAACCTTTAGGGTGGACGGGGATAGACCTGCAGTGAACCGCTCCTGCAGAAACTCCAGCACTGTACCAACCGGGCAGTTAACTGGGTCCAGCTGACGGTCACTACACCAAGAAGTGAAAACCTTCCACTTCAGGGCATAAAGTTTCCTCGTGGAGGGAGCTCTGGACCGTAGAATGGTCCGTAGATGTCTTATCTGACGGCCAATCGATTTGTAGTCTAACGACCGCTCTCGCTACAACTTCAACGAGCTCATCAAAAACATGAGACTGAGGTGGTGAATCCTCAGTATCATGTTTATCAACATTAAAAGCATCTAGTTCCTCGGAACTAGACAGCTGTGATGTTGATGCCTGTATTGGGGCGGAAGAAACCGCAGCGCGTGCTTATGTATATATATATACATAATTAGAGTTATTCTAAGCAGCCAATCACATGGCGGCAACTCAGTGCATTTAGGCATGTAGACATGGTCAAGACAATCTCCTGCAGTTCAAACCGAGCATCAGTATGGGGAAGAAAGGTGATTTGAGAGACTTTGAACGTGGCATGATTGTTGGTGCCAGAAGGGCTGGTCTGAGTATTTCAGAAACTGCTAATCTACTGGGATTTTCACGCACAACCATCTCTAGGGTTTACAGAGAATGGTCCGAAAAAGAAAAAACATCCAGTGAGCGGCAGTTCTGTGGGCGGAATTGCCTTGTTGATGCCAGAGGTCAGAGGAGAATGGCCAGACTGGTTCGAGCTGATAGAAGGGCAACAGTGACTCAAATAACCACCCGTTACAACCAAGGTGGGCAGAAGAGCATCTCTGAACGCACAGTACGTCGAACTTTGAGGCAGATGGGCTACAGCAGCAGAAGACCACACCGGGTGCCACTCCTTTCAGCTAAGAACAGGAAACTGAGGCTACAATTTGCACAAGCTCATCGAAATTGGACAATAGAAGATTGGAAAAACGTTGCCTGGTCTGATGAGTCTCGATTTCTGCTGCGACATTCGGATGGTAGGGTCAGAATTTGGCGTCTACAACATGAAAGCATGGATCCATCCTGCCTTGTATCAACGGTTCAGGCTGGTGGTGGTGGTGTCATGGTGTGGGGAATATTTTCTTGGCACTCTTTGGGCCCCTTGGTACCAATTGAGCATCGTTGCAACGCCACAGCCTACCTGAGTATTGTTGCTGACCATGTCCATCCCTTTATGACCACAATGTACCCAACTTCTGATGGCTACTTTCAGCAGGATAATGCGCCATGTCATAAAGCTGGAATCATCTCAGACTGGTTTCTTGAACATGACAATGAGTTCGCTGTACTCAAATGGCCTCCACAGTCACCAGATCTCAATCCAATAGAGCATCTTTGGGATGTGGTGGAACGGGAGATTCGCATCATGGATGTGCAGCCGACAAATCTGCGGCAACTGTGTGATGCCATCATGTCAATATGGACCAAACTCCCTGAGGAATGCTTCCAGCACCTTGTTGAATCTATGCCACGAAGAATTGAGGCAGTTCTGAAGGCAAAAGGGGGTCCAACCCGTTACTAGCATGGGGTACCTAATAAAGTGGCCGGTGAGTGTATATATATCACAGACAACACCAAATATACAGGACAGTTCACATATAGCGCTTGTGAAGACACAAAAGCTGTCGCGGCTTTGTGTTGGGCAGGCTTTATAGTTTCCTGGTTCATGACGTCACCTGCCTCTGACGTCCCGTCACACCATTGGACTGATTTTACATGTGCTTCAATACATCGTCACGCAAAGCATTCCCTTAGCGTCAATTTACGCAACGCGAGTTCCCTGAAAGAGAACTAACTTTCCCAGAACTTTCTGGGAACCATAAATTGATAGCAGGGAAGTATAAATTATACACAATATTCTCTGATGAGCTGAATGATTGACAATCTTCTTGAAATGCTATATATTGTTATATTCAACATATTTTTATTTGATCTATCTTTAGATTCAAGAGAAAGAGCAGATGATCTGAGGATTGTGCTGTTGGGAAAAACTGGAGTTGGGAAGAGTTCAACTGGAAACACCATCTTAGGAACAGAAGCATTTATATCGGACACATCTCAAAAGTCTATTACTAAAGAGTGTCAGAGAGAAAGTGCTGAAACCAACGGCCGACACGTTACTGTGATCGACACTCCAGGACTGTTTGATACTAAATCCAGTAATGAGGAAATCCAGAGAGAAATCAGCAACTGCATCTCCATGATCCTGCCCGGACCACATGTGTTCATCATTGTGCTCACTTTGGGTCAACGATTCACTGAAGAGGAGGAAAAATCTGTGAAGATCCTCCAAGAGATGTTTGGTGAAAACTCTTTAATGTACACAATGGTCCTCTTCACCAGAGGAGACGATCTGAAGAACAAAACCATTGAACAGTGGCTTGGAAAACCTGGATCTGTGATCAGAAACCTGATTGAAGCGTGTGGAAACAGATTCCATGTGTTCAATAATAATCAGACTGGAGACCGAACACAAGTGTCTGATCTACTGAGGAAGATAGACGACATGGTGAAAGAAAACGGAGACAGTTACTACTCATGTAAGATGTTCAGAGAGATGGAAAGAGGAATACAAGAACAACAGATGAAGATCCTGATGGAGAGAGTGGAGCAACTGAACAGAGAGAAAGAAGAACTGATGAACAAACATGAAGAAGAGAAAAAAATGATGAAGATGATGATGGAGGAAAAAATACAAAATCAAAGAAAGAGAAGAGAAGAGGAGTTTAGAGAAAGAGAAGAACGATATAAAAGAGACATTAAAGAAAGAGAGGATCAAGAGAGAAAGATGCGAGAGGAGATGAAGAGAGAAATACTAAGAAGAGATGAAGAGGATGAGAGAAAGAGAAAGAAAGAACAGGCAATGAGGGATGAATATAGTCAGAAACTGAAACAAGTGAAAGAGAGAATGAAGATGATGATGGAGGAAGAAAGACAGAATCAGAAGAAAAGAGAAGAGGAGTTTAGAGAGAGAGAAGAACGATATAAGAGAGACATTAAAGACATAGAGGATCATGAGAGAAAGATACAAGAGGAGATGAAGACAGACTGAGAGGAATGGAGAGACAGGAACAACAGGAACGACCAAGAGAATAAGAAGAGAAAGTCTCGAGCCTTTGTGTTCAAATCCAGCAAGTCCAAGTCGAGTTCAAGTCCTCAACGCAAGATTCAAGTCTTTAACAAGTTAGACACAAAGTTAAACACATTGTTTAATTTCATGTAAGATGAGGTATTGACTATTTTCACTAAGGGCCATCTATCGCAGTTCATTTTTCTGCTAGGGATTGGTCTTGAATGTGTGACATACAATTAATGCAAGAACAAACAGTGGGAATGTAACTCAGTTTTTGTAACTGAGAGTAACAAAGAAAACTTGTTGACTAATGTGAAATATCTGATATTCAGATTCTCAAATATATGCTAATAAATGTATTTTGTGTTTTAAATAAGTTTGTTGTGATCATAGTTGATGGCTTGAGATCAGGGTCTTGTGTGGTGCCGAGCCTGTCAGATCCACAACACTTAAAATCATCCATTCCTCCAAAAATGGCATGTGAACAGATGAATAGAGTAACACATTGTCTCCTCACTAACACAGAACATTTAGTAGTGATGGGAAGTCCGGTTCTTTCAGACAGTTCGTTTCAATGAACCGGTTAAAAAAAAACGGTTCACCAGTTCTTTTACGTCCTCACGTAATGACGTCAATTCTATTATCCCGGCAGATAAAAATACTTTAAATTAAAGGCATTTGTAATCATAACATAATCATCTTGGATAAGTTTCTTACATTTACGTTTTGCAAACGAACCCTGTACAGGCGATGAGCAAACGCGGAGGTTTTACATGTTGTAACAAGTAGAATTAGGTACTGCGCATTTATGTCTTAAAGATATAGAGTGCATAAATGGTCTTCATAATTTTATTTGTTATTAAATAAACTTACATTTCGCCGAATTCGGCCTCTCATTAAGTCCTGGGTTTGTATCAGCACAGCATCGGTCAGCGAAAGAAAGTTCTGTTCAGAGACGGTGCTATCACGCATGCGCAGTATCTCCAGCTCATCTCCGTATCAAACGTGTCTGAAATAAACAGTTCTCGGTTCTGTACTGGGGATTCAAGAACTGCAACCATAGATATCAATATAAAGGCTAGATGTCTTACGGCGGAGTATCTATCGTCATCACCGGCGGCCATCTTGTCACAGGCAGGGTTTAATGTAAGGTGAGTTATCTGCACAAACACAAATACTCTTATCTCACTGAAATCTGGACGGATTTACAAACGGTTTGGTTTCTTACTAACGTTATTAACGTGGCTATAATACTAGCATATAATGGATGTTTACATAATTAATACATTATTATCCATAAGTGTGCAGTGTCATAACTACAATTAGAAAACTCTAAATTTGATAAAGTGAGGGGTCAAAGGCTGTGCTAGTAACAGCCTCCCTCGCCGACGTGGGAAAGACCATGGCTTCGGCACGCAAAGTGTCAACATGGTGAAGATGGAATGTCCATGGCCAAACGAGATGATCATGGCACCTGGAGAAAGATGCGGATCAACTGATGTTTACACTTAACAGAAGAATCTGTTGTTTTGTGATGATTTTATGATTTTATTTGATTGAATCAAACTGGGTATTGATACAGATACAATGATTTGATTGGTGCAAATGCTTTCAGGAAAAGTAGAAGAAAGTAAGGTAATAAGTTAAAAAGACGATCTATAATGAAAATACTAGGGTTAATTTTGAATAAGTAAATTGGTTAGCAACTTTTCTGGAAAGATTTTAATTAAATAGGTTATTGAACAGAGCTCACTAAGTAAAACCGTTGCCGGATTGAATTAAAAGTTAATTAGGAAAATCAAGGTGATATACGGAGATGGCCGTGAATTAATGATTAATGTGTTATGATAATATTGTTGTTTATGGGTGAATAGGAGTCTGTTCAATTGGAAAATGACCGGGTATCCCAAAGATGAACAATATTATACAAACAAAACAAATAGCGGAAATTACAGTGTAAAGCTTTAATTGAGTTAATTTTTATTTAATATACATTTTTTTTATTTAATTTCATTTCTTTTTATACTTATTTTTTAAAATTTTTTAAAACAAATTATTTTTTATTTCCTACTATGTTTTAAACTTTGTCTGAAATGACTGAGGATCTGGTTTTCAACCAGGGAATGTGATAACATGTTTATTCATTCTTAGCCCGGTTTTGACATAATGTTTTACATATTTTTTTACTTTTAAAAGTTTCACTTCTAAAATCTTCTTTCCAAAGTCCAAGTACAGTGATCAGGCACACGAAAATCAGACACAACTGTGATGTAAAGACTTGAAATTATTGTAACCATTTATGGGTTTGATGTAGTGATGATGTCTTTATCTATTAATTTCTTATTTTTATTTCATTTTATTATTTATCTATTATTATTTTTGAATGATAAATAGGAGGGATTGTTATGAAAAAATTTATATTTTAGTTTCCGTTTTGATATTGTGTGAGTTTTCCCTTTAATTCAATCATGTATTTTCTCTCCTGGAATATTTGCATATAGTAGGAACAAAAGGCACACACACACACACACACACACACATAGCATATGGAGACAGTAAAACCCAGGGAGGTCGGAGGGACCACTATAAAGATCATTGTATTATAAAGCCTTTTGACCTCACAGGTGGGGGGACATTAAAGGTGCCCTAGAATGTTTTTTTTTATTGTTTTATAATGTTTCCTGGGTTGCCCTTATAATGTTAGTATGTTTTTTAGATCAAAAATAGTCATAATTTAGAAATAAAAGGCATTTTTCCTAGCCTGATTTTAGTCTCTGATTTGAACACTCTGTTTGAAGGGGCGTGTCTGCTGTGAGAACCGGCCACTGCTGTGATTGGCTGACATGCTTGCATATGAAATATGACATGTGAAACTCTCTCGAATACTTTTATTACAGCTGTTATATACGTTTTAACTATTACAGCTATCGAGATTAACGAATCGTGAGATGTTTTTAAAGTATTTAAATCTATTTCCATCACATAAAATGTTGCTGTGATGAGCATTGAGCAAGCAGATGACAGTCTGTTGATCGCGAGACAACGCAGTTTCTCTCTCTAATGCTTTCACCAATGCAAACGATGACATAGCCTACTTCTATGAGAGCTTCGTTGTGCAGTGTAACAGCGTCATTGATTTCATAACGAGTTTGGCAAGAGAGATAAACTCGCGCTGTGTGGATTGTTCTTTGACCGCTTTCTGTATACTTTTTTCACTGAGAATTAGCCTATTTAACGTTAGTTATGTATGCTCGTTACTTGGAGTTTGCTATTACTGTACTAGGATCTTGCGCTGGATCTAACACAGTGTAAATTATCTTTAATAAAATCACTACTTACCGGTTGCGGGAATATAGTTGGAATTACCCCCTTCTTCAGTTTGAGACGCTGAGAGAAGCTTGATATTGTCCCAGGTTCGAAAATAAGTCCGTGGTGAAATGGGCAGAGCAAACTAACAACTTCGAATTAAACTGTTGCGGTATCCGATTATATATAAACATCAACCACGCGTCCACGCCTGTTGACATTTCTTTTCTGTGGGAAGGGTATGAAAATACCTCACATCCCGTGTTCCGGGATGTTCGCTTGTTCCGATGATGACTCGGCTGTGCAGTGCTTGTCATTGAGGGCTGGGATATGCAAATCTTTGGAGGCGTGATCCCCGACTGTTGCGTCACAGTCGGTATTATGTGGAGATTCGCCTGTTTTTCAGGGGTGTTTTTTAAAAACGAGATTTAAATAAGAAGGAGAAAACAATGGTGTTTGAAACTCACTGTATGTCATGTCCATGTACTGAACTCTTGTTATTTAACTATGCCAACATAAATTCAATTTCACATTATAGGGCACCTTTAAAGCCCAGGAAGGGGGTATAAAGGCTGTATGCTTGTTGTGTGAGTCAGGTCTTGTTCCATCGTAGGGTAGCTGCTACGGTGCTTTTTGTGAACAACCCTCCTTTAAAAGAATAAACACCTTTTGAAGTACAATTTGAATCTAATGTCTCTTACTATGATGCTGTTTATTAAATTAAATTGTTTTTGCCACAACACTCACCTTTATGGTCAGGACTCAGGAGCCGCTACTGCATATAGTTGTCACGGTGTGGGTTTTGTGTCTTGTATCTTGTTCTTGTCTGTCATGTGTTCCCCTGTCTTTTCATGTTCAGCTGTCTCCCGGTATGTTGATTAGTCTCCCCAGGTGTCTCGGTTTACCACGCCCCCTTGTTATCTTGTTTAGCTTGTCTGGTTGTGTATTTATACCTCTGTGTTTCAGTTGTGTTTTGTTGGTCGTTGTTTCCTGTAGCTGTCTCTCTGTTCTGAGTTTCCCTGTTTTCCCTGTATTACCTGTCTGTGTTATTAAGTTGGCTTGGAAAAGCCAACTTACTGAAATCCTATTTAAACTTATTAAGTTGGCTTGGAAAAGCCAACTTACTGAAATCCTATTTAAACTTATTATTAAGTTGGCTTGAGAAAGCCAACTTACTGAAATCCTATTTAAACTTATTATTATTATTATTATTCTTCTGACTCTAAAATTTAAACTCTAACTCGTCCTAGAGCTTTAACTCTACAAACTCCAAACTCGGGTCAGACCTTCAAACTGTTCTGACTTAGTGTGCTATATCTTTTCAGACTGATTTGACTTTCAGATTTCTTAAAAATTAATATTAAAAATCATAAAAATCCCATTGACTTTCATTGTAACAGTTCAAAATGAGCCAAGACTACGGTGGCCCAGTAGTCTACACCAAATAAACTCAAATCTAAATTCCCTAAAGCC
The DNA here is from genome assembly GCA_031834385.1 of Semotilus atromaculatus. Lineage (NCBI taxonomy): Eukaryota > Metazoa > Chordata > Actinopteri > Cypriniformes > Leuciscidae > Semotilus > Semotilus atromaculatus. The sequence continues at coordinate 1,256,932 of JAULUF010000021.1, read as the reverse complement.
TTGGACTCAATTAAACTCCCATTCTATATGTACTTATGAACTCTATCTATCTATCTATCTATCTATCTATCTATCTATCTATCTATCTATCTATCTATCTATCTATCTATCTATCTCTTTCTAACTTATCTATCTATCTATCTATCTATCTATCTATCTATCTATCTATCTGATCTTTCTTCCTTTCTAACTAATCTATCTTTCTTCCTTTCTAACTAATCTATCTTTCTTTCTTTCTAACTAATCTCTTTATTTCTAAACTAATCTATCTTTCTTTCTTTCTAACTAATCTTTCTTTCTAACTAATATTTCCTTCTAACTAATCTATCTTTCTTTCTTTCTAACTAATCTATCTATGTTTCTTTCTAACTAATCTATCTATCTTTCTTTCTAACTAATCTATCTATCTTTCTTTCTAACTAATCTCTTTCTTTCTAACTAATCTCTTTCTTTCTTTCTAACTAATCTCTTTCTTTCTAACTAATCTATCTTTTTTTCTTTCTAACTAATCTATCTTTCTTTCTTTCTAACTAATCTATCTTTCTTTCTTTCTAACTAATCTATCTTTCTTTCTTTCTAACTAATCTATCTTTCTTTCTAACTAATCTATCTTTCTTTCTTATCTATCTATCTATCTATCTATCTATCTATCTATCTATCTATCTATCTATCTATCTATCTATCTATCTATCTATCTATCTTTCTTTCTTTCTAACTAATCTATCTATATATCTTTATTTCTAACTAATCTATCTTTCTTTCTTATCTATCTATCTATCTATCTATCTATCTATCTATCTATCTATCTATCTTTCTTTCTTTCTTTCTTTCTAACTAATCTATCTTTCTTTATTTCTTTCAAACTAATCTATCTTTCTTTCTTTCTAACTAATCTATCTTTCTTTCTTTCTAACTAATATTTCCTTCTAACTAATCTATCTTTCTTTCTTTCTAACTAATCTATCTATGTTTCTTTCTAACTAATCTCTTTCTTTCTAACTAATCTATCTATCTTTCTTTCTAACTAATCTATCTTTCTTTATTTCTTTCAAACTAATCTATCTTTTTTCTTTCTAACTAATCTATCTTTCTTTCTTTCTAACTAATCTATCTTTCTTTCTTTCTAACTAATCTATCTTTATTTCTTTATTTCTTTCTAACTAATCTATCTTTTTTTCTTTCTAACTAATCTATCTTTCTTTATTTCTTTCAAACTAATCTATCTTTATTTCTTTATTTCTTTCTAACTAATCTATCTATGTTTCTTTCTAACTAATCTATCTTTCTTTCTAACTAATCTATCTATGTTTCTTTCTAAATAATCTATCTATCTTTCTTTCTAACTAATCTCTTTCTTTCTAACTAATCTATCTATCTTTCTTTCTAACTAATCTCTTTCTTTCTAACTAATCTCTTTCTTTCTTTCTAACTAATCTCTTTCTTTCTAACTAATCTATCTTTCTTTCTTTCTAACTACTCTATCTTTCTTTCATTCTAACTAATCTATCTTTCTTTCTAACTAATCTATCTATCTTTCTTTCTAACTAATCTATCTTTCTTTCTTTCTTTCTTGCTAATCTTTTTTCTTTCTTTCTTTCTTACTAATCTATCTTTCTTTCTTTCTTACTAATCTTTTTCTTTCTTTCTTTCTTACTAATCTATCTTTCTTTCTTTCTTACTAATCTATCTTTCTTTCATTCTTACTAATCTTTTTTTCTTTCTTTCTTTCTTACTAATCTATCTTTCTTTCTTTCTTACTAATCTATCTTTCTTTCATTCTTACTAATCTTTTTTTCTTTCTTTCTGTCTTACTAATCTATCTTTCTTTCTTTCTTACTAATCTTTTTTTCTATCTTTCTTTCTTACTAATCTATCTTTCTTTCTTACTAATCTTTTTTTCTTTCTTTCTTTCTAACTAATCTATCTTTCTTTCTTTCTTACTAATCTTGTTTTCTTTCTTTCTTTCTTACTAATCTTTTTTTCTTTCTTTCTTACTAATCTTTTTTCTTTCTTTCTTTCTAACTAATCTATCTTTCTTTCTTACTAATCTATCTTTCTTTCTTTCTTACTAATCTTTTTTTTCTTTCTTTCTAACTAATCTATCTTTCTTTCTTTCTTGCTAATCTTTTTTTCTTTCTTTCTTTCTTACTAATCTATCTTTCTTTCTTTCTAATCTTTTTTCTTTCTTTCTTACTAATCTATCTTTCTTTCTTACTAATCTTTTTTTCTTTCTTTCTTACTAATCTTTTTTCTTTCTTTCTAACTAATCTATCTTTCTTTCTTACTAATCTTTTTTTCTTTCTTTCTTTCTTTCTTACTAATCTTTTTTTCTTTCTTTCTTTCTTTCTAACTAATCTTTTTTTTCTTTCTTTCTAACTAATCTATCTTTCTTTCTTTCTTTCTTGCTAATCTTTTTTCTTTCTTTCTTTCTTACTAATCTATCCTTCTTTCTTTCTTACTAATCTTTTTTTCTTTCTTTCTTACTAATCTATCTTTCTTTCTTTCTTACTAATCTTTTTTTCTTTCTTTCTTACTAATCTTTTTTCTTTCTTTCTAACTAATCTATCTTTCTTTCTTACTAATCTTTTTTTCTTTCTTTCTTTCTTTCTTACTAATCTTTTTTTTCTTTCTTTCTAACTAATCTATCTTTCTTTCTTTCTTTCTTGCTAATCTTTTTTCTTTCTTTCTTACTAATCTTTTTTCTTTCTTTCTTTTTAACTAATCTATCTTTCTTTCTTACTAATCTTTTTTTCTTTCTTTCTTTCTTACTAATCTTTTTTTTCTTTCTTTCTAACTAATCTATCTTTCTTTCTTTCTTGCTAATCTTTTTTTCTTTCTTTCTTTCTTACTAATCTATCTTTCTTTCTTACTAATCTTTTTTTCTTTCTTTCTTACTAATCTTTTTTTCTTTCTTTCTTTCTTTCTTACTAATCTTTTTTTTCTTTCTTTCTAACTAATCTATCTTTCTTTCTTTCTTTCTTGCTAATCTTTTTTTCTTTCTTTCTTTCTAACTAATCTATCTTTCTTTCTTTCTTACTAATCTTTTTTTCTTTCTTTCTTACTAATCTTTTTTCTTTCTTTCTAACTAATCTATCTTTCTTTCTTACTAATCTTTTTTTCTTTCTTTCTTTCTTACTAATCTTTTTTTTCTTTCTTTCTAACTAATCTATCTTTCTTTCTTACTAATCTTTTTTTCTTTCTTTCTTTCTTTCTTACTAATCTTTTTTTTCTTTCTTTCTAACTAATCTATCTTTCTTTCTTTCTTTCTTGCTAATCTTTTTTTCTTTCTTTCTTTCTTACTAATCTATCTTTCTTTCTTTCTTACTAATCTTTTTTTCTTTCTTTCTTACTAATCTTTTTTCTTTCTTTCTTTCTAACTAATCTATCTTTCTTTCTTACTAATCTTTCTTTCTTTCTTACTAATCTTTTTTCTTTCTTTCTAACTAATCTATCTTTCTTTCTTTCTTACTAATCTTTTTCTTTCTTTCTTTCTTACTAATCTATCTTTCTTTCTTACTAATCTATCTTTCTTTCTTTCTAACTAATCTATCTTTCTTTCTTTCTTACTAATCTATCTTTCTTTCTTACTAATCTTTTTTCTCTCTGTCTAACTAATCTATCTATCTTTCTTACTAATCAATCTTTCTCTTACTAATCTATCTTTTTTTCTTTCTTACTAATCTATCTTTCTTTCCTTCTTTCTTTCTAACTAATCTATCTTTCTTTCTTACTAATCTTTTTTTATTTTTTTATTTCTAACTAATCTATCTTTCTTTCTCTTTCTTACTAATCTATCTTTCTTTCTTTCTTACTATTTTTTTCTTTCTTTCTTTCTTACTAATCTATCTTTCTTTCTTTCTTACTAATCTATCTTTCTTTCTTTCTAACTAATCTATCTTTCTTTCTTACTAATCTTTTTTTATTTTTTTATTTCTAACTAATCTATCTTTCTTTCTTTCTTTCTTTCTAACTAATCTATCTTTCTTTCTTTCTTACTAATCTTTTTTTTATCTTTCTTTCTAACTAATCTATCTTTCTTTCTTTCTTACTGAACTATAAACTAATTAAACTTTAAACTAATTTAAACTTTAAACTTCTTCAAACTTATTGGTCCAAACTTTCACAAGCCAACTTAAAGTTTGTCTCGACGAACTTTTTCTAGTTATTCTTCTTCTTCTTATTTTTCTTACCCAAAAAATTCTGACTCTAACTCGTCCTAGAGCTTTAACTCTACAAACTCCAAACTCGGGTCAGACCTTCAGACTGTTCTGACTCGGTGTGCTATATCTTTTCAAACTGATTTGACTTTCAGATTTCTTAAAAATTAATATTAAAAATCATAAAAATCCCATTGACTTTCATTGCAACAGTTCAAATTGAGCCAAGACTACGGTGGCCCAGTAGTGAACAACACAAAAACTCAAATCTAAACTCCCTGAAGCCCTAGATTCAATTAAACTACCATTCTATATGTACTAATGAACTTTATCTATCTATCTATCTATCTATCTATCTATCTATCTATCTATCTATCTATCTATCTATCTATCTATCTATCTATCTATCTATCTATATATCTATCTTTCTAACTTATCTTTCTTTCTTTCTAACTAATCTTTCTTTCTTTCTACCTAATCTTTCTTTATTTCTTTCTTTCTTACTAATCTATCTTTCTTTCAAACTAATCTTTCTTTCTTTCAAACTAATCTTTCTTTCTTTCTAACTAATATTTCTTTCTTGCTAACTGATCTATCTTTCTTTCTTTCTAACTAATCTTTCTTTCTTTCTAACTAATCTATCTTTCTTCTTTCTAACTAATCTATCTTTCTTTCTAACTAATCTACCTTACTTTCTTTCTAACTAATCTATCTTTCTTTCTAACTAATCTATCTATCTTTCTTTCTTTCTAACTACTCTATCTTTCTTTCATTCTAACTTTTCTTTCTTTCTAACTAATCTATCTATCTTTCTAACTAATCTCTTTCTTTCTAACCAATCTTTCATTCTTTCTTTCTTACTTTCTTTTATTCTTTCTTTCTAACTAATCTATCTTTTTTCTTTCTAACTAATCTTTCTTTCTTTCTAACTAATCTATCTTTCTTTCTACCTAATCTTTCTTTATTTCTTTCTTTCTTACTAATCTATCTTTCTTTCAAACTAATCTTTCTTTCTTTCAAACTAATCTTTCTTTCTTTCTAACTAATATTTCTTTCTTGCTAACTGATCTATCTTTCTTTCTTTCTAACTAATCTTTCTTTCTTTCTAACTAATCTATCTTTCTTCTTTCTAACTAATCTATCTTTCTTTCTAACTAATCTACCTTACTTTCTTTCTAACTAATCTATCTTTCTTTCTAACTAATCTATCTATCTTTCTTTCTTTCTAACTACTCTATCTTTCTTTCATTCTAACTTTTCTTTCTTTCTAACTAATCTATCTATCTTTCTAACTAATCTCTTTCTTTCTAACCAATCTTTCATTCTTTCTTTCTTACTTTCTTTTATTCTTTCTTTCTAACTAATCTATCTTTTTTCTTTCTAACTAATCTTTCTTTCTTTCTAACTAATCTATCTATCTTTCTTTCTTTCTAACTAATCTATCTATCTTTCTTTCATTCTAACTAATCTTTTCTTTCTTTCTAACTAATCTCTATCTTTCAAACTAATCTATCATTCTTTCTAACCAATTTTTCTTTCTTTCTTTCTTTCTTTCTTTCTTTTTTTCTTTCTAACTAATCTATCTATCTTTCTTTCTAACTAATCTTTCTTTCTTTCTAACTAATCTTTCTTTCTTTCTAACTAATCTATCTTTCTTTCTTTCTAAATAATCTATCTTTCTTTCTAACTAATCTATCTATCTATCTTTCTTTCTAACTAATCTATCTATCTTTCTTTCTAACTATTTTATCTTTATTTCTAACTAATCTATCATTCTTTATTCCTTTCTTTCTTTCTTACTAATCTATCTTTCTTTCTTTCTAACCAATCTATCATTCTTTCTTTCTTTCTAACTAATCTTTCTTTCTTTCTAACTAATCTATCTATCTTTCTTTCTAACTAATCTATCTTTCTTTCTTTCTAACTAATCTATCTTTTTTTCTAACTAATCTATCTATCTTTCTTTCTAACTAATATATCTTTCTTTCTTTCTAACTAATCTATCTTTCTTTCTAACTAATCTTTCTTTCTTTCTAACTACTCTATCTTTCTTTCATTCTAACTAATCTATCTTTCTTTCTAACTAATCTATCTTTCTTTCTAACTAATCTTTCTTTCTTTCTAACTACTCTATCTTTCTTTCATTCTAACTAATCTATCTTTCTTTCTAACTAATCTATCTTTCTTTCTAACTAATCTATATATCTTTCTTTCTAACTTATCTATCTTTCTTTCTAACTAATCTATCTTTCTTTCTTTCTAACTACTCTATCTTTCTTTCATTCTAACTACTCTATCTTTCTTTCATTCTAACTAATCTATCTTTCTTTCTAACTAATCTAACTTTCTTTCTAACTAACTAATCTATCTTTCTTTCTTTCTTTCTAACAAATCTATTTATCTTTCTTTCTAACTAATCTATCTATCTATCTATCTTTCTTTCTAATCTATCTTTCTTTCTTTCTAACTAATCGAACTTTCTTTCTAACTAATCTATCTTTCTTTCTTTCTAACTACTCTATCTTTCTTTCATTCTAACTAATCTATCTTTCTTTCTAACTAATCTATCTATCTTTCTTTCTAACTAATCTATCTTTCTTTCTTTCTTTCTTGCTAATCTTTTTTCTTTCTTTCTTTCTTACTAATCTATCTTTCTTTCTTTCTTACTAATCTTTTTCTTTCTTTCTTTCTTACTAATCTATCTTTCTTTCTTTCTTACTAATCTATCTTTCTTTCATTCTTACTAATCTTTTTTTCTTTCTTTCTTTCTTACTAATCTATCTTTCTTTCTTTCTTACTAATCTATCTTTCTTTCATTCTTACTAATCTTTTTTTCTTTCTTTCTGTCTTACTAATCTATCTTTCTTTCTTTCTTACTAATCTTTTTTTCTATCTTTCTTTCTTACTAATCTATCTTTCTTTCTTACTAATCTTTTTTTCTTTCTTTCTTTCTAACTAATCTATCTTTCTTTCTTTCTTACTAATCTTGTTTTCTTTCTTTCTTTCTTACTAATCTTTTTTTCTTTCTTTCTTACTAATCTTTTTTCTTTCTTTCTTTCTAACTAATCTATCTTTCTTTCTTACTAATCTATCTTTCTTTCTTTCTTACTAATCTTTTTTTTCTTTCTTTCTAACTAATCTATCTTTCTTTCTTTCTTGCTAATCTTTTTTTCTTTCTTTCTTTCTTACTAATCTATCTTTCTTTCTTTCTAATCTTTTTTTCTTTCTTTCTTACTAATCTATCTTTCTTTCTTACTAATCTTTTTTTCTTTCTTTCTTACTAATCTTTTTTCTTTCTTTCTAACTAATCTATCTTTCTTTCTTACTAATCTTTTTTTCTTTCTTTCTTTCTTTCTTACTAATCTTTTTTTCTTTCTTTCTTTCTTTCTAACTAATCTTTTTTTTCTTTCTTTCTAACTAATCTATCTTTCTTTCTTTCTTTCTTGCTAATCTTTTTTCTTTCTTTCTTTCTTACTAATCTATCCTTCTTTCTTTCTTACTAATCTTTTTTTCTTTCTTTCTTACTAATCTATCTTTCTTTCTTTCTTACTAATCTTTTTTTCTTTCTTTCTTACTAATCTTTTTTCTTTCTTTCTAACTAATCTATCTTTCTTTCTTACTAATCTTTTTTTCTTTCTTTCTTTCTTTCTTACTAATCTTTTTTTTCTTTCTTTCTAACTAATCTATCTTTCTTTCTTTCTTTCTTGCTAATCTTTTTTCTTTCTTTCTTACTAATCTTTTTTCTTTCTTTCTTTTTAACTAATCTATCTTTCTTTCTTACTAATCTTTTTTGCTTTCTTTCTTTCTTACTAATCTTTTTTTTCTTTCTTTCTAACTAATCTATCTTTCTTTCTTTCTTGCTAATCTTTTTTTCTTTCTTTCTTTCTTACTAATCTATCTTTCTTTCTTACTAATCTTTTTTTCTTTCTTTCTTACTAATCTTTTTTTCTTTCTTTCTTTCTTTCTTACTAATCTTTTTTTTCTTTCTTTCTAACTAATCTATCTTTCTTTCTTTCTTGCTAATCTTTTTTTCTTTCTTTCTTTCTAACTAATCTATCTTTCTTTCTTTCTTACTAATCTTTTTTTCTTTCTTTCTTACTAATCTTTTTTCTTTCTTTCTAACTAATCTATCTTTCTTTCTTACTAATCTTTTTTTCTTTCTTTCTTTCTTACTAATCTTTTTTTTCTTTCTTTCTAACTAATCTATCTTTCTTTCTTACTAATCTTTTTTTCTTTCTTTCTTTCTTTCTTACTAATCTTTTTTTTCTTTCTTTCTAACTAATCTATCTTTCTTTCTTTCTTTCTTGCTAATCTTTTTTTCTTTCTTTCTTTCTTACTAATCTATCTTTCTTTCTTTCTTACTAATCTTTTTTTCTTTCTTTCTTACTAATCTTTTTTCTTTCTTTCTTTCTAACTAATCTATCTTTCTTTCTTACTAATCTTTCTTTCTTTCTTACTAATCTTTTTTCTTTCTTTCTAACTAATCTATCTTTCTTTCTTTCTTACTAATCTTTTTCTTTCTTTCTTTCTTACTAATCTATCTTTCTTTCTTACTAATCTATCTTTCTTTCTTTCTAACTAATCTATCTTTCTTTCTTTCTTACTAATCTATCTTTCTTTCTTACTAATCTTTTTTCTCTCTGTCTAACTAATCTATCTATCTTTCTTACTAATCAATCTTTCTCTTACTAATCTATCTTTTTTTCTTTCTTACTAATCTATCTTTCTTTCCTTCTTTCTTTCTAACTAATCTATCTTTCTTTCTTACTAATCTTTTTTTATTTTTTTATTTCTAACTAATCTATCTTTCTTTCTCTTTCTTACTAATCTATCTTTCTTTCTTTCTTACTATTTTTTTCTTTCTTTCTTTCTTACTAATCTATCTTTCTTTCTTTCTTACTAATCTATCTTTCTTTCTTTCTAACTAATCTATCTTTCTTTCTTACTAATCTTTTTTTATTTTTTTATTTCTAACTAATCTATCTTTCTTTCTTTCTTTCTTTCTAACTAATCTATCTTTCTTTCTTTCTTACTAATCTTTTTTTTATCTTTCTTTCTAACTAATCTATCTTTCTTTCTTTCTTACTGAACTATAAACTAATTAAACTTTAAACTAATTTAAACTTTAAACTTCTTCAAACTTATTGGTCCAAACTTTCACAAGCCAACTTAAAGTTTGTCTCGACGAACTTTTTCTAGTTATTATTCTTCTTCTTCTTCTTCTTCTTATTTTTCTTACCCAAAAAATTCTGACTCTAACTCGTCCTAGAGCTTTAACTCTACAAACTCCAAACTCGGGTCAGACCTTCAGACTGTTCTGACTCGGTGTGCTATATCTTTTCAAACTGATTTGACTTTCAGATTTCTTAAAAATTAATATTAAAAATCATAAAAATCCCATTGACTTTCATTGCAACAGTTCAAATTGAGCCAAGACTACGGTGGCCCAGTAGTGAACAACACAAAAACTCAAATCTAAACTCCCTGAAGCCCTAGATTCAATTAAACTACCATTCTATATGTACTAATGAACTTTATCTATCTATCTATCTATCTATCTATCTATCTATCTATATATCTATCTATCTATCTATCTATCTATCTTTCTAACTTATCTTTCTTTCTTTCTAACTAATCTTTCTTTCTTTCTACCTAATCTTTCTTTATTTCTTTCTTTCTTACTAATCGATCTTTCTTTCAAACTAATCTTTCTTTCTTTCAAACTAATCTTTCTTTCTTTCTAACTAATATTTCTTTCTTGCTAACTGATCTATCTTTCTTTCTTTCTAACTAATCTTTCTTTCTTTCTAACTAATCTATCTTTCTTCTTTCTAACTAATCTATCTTTCTTTCTAACTAATCTACCTTACTTTCTTTCTAACTAATCTATCTTTCTTTCTAACTAATCTATCTATCTTTCTTTCTTTCTAACTACTCTATCTTTCTTTCATTCTAACTTTTCTTTCTTTCTAACTAATCTATCTATCTTTCTTACTAATCTCTTTCTTTCTAACCAATCTTTCATTCTTTCTTTCTTACTTTCTTTTATTCTTTCTTTCTAACTAATCTATCTTTTTTCTTTCTAACTAATCTTTCTTTCTTTCTAACTAATCTATCTTTCTTTCTTTCTAACTAATCTATCTATCTTTCTTTCATTCTAACTAATCTTTTCTTTCTTTCTAACTAATCTCTATCTTTCAAACTAATCTATCTTTCTAACCAATTTTTCTTTCTTTCTTTCTTTCTTTCTTTTTTTCTAACTAATCTATCTATCTTTCTTTCTAACTAATCTTTCTTTCTTTCTAACTAATCTATCTTTCTTTCTTTCTAAATAATCTATCTTTCTTTCTTTCTAAATAATCTATCTTTCTTTCTAACTAATCTATCTATCTATCTTTCTTTCTAACTAATCTATCTATCTTTCTTTCTAACTACTTTATCTTTATTTCTAACTAATCTATCGTTCTTTATTCCTTTCTTTCTTTCTTACTAATCTATCTTTCTTTCTTTCTAACCAATCTATCATTCTTTCTTTCTTTCTAACTAATCTTTCTTTCTTTCTAACTAATCTATCTATCTTTCTTTCTAACTAATCTATCTTTCTTTCTTTCTAACTAATCTATCTTTTTTTTCTAACTAATCTATCTATCTTTCTTTCTAACTAATATATCTTTCTTTCTTTCTAACTAATCTATCTTTCTTTCTTTCTAACTAATCTATCTATCTATCTATCTTTCTTTCTAACTAATCTATCTCTTTCTTTCTAACTAACTAGTCTTTCTAACTAATCTATCTTTCTTTCTTTCTAACTAATCTATGTTCCTTTCTTTCTAACTAATCCATCTTTCTTTATATCTTTCTTACTAACTAATCTATCTTTCTTTCTAACCAATCTTTCTTTCTTTCTTTCTTTTTTCATTCTTTCTAACTAATCTATCTTTCTTTCTTTCTAACTAATCTATCTTTCTTTCTAACTAATCTATCTTTCTTTCTAACTAATCTATCTTTCTTTCTTTCTAACTAATCTATCTATCTATCTATCTTTCTAACTAATCTATCTTTCTTTCTAACTAATCTATCTTTCTTTCTAACTAATCTATCTATCTTTCTTTCTAACTAATCTATCTTTCTTTCTTTCTAACTAATCTATCTATCTATCTATCTTTCTAACTAATCTATCTTTCTTTCTAACTAATCTATCTTTCTTTCTTTCTAACTAACTAATCTTTCTTTCTTTCTAACTAATCTATCTTTCTTTCTTTCTTTCTAACTAATCTATGTTTCTTTCTTTCTAACTAATCTATCTTTCTTTCTAACCAATCTTTCTTTCTTTCTTTCTTACTTTCTTTCTTTCTAACTAATCTATCTTTTTTCTTTCTAACTAATCTATCTATCTTTCTTTCTAACTAATCTTTCTTTCTTTCTAACCAATCTATCTTTCTTTCTTTCTAACTAATCTTTCTTTCTTTCTTTCTAACTTATCTATCTTTCTAACTAATCTATCTTTCTTTCTTTCTAACTAATCTATCTTTCTTTCTAACTAATCTATCTTACTTTCTAACTAATTTATCTTTCTTTCTTTCTAACTAATCTATCTTTCTTTTTTTCTAACTAATCTATCTTTCTAGCTAATCTATCTTTCTTTCTATCAAATCCATCTTTCTTTGTTTTTTAAATAATCTATCTTTCTTTATTTCTAACTAAGTTATCTTTCTTTCTAACTAATCTATCTTTCTTTCTAACTAATCTATCTTTCTAACTAATCTATCTTTCTTTCTAACAAATCTCTTTCTTTGTTTTTTAACTAATCTATCTTTCTTTCTAACTAATTTATCTTTCTTTCTAACTAATCTATCTTTCTTTCTAACTAATCTATCTTTCTTTCTTTCTAATCTATCTTTCTTTCTTTCTAACTAATCTATCTTACTTTCTTTCTTTCTTTTTAATTAACTTTCTTTCTTTCTTTCTTTCTAACTAATCTATCTTTCTTTCTTTCTAACTGATCTATCTTTCTTTTTCTTTCTAACTAATCTATCTTTCTTTCTTTCTAACTAATCTTTCTTTCTTTCTTACTAATCTATCTTTCTTTCTTTCTAACTAATCTATCTTTCTTTCTTACTAATATTTTTTTCTTTCTTTCTTTCTAACTAATCTATCTTTCTAACTAATCTTTCTTTCTTTCTTTCTTTTTAATTAACTTTCTTTCTTTCTTTCTTTCTAACTAATCTATCTTTCTTTTTCTTTGTAACTAATCTATCTTTCTTTCTTTCTAACTAATCTTTCTTTCTTTCTTACTAATCTTTTTTTCTTTCTTTCTTTCTAACTAATCTATCTATCTTTCTTTCTTTCTTTCTTTTTAATTAACTTTCTTTCTTTCTTTCTTTCTAACTAATCTATCTTTCTTTCTAACTAATCTATCTTTCTTTTTCTTTCTAACTAATCTATCTTTCTTTCTTTCTTTCTAACTAATCTATCTTTCTCACTAATCTATCTTTCTTTCTTTCTTTCTTACTAATATATCTTTCTGTCCTTTTTTCTTTCTAACTAATCTATCTATCTTTCTTTCTTTCTTACTAATCTTTTTTTCTTTCTTTTTTTCTAACTAATCTATCTATCTTTCATTCTTTCTTTCTAACTAATCTTTTTTTTCTTTCTTTCTAACTAATCTATCTTTCTTTCTTTCTAACTTATCTATATTTCTTTCTTTCTTTCTTTCTTTCTTTCTAACTAACTAATCTATCTTTCTTTCTTACTAATCTTTTTTTCTTTCTTTCTTTCTAACTAATCTATCCTTCTAACTAATCTTTCTTTCTTTCTTTTTAATTAACTTTCTTTCTTTCTTTCTTTCTAACTAATCTATCTCTTTCTTTCTACCTAATCTATATTTCTTTTTTTCTTTTTAATTAACTTTCTTTCTTTCTTTCTTTCTAACTAATCTATCTTTCTTTCTTTCTAACTAATCTATCTTTCTTTTTCTTTCTAACTAATCTCTTTCTTTCTAACTAATCTATCTTTCTTTCTCACTAATCTTTTTTCTTTCTTTCTTTCTAACTAATCTATCTCACTAATCTATCTTTCTTCCTTTCTTTCTTACTAATCTATCTTTCTTTCCTTTTTTCTTTCTAACTAATCTATCTTTCTTTCTTTCTTACTAATCTTTTTTTCTTTCTTTCTAACTAATCCATCTTTCTTTCTCTCTAACTAATCTATCTTTCTTTCTCACTAATCTTTTTTCTTTCTTTCTTTCTAACTAATCTATCTATCTCACTAATCTATCTTTCTTCCTTTCTTTCTTACTAATCTATCTTTCTTTCCTTTTTTCTTTCTAACTAAACTATCTTTCTTTCTTTCTTTCTAACTAATCTTTTTTCTTTCTTTCTAACTAATCCATCTTTCTTTCTTTCTAACTAATCTATCTTTCTTTCTTTCTAACTTATCTATATTTCTTTCTTTCTTTCTCTTTCTTTCTTTCTTTCTTTCTTTCTAACTAATCTATCTTTCTTTCTTACTAATCTTTTTTTCTTTCTTTCTTTCTAACTAATCTATCTTTCTAACTAATCTTTCTTTCTTTCTTTTTAATTAACTTTCTTTCTTTCTTTCTAACTAATCTATCTATCTTTCTATCTTTCTTTCTACCTAATCTATCTTTCTTTTTAATTAACTTTCTTTCTTTCTTTCTTTCTTTCTTTCTTTCTTTCTTTCTTTCTTTCTTTCTAACTAATTTATCTTTCTTTCTTTCTAACTAATCTATCTTTCTTTTTCTTACTAACTAATCTTTCTTTCTTTCTTTCTAACTAATCTATCTTTCTTTCTCACTAATCTTTTTTTCTTTCTTTCTTTCTTACTAATCTATCTTTCTTTCCTTTTTTCTTTCTAACTAATCTATCTTTCTTTCTTACTAATCTTTTTTTCTTTCTTTTTTCTAACTAATCTGTTTCTTTCTTTCTAACTAATCTTTTTTTCTTTCTTTCTAACTAATCTATCTTTCTTTCTTTCTTTCTTTCTTACTAATCTTTTTTTCTTTCTTTCTTTCTAACTAATCTATCTTTCTAACTAATCTTTCTTTCTTTCTTTTTAATTAACTTTCTTTCTAACTAATCTATCTATCTTTCTATCTTTCTTTCTACCTAATCTATCTTTCTTTTTAATTAACTTTCTTTCTTTCTTTCTTTCTTTCTTTCTTTCTTTCTTTCTAACTAATTTATCTTTCTTTCTTTCTAACTAATCTATCTTTCTTTTTCTTACTAACTAATCTTTCTTTCTTTCTTTCTAACTAATCTATCTTTCTTTCTCACTAATCTTTTTTTCTTTCTTTCTTTCTTACTAATCTATCTTTCTTTCCTTTTTTCTGTCTAACTAATCTATCTTTCTTTCTTACTAATCTTTTTTTCTTTCTTTTTTCTAACTAATCTATGTTTCTTTCTTTCTAACTAATCTTTTTTTCTTTCTTTCTAACTAATCTATCTTTCTTTCTTTCTTTCTTTCTTTCTTACTAATCTTTTTTTCTTTCTTTCTTTCTAACTAATCTATCTTTCTAACTGATCTTTCTTTCTTTCTTTTTAATTAACTTTCTTTCTTTCTAACTAATCTATCTTTCTTTCTTTCTAACTAATCTATCTTTCTTTTTCTTTCTAACTAATCTCTTTCTTTCTTTCTTTCTAACTAATCTATCTTTCTTTCTTTCTTTCTAACTAATCTTTTTTCTTTCTTTCTAACTAATCCATCTTTCTTTCTAACTAATCTATCTTTCTTTCTTTCTAACTTATCTATATTTCTTTCTTTCTTTCTCTTTCTTTCTTTCTTTCTTTCTTTCTTTCTAACTAATCTATCTTTCTTTCTTACTAATCTTTTTTTCTTTCTTTCTTTCTAACTAATCTATCTTTCTAACTAATCTTTCTTTCTTTCTCTTTAATTAACTTTCTTTCTTTCTTTCTAACTAATCTATCTATCTTTCTATCTTTCTTTCTACCTAATCTATCTTTCTTTCTTTCTTTTAATTAACTTTCTTTCTTTCTTTCTTTCTTTCTTTCTTTCTAACTAATCTATCTTTCTTTCTTTCTTTCTAAATAAAAACTATCTTTCTTTTTCTTTCTAACTAATCTATCTATCTTTCTCTTTCTTTCTACCTAATCTATCTTTCTTTCTTTCTTTTTAATTAACTTTCTTTCTTTCTTTCTTTCTTTCTTTCTAACTAATCTATCTTTCTTTCTCACTAATCTCTTTTTCTTTCTTTCTTTCTAACTAATCTATCTATCTTTCTATCTTTCTTACTAATCAATCTTTCTTTCTTTCTTACTAATTTATCTTTCTTTCTTTCTTTCTTACTAATCTATCTTTCTTTCCTTTTTTCTTTCTAACTAATCTTTCTTTCTTTCTTTCTTTCTTTCTAACTAATCTATCTTTCTTTCTTTCTTTCTTTCTCACTAATCTTTTTTTCTTTCTTTCTAACTAATCTATCTATCTTTCTATCTTTCTTACTAATCAATCTTTCTTTCTTTCTTACTAATTTATCTT
Organism: Semotilus atromaculatus; assembly: GCA_031834385.1. Taxonomy (NCBI): domain Eukaryota; kingdom Metazoa; phylum Chordata; class Actinopteri; order Cypriniformes; family Leuciscidae; genus Semotilus; species Semotilus atromaculatus. The sequence goes on along the minus strand of JAULUF010000021.1, from coordinate 1,241,261 downwards.
TCTTTCTTTCTTTCTTACTAATCTTTTTTTCTTTCTTTCTTTCTAACTAATCTATCTTTCTTTCTTTCTAACTTATCTATATTTCTTTCTTTCTTACTAATCTATCTTTCTTTCTAACTAATCTCTTTCTTTCTTTCTTTCTAACTAATCTTTTTTTCTTTCTTTCTTTCTAACTAATCTTTTTTTCTTTCTTTCTTTCTAACTTATCTATATTTCTTTCTTTCTTTCTTTCTTACTAATCTATCTTTCTTTCTAACTAATCTATCTTTCTTTCTTTCTTTCTTTCTAACTAATCTATCTTTCTTTCTTTCTTACTAATCTTTTTTTCTTTCTTTCTAACTAATCTATCTTTCTTTCTTTCTTACTAAACTATAAACTAATTAAACTTTAAACTTCTTTAAACTTCTTCAAACTTATTGGTCCAAACTTTCACAAGCCAACTTAAAGTTTGTCTCGACGAACTTTTTCTAGTTAAAGTGCTGCAATTGGATTCAATCTTCGTGTCATTCCTGACACTACGTTACAGAACGACCGACCGCATTGTGAATCCAGCAGTTAGTGATGGCAAGATGAGGCTTCCTGAACCACTGAGACCTCGCAGCCCATCGCTTCACCCAAAGGTTCATTACTCGAAGCTTCATTCAGCATTGCTCACTAGTGACACCTAGCTACTGTGCAAAGAAATAGCAGGCAAATTAATTCATTCTGAACCAATGACCCGCCCACCTCCCGCTCTGTTTTATTTATTTGTCTTCTTCTCACTGTTAATGTCTTTCATTTGCAATAATAAAGAGATCTGTGCAGACATTTGTCTATTGCCTGGGTATGAAATAAAACATGCATCTTTCTCTGTCTGCATTTACTTGTACAGAGACAACTGTCACACACACAGTTATTTAATTATTTAAAAAAAATGTGGATAGTGACAGTATGAACAACAAAAGTGACTGTGTTGAGTGCAGTGCTTATGGTGGAGGGACTCGAGGGAATGTAATAAAGTAAACTGCAGTAAACACTGCAGTTTGGGGTGGATGAAGGAAGGATTACAATAGATTTTTTTTCGAGAAAATGAATTTTTTGAAGTGTGTTGGGGTTTAGACAATTCCTCTTCTTGGACAAAACCTCTCCAGTTGGTATAAATGAAGATACTGATGCTTCTGTTGAGTCCAGACAGGGGAGGATCTCCTCTTTCTTGCTGGCTCCATTACCATGAAAAAGGAAGATGTCATAAAAAGCAAACAAATCTAAAAGGGCAATCCAAATTAAAAAGCAGTCCAGTCCAGATCCAAAAATTTAAGCTACCAAAAATCCAAAGCAATCCAAATAATCTTATCTAATTAATATAACAAGACTATAATATAGCTACTATAATTAATAATAACAATTATTATTATTATTATTAACTATTCTAATCTGATATAATGTAATAATATACAGCCCTAACACTGTATGACACAATATAACGACAATGACAATGAGAGTTTTCTAACTGACTCTCTGACACACTACAACTGCTTCTACTACTCCTGACAACAGCCACAAGGTGGCGCGAGTTTCGAACCCCCTTTATCCGGAAACGACACTCAGACCGAGCCGATGACGTATCCACACAAACCGAGGCCTCGTTTGTCATTAGTCACGTGATTTTCACGTTAACAACCAGCCCGTTCTCATCCCAAGGCGTAATATACTGACGCTTTTGCCAAAGCGTCTATATCGAACGCGCATGGCACCCTTTAGCGTCAATATGAGACGCCGACATATATTGGTCAGAAGGCGCCTCCTAGCGGTCTAACCCTAACACTACACCAGACCTAAACCTACCCATATACACTCACCGGCCACTTTATTAGGTACCCCATGCTAGTAACGGGTTGGACCCCCTTTTGCCTTCAGAACTGCCTCAATTCTTCGTGGCATAGATTCAACAAGGTGCTGGAAGCATTCCTCAGGGAGTTTGGTCCATATTGACATGATGGCATCACACAGTTGCCGCAGATTTGTCGGCTGCACATCCATGATGCGAATCTCCCGTTCCACCACATCCCAAAGATGCTCTATTGGATTGAGATCTGGTGACTGTGGAGGCCATTTGAGTACAGCGAACTCATTGTCATGTTCAAGAAACCAGTCTGAGATGATTCCAGCTTTATGACATGGCGCATTATCCTGCTGAAAGTAGCCATCAGAAGTTGGGTACATTGTGGTCATAAAGGGATGGACATGGTCAGCAACAATACTCAGGTAGGCTGTGGCGTTGCAACGATGCTCAATTGGTACCAAGGGGCCCAAAGAGTGCCAAGAAAATATTCCCCACACCATGACACCACCACCACCAGCCTGAACCGTTGATAAAAGGCAGGATGGATCCATGCTTTCATGTTGTAGACGCCAAATTCTGACCCTACCATCCGAATGTCGCAGCAGAAATCGAGACTCATCAGACCAGGCAACGTTTTTCCAATCTTCTATTGTCCAATTTCGATGAGCTTGTGCAAATTGTAGCCTCAGTTTCCTGTTCTTAGCTGAAAGGAGTGGCACCCGGTGTGGTCTTCTGCTGCTGTAGCCCATCTGCCTCAAAGTTCGACGTACTGTGCGTTCAGAGATGCTCTTCTGCCCACCTTGGTTGTAACGGGTGGTTATTTGAGTCACTGTTGCCCTTCTATCAGCTCGAACCAGTCTGGCCATTCTCCTCTGACCTCTGGCATCAACAAGGCATTTCCGCCCACAGAACTGCCGCTCACTGGATGTTTTTTCTTTTTCGGACCATTCTCTGTAAACCCTAGAGATGGTTGTGTGTGAAAATCCCAGTAGATTAGCAGTTTCTGAAATACTCAGACCAGCCCTTCTGGCACCAACAATCATGCCACGTTCAAAGTCACTCAAATCACCTTTCTTCCCCATACTGATGCTCGGTTTGAACTGCAGGAGATTGTCTTGACCATGTCTACATGCCTAAATGCACTGAGTTGCCGCCATGTGATTGGCTGCTTAGAAATTAAGTGTTAAGGAGCAGTTGGACAGGTGTACCTAATAAAGTGGCCGGTGAGTGTATGTGTGTGTTATATTGACGCTAAAGGGTTCCATGGGCGTTGGATTTAGACGTTTTGTCAAAGTGTCAGAACATGACGCCTTGGGATGAGGATGCGTTGTAACAACACAAGCCTCGAATCGCGGCTTCATCTGGCACGCCCATTTTTTCTCGACACAAGCTCCGACGATTCGGTTCAAATGTCACATCACTACCAGCAGTACGGATCTCGCCGGACCTTCACAACAGGAGCCTGGAGTTCGCTGGACAGATCGCGGCCTTGGCCCTGGATAGCTGCGATCTGTTCCAGTACACCTGGGGGTTTGTTCCTCTTGCTGCCTCCTGCTCCCTGGATTAAAATGTGTTACCGGCTGGGGGCTAAGGAGGTCAACCCGAGGGAGCTCCCCGATCTCTCCGGTCTGGACTGGAGAAAGGCACTCTCCAGATGTCAGGAGAGCTTTCTTCCGTGGTACGCCAGGTCATCACCTGATTTCCACGACATGCCTGAGCTTATCCACGTCCAGCCTGATTTCCACTACGAGCTTTCACGTCACTTCTGCAGAGACGGTTAACATCACTTCTGCCGAGCCAGAGACGCTTCACGTCACTTCTACAGAGCCAGTGTCTACGGACAAGATGGCCGATCCAGAGACTGTTCACGTCATTTCTACAGAGCCAATAGGCTTGTTTGAGATGCGCCTTGCCTCGCCTGAAATGTAGTCGAGAGTAGGCGGCTGCAGTGAGGGGAGGAGTGAAAAAAGCGCAGGCAAGACGGACAGATCTCTCTTCTCACGGTGGATCAGACACTCCTGCGAGATCAAAGGCGGATATTGCGGGATTCACGGGATTCACGCTCGTGCACGGTGTTGCTAATAAACTGGATGTAATTTAAGTTCTGTTGCTTTTATATGAAATAAATATAATGAACAAGACACCCAAAGTACTTGCTATTTAATTCCATTCCAAATATGTGTTTATCAATATTTTTTTCTTTAATAGCCTACAGACATATCTTTATAATTGTTTTATGTTTTTATAAAAATGACATCACATAACCCATATCGCACTGTCAGAGAGTTTATTCACACATAACGTAGGTATAGCCTACACAACACATGATACCAGAGTTTTAAAATCGAACATTTTAAAAAAGAACAATACATCACGGTTGTTTAAACCAATGAGCATTAAGCTGTATCGTCAGCAAGTCGTTTCCCATCATGCTTTTGATCAGCGCAGTCAGTGGAGAGCAACTGCGCGCGACTGCAGAATCCGAGACGTGCGGCTTGAGCTCGCGAGAGTTTTTTGACATACGTCAGCATGATATCAGAGCAAGGCGGACCGCTCTCGGACACATTTCTAACCGGCATGCATCTCGCGTTGATCACCGGTGATCGGTTCTGCGCAGATTTTGCTCATCTCAAACAAGCCTAGTGTCTCCGGACAAGATGGCCGCCGCCACACAGTCTGTTCCTGTTCCTGAGCCAGTGTATGTGTTGTATGTTGTATGTTGTTTTTTTGGGGGGGTTAGTGAGACATGTGCCCTGTGTGTTGTAACTTGTCTGGAATGTGTCTAAATAGTTTGTCCTATTTGTCTTGTCTATTGTCTTGTGTGTAAAAAATAAAAGAAAGAAAATGGTGTTGTAAGTATAAAGTGAAGGGGATTGTTCATTGTAATGTTTTTTTTTCTTTTTTTTTTTCTATTGCACAGAGGATATTGTTTAGTATTGGTTAATACTTGGATGGAAAGTTAGGTGTCCAGGTTGTTTGCCTTGTGTCTCTGTTTTTCTTTGTACTTGCAAAATAAAAAACAACTGAAAAACAATCATCAGAATTAAAGATACCGCATCTTCCGTGTTTCAATGAATGGGTGCAATTACACCTAATTCACTAAAATAAATACAGAATCTCCTTTGTTCCTCCCTCTGCAGGCACAGAGATGAGATCTTGACTTTCAGCGATTTTTCTTTCGGTTTCATCTCAAGCTGTTGGTGTTGAAATGGCGTCGAGTTCAGGTAAGAATCAACAGACACAAATATTTGCAGCAAAATTCCCTCAATGATTCAGTATTTATGAACTATTAGCCAACAGTAGGCAATGGTTTAATTGTTTAGTTTATTGAATGATAGGCTACTATATCTTTACATATAAAACGTTTTAATACACATCATATCTGTTGTCTATGATTACCACTTTACTCTTTTACTTTCTCAAAATAACTGATTCACTTCGACAGATTAGAGTTCCAGCGCTCCAAAGACCAGCAGCACCGTAGGATGTAAGTAAGGAATAGCAAAGGTGTCATTGATACAATGCAGAGTTTTAATCCAAACCATCATTTTGGATGATATTTTCATTTCAATGTTTAAAGCATGTTGGTTCAGCATTGACATTTTAATAAAAGATGACAGCTACACATGGGTGGAGACAGTAACATTTTAGAGACTTTGTAACGTTAATTCAATGTAATTAGTGCTGACTTTGAATAAATTGACTAATTTAATTGTAACATTGACTAAACATTGCTTAAATGATTGCTTGCTATTTGGAAAATTTTGCTGTAATTAATGTAAAATGGCTAAACCACCTGTTTTCTCTCTCCCTCTTTGTTTGTATATGTGTGTCTGTGTTAATTTTTATTTTTTTTGCTAGCAGTGGCACAAAGTTGTCCAGAATATGATCGTCCAAACAGTAAGTAAATTAAATCACTGGCAGTGATATTAAGCTGTCAACTTGAAACATTTATGTTTTATTTTTATAAAACAATATGTATAAATCTCTGAGAAGGTCAGTGAATAGTATTATCAGTACAAAATATTTTGTTTTGTATCAGTTAAATATATTAGTTCACCCAAAAATGAAAATACTGTCATTTATCTTTTAATCTGATTCTGCACCTCTGAGTTACCACATCCTGTTTTTGTATGACTTGCATATCCAACAGAAGATGTAGTCAGGTGGTGGTGGCATCACTGATCTCCCCTATCATAACAACAGAAATATGAGCTGAGCTGATTGGCCCTCTCTAGCTCCTCACACCCTTGTAACACTAGTTTGCCTCTTCTCCTATTGGGTACATGCATTTATATTTTAATCTGCATCTGTATGCACCTCTGAGTTACCACATCCTGTTTTTTGTTTGACTTCCTGCATATCTGCATGCCACTCTCACCCACACTGACAGCATTAAAGCAAGGCCTTCTCTGCTGGCCTAAACACTCTCAGAATCACTGACTTGCACTTTAATATATTTTTTTCCATTAATTACTATTAAATTATTTCAAATAGTCCATTCTCTTAAAGCAGCACTATGTATATTTTTCAACCTTTATAATATTTTTCCAAAACCCTTGAGATGGTACATTGACTTACAATAGGTTGAATGACACGTCTGCCATAGCCTGACGGTGTATCGCTTTTACTGGCACTATGTAACTTCGGGGTGCGGGTAGGAACCTGACCACCAAAAGAACTACAAAATTCGACTGCTTTACGGCATACATCACTTCCCCCACTTCCTCAAATTCTGACGTGAGAGCCCAACGAGCGTTTTTTTTTTTTTTTTTACTACCTCTGTATGTTGTTGTCATGGCCGAAGCAGCAAGTAAGACCAAGAAGCCAAAGGTTTTTTCGGAGGACAGTAGAAAGAGGAAAAGGGAGAGTGACAAAATAAAAGGCTGGACGAGGATCAGTATTGGTCCAGCGTTCTCTCGCTGGCATGAGCTAAAGGAGGAGGAGGGCGTGCCCGACCGATCAGGGCCGTCAACACATAAATACATCAGTAGCCTATGTCTAAGTGTGTGTACAAGTTTGGTAGGGGCTACATTACATTCTTGCAAGTAAATAATACTTTTCACTCCTCTGTCAGAAATCTTGCGAGGAGCAGTGGTCGAGGCAAATTTATGGTGAAATGATTGTCTTTCCACTTCCGTATTATGGCCCCAACAGCGCCCACTGGAACATTCAGAAGCTTAGAATGGTGCCTATAACCAATGCCATCATTATGTGTTGGAACAATTAGGTTGCGAAGGTCTTGAGACAGCTCTTTGCTTTTACCCATCATGAGATGTGTCCTGTGTGACACCTTGGCAATGAGACCTTTTTGTAGGCCATCCGTTGGGACTGAACCAGCTGTTATTAATGTGCACGGACAGGAGGTTGGATTGCTTTTTAATTACTAATAGTTTTAAGCTGTTGTCTTGGCTTTCCATGCCTTTTTGCACCTCCCTTTCTTCATGTGTTCAATACTTTTTCCCTGTGTCATTTCACATTATTACACATAACTTAATTTATGAGCTTATTTGTTTTGGTTTCTTTGTATGTACTGATTCATTGTGTTGTTATCAACATCTGGTGAAAATTTCATGTCAGTAGCACCTTTGGAAATATATTTACTGAGAAAAATGGTGACGTGTTCAATACTTATTTCCCCCGCTGTAGCTATTACCTACCACACAAACATTGAATTGAATTAGCATATCCATTATGTAAAACAGTAGCCAATAATAGGCTACTATAAAGACGCTGGCTTGTAAACGTGAGCTACGCGATCTTTTGGCTTTTGAAAAAAATAAAGCCCATGAAACTATATTCATATGACATGCTGAAATATATGTCAATGTACCTGGGATGAAGACATTTCACACGCACCGCTGGCAGTCTGCCCAACTCCTCTCAGTCTGAGAACTCCTTCAGAGTTCGGGGGATCGGCTTGTCAACAAATGCACGCGTGTATCCTCTGGTGTAACCGTGACAGATGTACGACAGTAGTAGAAGACAATACTGTTTCCGAACTGTAGGGGGACCCCGAGAGCAAAAGTTCAAAAGTTACATAATGCTGCTTTAATTTCATAGCTTTTCTCTTGTTTGCGCTGTTTCCAGTAGTGTATGTTTATGTTAGAGCTTTTATCCAATCATATTTCAGCCATCATGTGTTGCCAGGGTCTAATAAATCTGCCTTGAGGCCTTGTAGCCTTAAAATGAATGGCAATGAAACCTTTGCTTTAACCAATCAGATAATCAGTCAGATTTAATCAGCCAATCAGATTGCACCGGGGCCATCTACCAGGGCTGTGTTCAGCCCCGACAACACGTTGCACAACGTTTTTTAAACAGAAACGGTGATGCGTTGAACACACTGTTCTGATGACGCAAGAGTTGCAACTATCTTTGCTGAGAAGGCCATTCTTTGTGTTCATTGTGAAGAATTTTCAGAGCCTGATGAAGTCGGTATAAATATGTGTAATACTACAAAATATGGCCGATGTTACAGTTACTGCACTTGCCGCCCAGAACACAAGAGAACATCCAATCGAGTGAAGGGATTTGTGGAAACTGAAACGGAAGCACACATCTTACCTAATAAAGACTAAAACACATCTATTTAGCCTCATACTGACTTTATTTGTAGTTCATACTGTTTCAATACCCTGTATTTTCTTTCTCATTTTTAGGAAAAGCACTTAATTACCATTGTTTATTTCTATAACAAATGTCATACACTTGCAATGAAGCTAAAAATAACAACTACATAATTATGTTGATATCCTATATTTTTACAATAAAACTTACGACAAACATGTCTTCTAATATCCTCAGTTGTTGCGTATACCGAGCTGCATCGAACACATTTGTAAATTACTCTCCTTGAACCCATTGTGCGAGTTCACTTTAATACCACGTGCTTTATATACATGTTGCTGCTGATTGGACTGCAGTTCTGACACACACACCAAACAAGAGAAAACGTGTCTCAAACCCAGTTGCTCACCGGTGCACGCCGTTTCCAGGACACATAACGTTCAACCCGGAAACCGTAGCAAAACGTTGCGCACCGTCTTGAACTTGAACGTGCCCCAGGCGTACAATAACGTCGGCATTTTCGCGTCTTTTGATTGGATGTTCAGAGCGCGTACTACTATTATTACTGGTACTGTCAGAGCTAGCTAACCACATCTGTAGCGAACTGCATAAACTAAAATATATTCCTGTAGATTTAATGTTTTTTCAACCCGCAAATTAATGTTTATTTCCCTCCTCGACCCCCAGCAGGTTCAAACCTACCGGAAAAATTCCCTTATTCAGCCTGAGCTTAACCCAGAGTCTCAAACTCTGTTCGATCTGTCCGGGTAAAAAGAACTGACTGTAATGTACGTCACGAATGGTTTTGAAGGCAAAAGTCCCGCTGATCTCATTGATTTTGTTCAAAAATCTGTGTGAGAGCATGGGTCAGCTGTACACATCGTCATGTTTTGCAGTGTTTTCCCCTGTTTACTGCTTCTGTCGAGCAGACACTCTCAGCTCTAAAGCAAATTATAGAAAAGACTTATTGTTGGAACTGAAATGCACAGATAACCTGTACAACAGAGTAATTAAAGTAATTTTGTGGAAAGAAATTAGGATGGATTTTGTGTAAAAAATAATCAGTAGTTTTGGTGAGTATAATGCTTTTTTTTTTGCCCCTGTTTTTTCCATGGTGAATATGATTTTCTTCTTAATTTTGCTTTTTATTTATGATCGAATGTTTTCTTCAAACGTTCAGAATGTTGTAACGTCGGACAAGGGACTATTATAACCCTTGAACGATATAAGACAAGGGAGGCTCCGTTTCTTTTCAATCATAAAAACTTTTAATAGGAACACAAGAACCACTGTACACTAACGCACAAGCCGAACTCACTTGTTTGTTTCTCTCTACCCGGCCCTTTCCGAACTCACCGCATTAACCCAATAACTGCAAAATGAAAACAGCAATTTCGCAACAATTATAAAGTCTGTGCGCTGCTACACTATTAAAAGTTATTAATTCAGGTAGGACACCACTGAAGGCCTAGGTGTGAAATGCACGGCCCGCCAATGAATAAAGGGAATTATGTAAGGCTGCTTTTTATAAACAATAGCTCAGCCTTCAATACTATAGTTCACCAAAAACCCCTCTGTGATTGGGTTTTGGGATTTCTCTCATGCAAACCCTAGTGAGAGTGGGTCAGACCATTTCCAACACCTCAGGGATGTGTTTGAGTCCCCTGCTCTACTCATCTCATAGCTCCACTTCTATCATTAAACTTGTGGATGATCCACTGGTGATGGGCCTCATTTCTGACAACAATGAGGCTGCCTATCTGGATGCAAAATCAGGGCTGTCAAGATCCTCAAGGACTCCACAGTCTAATGGCTAAAACGGAGAGGCTTAGGAGGAGATTCTTTCCTCTGGCCATCAAACTACTCAACTCGGACATGAAAAACATAGCACTTTGAATTATTGAGTACACTGCACTGCACTTTACGCACGCTGCTAGGTTATTTTAAAACTAGTTTAATATTGTTGTATCTTTTATATAATGTATTTTGTATATTTTTATTGCACAGTCCACAAGAAATGTCAGATTTACATTTCACTGCTTGTTGTATCACCTTATAACTCATGTGTGAAAAATACATTTTGAATTGAATTGAATTGCAATTGTTCTTGAGGGGCGTTAATTGAGGATAAATCATAAAACGGTGTCAAGTTTTTACATTTACAAATGCATTCCTAATGCTTTCAATGTTCTCAGTGAAGAAATTCATAAAATCATTACTACTAAACTGTAATTGAATATTCAGTTCAGGTGATGTCTGTTTATTTGTTAATCTAGCCACTGTCCTAAACAAGAACCTTGAGGGCTGTTTCATAAAACAAGTTTACCAAATAAGCCAGGCTTATTTCAGTTAGTCTGACTCATTGTCAAATGATTTGGTTTCATAAACTCCAGCAACTTATGCACCTCTATAACCAGTGGCAGGGGCGGAGTGGGACCAAAAAATGTTCCGGGAAATTTCATAGACCACCGGCCCGGGGTGGGGGGTTTGGTAAAAAAAAAAAACGAATGTTATAGAACCCTTGCAAAATTATATATATATATATATATATAAACTTTTTTTTTTTTAAAGATCCTTTTTCTCAGGATCGATATTGTCCCCCACCACTTTTTGAAACATTGAGACACGGATGTACCTAGTACAAATAAATAAAACATCTCCAGTTAACTAGCAGAACATTCATTTAGTTCTCTATTAAATAAGAGATCTAGCGCTTAAATGTGTTGTTTTTGAGATCAGGCTGAGCGCTCGTTGCCGCTGCGAACAGTGTCATGGATACAGTGTCTCTTGTGGCTCGCGCACAGTCTTCACTCGGACGCGCGCTTCAATCTGTCGCCGTTACAGAGACTCTCTATTCGTTCCGGTGAAATCACGAAATAAAATCCACACAAACGTGTCCCTGCTTGATGTATTGTAGACTGTAACCACTGATGAACATATTCGGTTTTGATGAGAGAGAGAAAAAAAATATACAAGATCGGATTAGAACCTGTAACCTCTGACACGCTTGGCAAAAGATCAACCACTAGACCATTTAAGAACACAGACAAAACTTGCGGATCAATGCATTTATTTACGGGTTGAGCGAGGCTGCACAGTTTGACCAGCGGGCAGCGGCCGAATACCAGGCCGCCGGATGTTGTTGCTAAGAACTTGCAATGTATAACTATTATCAGACCGGCCCTCACGGCCTCGAAACACTACCGGCCCACCAGGAAAAGCCCAGATTCTCCCGATTGCCACTCCGCCCCTGGGTACTGGAATCACGGGGGCAGGGTCAGTTCTCTGAGGAGCAGTTCGTTGGTTTACTGCACAGGCCTGGCAGTACTGCCGCACTTCAAAAGCAATCTCTTATTGCTACAATGTGTCATTTATCTCTGCGGCGAGTTGGCCGGCAAGCGGGTGAGAGTGTGCTAGGTGGAGGACCATCTCTGTTTTGCTCATTGTTGGTACGAGCGGTTCTTTTAGTTCCCCCCAACTTTCTGCTACATAATATAACAAGTCATTCTTTACAATGAAGTGTGGAGTGGGGTGTGGGAGTGGCGGGTGCTCAGTGCCATTGACTACCCTGACTTGTGACCAACTGAGTGATTTACTCGCAGCGCCTGAGAAGCCCGTGGATAGGAGCAGAGAGTTCGCTCAGAGTGCTGCGCTAATCACTCCGCCCAAGTAGCAGTGCTTCGCCTTCTGAGAATATAGTTCCCAGTGTGTGTACGGTTAAAAGATGCCTGTGTCTCATATGACCTTGTTATTTGTACACACTGTGATGATACAAATCACAACATATAAAATAGGAAAATGTTGGCGTTATTTTGTCACTTATTGGGAGCAGTATGCTAGCTGGAGGCATTTACTTCCAGTCTTTGTGCTAAGCTAGGCTAGCGGTGTGTGCGTCAGGAGATGAAAAGGGTGTGTGTGGACTTATCTAACTCTGTGAGATACCAGCCCGTTCTCATCCCAAGGCGTAATATACTGACGCTTTTGCCAAAGCGTCTATATCGAACGCGCATGTCACCCTTTAGCGTCAATATGAGACGCCGATATATATGGGTCAGAAGGCGCCTCCTAGCGGTCTAACCCTAACCCTACACCATACCTAAACCTACCCATCTCTCTGCGCGTTATATTGACGCTAAAGGGTTCCATGGGCGTTGGATTTAGACGTTTTGTCAAAGTGACAGAACATGACGCCTTGGGATGAGGATGCGTTGGAGATACGGTGAATAAGCTAATGTCCCAAAAAGTCAGCATGTTCCTTTAACATACGCTTGAATTCGTCATTCAAAAATATTGAATATCGATTAATAACTTGATTATAAATCATTCAAAAAGATATATATATATATATATATATATATACATACAGTACTGTGCAAAAGTTTTAGATCAGTAAGATTTTTTAAGTTTTTAAAAGAAGTCTCTTCTGCTCACCAAGGCTGCAATTATTTGATAAAAAATACAAAAAAACCCAGTAATATTGTGAAATATTATAACAATTTAAAACAGCTGTTTTCTATGTGAATATACAGTAAAGTGTAATTTATTCCTGTGATCAAAGCTGAATTTATCATCATCATTACTCCAGTCTTCAGTGTCACATGATCCTTCAAAAATCAGGATAATATGATGATCTGATGCTCAAGAAACATTCATTATTATTTTCAATGTTGAAAACAGTCGTGGACAATTTTTTTTTCAAAATTCTTTGATGAATAGAAATTTCAAAAGAACAGCGTTTATTTAAAATAGAATATTTTCTAACATTATAAATGTCTTTACGTGATTTTTGAACTGACCCCTCAATCAGACGAAGTCTATCGGCAAATCCTTCTTTATACTGGCGGAGGTTGCTGAAGTAACGTTAGTTATCATTGAAGTGCTTCGCACACACAAAAATGACTTTACCCACAGATGTGGGTACATTTCCGTGAAAAATAAAACTCAACCAGGCACTTCGAAGAGGTTCTGATGCTGGGAGATGGTGTAATGAAGCGTGTGGGTTACTACATCCAACAACCCAACATTTTGACGTACCCTCTCGTAACTTCTGCATCCTTGAACTTGGACTACAAAATTGCAGCGAGAAATAAAAATGGCGGATTGCTCGAAGTGTTGGGCCGGAAGTCGATGTCCTTATTTGGCAGTTCCGCTACAAATACTGTGACGTAATAGTTCAAAAAACGTCATAGATTACAGAAAAATCGAAACCGGTTGAAAAATGTGACCAAAACAGAATATAAAGATATCAACGAAGTTCCTGAAGAGACTAATTTCAACTTTTCTGTAGTTATAAACACTCCAAATATACAACAAAAGGCATTTAAGGGCTAAAAAAGTAGATTTAGCATGATATGTCCCCTTTAAAGCAGGCGGGAGGGCTGACTGACATGAGATTGGCAGTTGAACTGCCAATCGTGTTGTAGGCCTACTGCTGGCTCATTAGCAATATTGGACGCACCTGTGAACAGAGACTTGCAGATACACGTGCAAACCTGATAAACATTAACCCACCCTCACAGTCTGTCAACAGTCAATGTTCTCCTCCCGTTACATGTTCACATTAAGGCCTCGTTTACACTGCAGGTCTTGATGCCCAATTCTGATTTGTTGCCTATATCTGATTTTTTTGACCGTCTGTTTATACGTTCTTTCAATTGTGTGACCCATATCCGATTCTTGTGTTTACACTTGACATACTATCTGAAACATTGCGCATGCTTAAAGGTTTTTTTGCACAGATGGACGAACACGTTATATTGATGCGAGCTTTGCAATATATGCGAAGTTTGCTAAACATCACCATGATTTTGAAGAAGAGGAGGACGAAAAGGAACATCATTGCAGCCTGCGCATACGCTTCAGTTATTGTGTGCGAGACGAGAGAGAAAATAGTTTTTGGCGAGCATGATAGGGAACATGATATTGTGAGGAACTCCACAGCAGATCTTCAGGACAGGCAATGAACAGCGCTCTAGTAAGAACTTCACAGCGGATCTTCAAAACAGACGGTGAATAACACTCAGGTAGGGAACTTCCCAGTGTACCTGCGGGACAGACGGTAGGTAGGACTCAGGTAAAGGAACTTCTCAGCGAATCTTCGGGACTGACAGTGAATGGCCTTCAGGTTGGAGTTTTCACATCGAATACTCAAGAGAGACTACGGTGGCGGAGAAGTGAGAGGCTCTCGTTAGCATAGGCAATGGTAAAGAATTCGCAGTTCGTCCTCCAGAGAGGCGGTGCTCAGGTGAACTCCGCGGTGAATCTTCGGGACAGACAGCAAAGAGCAATCAAGTTAGAATTGCACAGCAAATTCTCAAGACAGACTACAGTGGCGGAGAAGTGAGAAGCTCTCTTTACAGACAGGCTAAGTGTGACACACGATAGTGGTACCCTTTTCAAACCACATCAGCACATTGGGGAGGTTGATGGCTCTTTTCTGCTTAGTACACATTCCACATCTAGAAGTTAATACAGCCAGCGTCTCACGGGAGTAACAAGTCAACTGGTCGAAGTCATGGTTAAAGACAGAACTGTTCTTCCCACACTCGTGTATTCAAAACAAACTCTCAAGACTTCAAGCGTGTTTACATCACCATAGACACTGCAATCCTCACACGTACAATGAATTAAGGCCTTTACTCCAGTATCCATCCAGTCTCCTCCATTCTCATGAGACTATGACTTAAGAACAGTGGAAGAGAGAAACATCTGCAGAATGCAGGAGCCTCGAAAAATCACAGCATTGGGTTTACTTTCAGGCTAAGACACACGGGTAGTACCAGAAGAGTTTAGGGATCGTCATTAGCATAATCGTGGTCATCTGGTATAACTGAAACGATTGGCTATGAGCTGTACAGGCACATTAACGGCCCAATAAACGGCTCTGGGCATTCGTAAACCACGCCTCAAATACGAGAAAATTAACATGTGGTTCCCAGACCACGTCTCATCTCAATGAGATGTGGTCTGACCTTAGCCAGGCTAACACAATATAGGC
This sequence comes from Semotilus atromaculatus, assembly GCA_031834385.1. NCBI lineage: Eukaryota > Metazoa > Chordata > Actinopteri > Cypriniformes > Leuciscidae > Semotilus > Semotilus atromaculatus. The sequence continues at coordinate 1,225,872 of JAULUF010000021.1, read as the reverse complement.
CTACCTTATTAATAAAGCATACTTTATAGAGGCCAACGCTTAACGTGCAATAGCGCAATGCATGTTCAATTAGGTGTATCAATTCAATTCAATTCAAATTTATTTGTATAGCGCTTTTCACAATACACATTGTTTCAAAGCAGCTTTACAGAAAGTGCATTAAAAATGTACATAGAAAATACAGTTAGTTCATCATGTATTAATTTAGGGCATAACATATCGCCGGCGTTGAGTCGTCTCTTCACAGGCGTTTAGTCGTCTCATCACAGGAGTTTAGTCGTCTCATCACAGGAGTTTAGTCGTCTCTTCACAGGACTTTAGTCGTCTCTTCACAGGAGTTTAGTCGTCTCATCACAGGAGTTTAGTCGTCTCTTCACAGGAGTTTAGTCGTCTCTTCACAGGAGTTTAGTCGTCTCATCACAGGTGTTTAGTCGTCTCTCCACAGGAGTTTAGTCGTCTCTTCACAGGAGTTTAGTCGTCTCTTCACAGGAGTTTAGTCGTCTCATCACAGGTGTTTAGTCGTCTCTCCACAGGAGTTTAGTCGTCTCTTCACAGGAGTTTAGTCGTCTCTTCACAGGAGTTTAGTCGTCTCTTCACAGGAGTTTAGTCGTCTCTTCACAAGAGTTTAGTCGTCTCATCACAGGAGTTTAGTCGTCTCTTCACAGGAGTTTAGTCGTCTCTTCACAGGAGTTTAGTCGTCTCTTCACAGGAGTTTAGTCGTCTCATCACAGGCGTTTAGTCGTCTCATCACAGGCGTTTAGTCGTCTCATCACAGGTGTTTAGTCGTCTCATCACAGGTGTTTAGTCGTCTCTCCACAGGCGTTTAGTCGTCTCTTCACAGGAGTTTAGTCGTCTCATCACAGGCGTTTAGTCGTCTCATCACAGGTGTTTAGTCGTCTCATCACAGGTGTTTAGTCGTCTCTCCACAGGCGTTTAGTCGTCTCTTCACAGGCGTTTAGTCGTCTCATCACAGGAGTTTAGTCGTCTCTTCACAGGAGTTTAGTCGTCTCTTCACAGGAGTTTAGTCGTCTCATCACAGGTGTTTAGTCGTCTCTCCACAGGAGTTTAGTCGTCTCTTCACAGGAGTTTAGTCGTCTCTTCACAGGAGTTTAGTCGTCTCTTCACAGGAGTTTAGTCGTCTCTTCACAAGAGTTTAGTCGTCTCATCACAGGAGTTTAGTCGTCTCTTCACAGGAGTTTAGTCGTCTCTTCACAGGAGTTTAGTCGTCTCTTCACAGGAGTTTAGTCGTCTCATCACAGGCGTTTAGTCGTCTCATCACAGGCGTTTAGTCGTCTCATCACAGGTGTTTAGTCGTCTCATCACAGGTGTTTAGTCGTCTCTCCACAGGCGTTTAGTCGTCTCTTCACAGGAGTTTAGTCGTCTCTTCACAGGAGTTTAGTCGTCTCTTCACAGGAGTTTAGTCGTCTCATCACAGGCGTTTAGTCGTCTCATCACAGGCGTTTAGTCGTCTCATCACAGGTGTTTAGTCGTCTCTTCACAGGCGTTTAGTCGTCTCATCACAGGCGTTTAGTCGTCTCATCACAGGAGTTTAGTCGTCTCTCCACAGGCGTTTAGTCGTCTCATCACAGGCGTTTAGTCGTCTCATCACAGGCGTTTAGTCGTCTCATCACAGGCGTTTAGTCGTCTCTTCACAGGAGTTTAGTCGTCTCATCACAGGCGTTTAGTCGTCTCATCACAGGAGTTTAGTCATCTCTTCACAGGCGTTTAGTCGTCTCATCACAGGCGTTTAGTCGTCTCATCACAGGCGTTTAGTCGTCTCATCACAGGCGTTTAGTCGTCTCTTCACAGGAGTTTAGTCGTCTCTCCACAGGCGTTTAGTCGTCTCTCCACAGGCGTTTAGTCGTCTCTTCACAGGCGTTTAGTCGTCTCATCACAGGCGTTTAGTCGTCTCTTCACAGGAGTTTAGTCGTCTCTTCACAGGAGTTTAGTCGTCTCTTCACAGGCGTTTAGTCGTCTCATCACAGGCGTTTAGTCGTCTCTTCACAGGAGTTTAGTCGTCTCTTCACAGGCGTTTAGTCGTCTCTTCACAGGCGTTTAGTCGTCTCATCACAGGAGTTTAGTCGTCTCTTCACAGGAGTTTAGTCGTCTCTTCACAGGCGTTTAGTCGTCTCATCACAGGCGTTTAGTCGTCTCATCACAGGCGTTTAGTCGTCTCTTCACAGGAGTTTAGTCGTCTCTTCACAGGCGTTTAGTCGTCTCTTCACAGGCGTTTAGTCGTCTCATCACAGGAGTTTAGTCGTCTCTTCACAGGAGTTTAGTCGTCTCTTCACAGGCGTTTAGTCGTCTCATCACAGGCGTTTAGTCGTCTCTTCACAGGAGTTTAGTCGTCTCTTCACAGGAGTTTAGTCGTCTCTTCACAGGCGTTTAGTCGTCTCATCACAGGAGTTTAGTCGTCTCTTCACAGGAGTTTAGTCGTCTCTTCACAGGCGTTTAGTCGTCTCTCCACAGGAGTTTAGTCGTCTCTTCACAGGCGTTTAGTCGTCTCTCCACAGGCGTTTAGTCGTCTCATCACAGGCGTTTAGTCGTCTCATCACAGGCGTTTAGTCGTCTCATCACAGGCGTTTAGTCGTCTCTTCACAGGCGTTTAGTCGTCTCTCCACAGGCGTTTAGTCGTCTCATCACAGGCGTTTAGTCGTCTCATCACAGGCGTTTAGTCGTCTCATCACAGGCGTTTAGTCGTCTCTCCACAGGAGTTTAGTCGTCTCTTCACAGGAGTTTAGTCGTCTCTTCACAGGCGTTTAGTCGTCTCTCCACAGGCGTTTAGTCGTCTCATCACAGGCGTTTAGTCGTCTCTCCACAGGAGTTTAGTCGTCTCTTCACAGGCGTTTAGTCGTCTCTCCACAGGCGTTTAGTCGTCTCATCACAGGCGTTTAGTCGTCTCATCACAGGCATTTAGTCGTCTCATCACAGGCGTTTAGTCGTCTCTTCACAGGCGTTTAGTCGTCTCATCACAGGCGTTTAGTCGTCTCATCACAGGCGTTTAGTCGTCTCATCACAGGCGTTTAGTCGTCTCTCCACAGGAGTTTAGTCGTCTCTCCACAGGAGTTTAGTCGTCTCTCCACAGGCGTTTAGTCATCTCATCACAGGCGTTTAGTCGTCTCTTCACAGGCGTTTAGTCATCTCATCACAGGCGTTTAGTCGTCTCTTCACAGGCGTTTAGTCGTCTCATCACAGGCGTTTAGTCGTCTCTCCACAGGCGTTTAGTCGTCTCTCCACAGGAGTTTAGTCGTCTCTCCACAGGCGTTTAGTCGTCTCTTCACAGGTGTTTACTCGTCTCTCCACAGGTGTTTAGTCGTCTCTCCACAGGTGTTTAGTCGTCTCTCCACAGGCGTTTAGTCTTCTCTCCACAGGCGTTTAGTCGTCTCTCCACAGGCGTTTAGTCGTCTCTTCACAGGCGTTTAGTCATCTCATCACAGGCGTTTAGTCGTCTCATCACAGGCGTTTAGTCGTCTCTCCACAGGCGTTTAGTCGTCTCTCCACAGGAGTTTAGTCGTCTCTCCACAGGCGTTTAGTCGTCTCTTCACAGGTGTTTACTCGTCTCTCCACAGGTGTTTAGTCGTCTCTCCACAGGGGTTTAGTCGTCTCTCCACAGGCGTTTAGTCGTCTCTCCACAGGCGTTTAGTCGTCTCTCCACAGGCGTTTAGTCGTCTCTCCACAGGCGTTTAGTCGTCTCATCACGGGCGTTTAGTCGTCTCTTCACAGGCGTTTAGTCGTCTCTCCACAGGCGTTTAGTCGTCTCTCCACAGGCGTTTAGTCGTCTCTTCACAGGCGTTTAGTCATCTCATCACAGGCGTTTAGTCGTCTCATCACAGGCGTTTAGTCGTCTCTCCACAGGCGTTTAGTCGTCTCTCCACAGGAGTTTAGTCGTCTCTCCACAGGCGTTTAGTCGTCTCTTCACAGGTGTTTACTCGTCTCTCCACAGGTGTTTAGTCGTCTCTCCACAGGGGTTTAGTCGTCTCTCCACAGGCGTTTAGTCGTCTCTCCACAGGCGTTTAGTCGTCTCTCCACAGGCGTTTAGTCGTCTCTCCACAGGCGTTTAGTCGTCTCTCCACAGGCGTTTAGTCGTCTCTCCACAGGCGTTTAGTCGTCTCTTCACAGGCGTTTAGTCGTCTCTTCACAGGCGTTTAGTCGTCTCTTCACAGGCGTTTAGTCATCTCATCACAGGCGTTTAGTCGTCTCATCACAGGCGTTTAGTCGTCTCTCCACAGGCGTTTAGTCGTCTCTCCACAGGAGTTTAGTCGTCTCTCCACAGGCGTTTAGTCGTCTCTTCACAGGTGTTTACTCGTCTCTCCACAGGTGTTTAGTCGTCTCTCCACAGGTGTTTAGTCGTCTCTCCACAGGCGTTTAGTCGTCTCTCCACAGGCGTTTAGTCGTCTCTCCACAGGCGTTTAGTCGTCTCTCCACAGGCGTTTAGTCGTCTCTCCACAGGTGTTTAGTCATCTCATCACAGGTGTTTACTCGTCTCATCACAGGCGTTTAGTCGTCTCATCACAGGCGTTTTGTCGTCTCATCACAGGTGTTTAGTCGTCTCATCACAGGCGTTTAGTCGTCTCATCACAGGCGTTTAGTCGTCTCATCACAGGCGTTTTGTCGTCTCATCACAGGTGTTGGATCATCTGAAGTCTCCGTGAGAGGCTGGATACAAACTGGAGCTGACGAACGCTATTTACCGCGGGACTTGCGTAACGAGATAACAGCAGAAAGGCAGATGAGAAATAATTAGCGTAGCTGATGTTCATAATATTAATGCATTCGATCTGATTCGGCAGTAGTATAAAAGGTAAGCATTATGTGAATGCGTGGTTAAAGAGATGCGTCTTTAATCTGGTTTTAAACTGGGACAGCGAGTCTGAGCCTCGAACAATATCAGGAAGGCTGTTCCAGAGTTTAGGAGCTAAATGTGAGAAAGCCCTCCCTCCTTTAGTGGACTTAGATATCCTAGGAATGACCAGAAGCCTCGAATTTAGTGATCTTAAAGAGCGCAACGGATTGTAGGGCGATAGAAGGTCCGTTAAATAGACTGGAGCTAAACCATTTAGGGCTTTATAGGTCAGTAGCAATACCTTGTAATTGATACGGAACTTTATAGGTAACTAATGTAGTGATGATAAAATTGGTGTTATATTGTAAGGGTGGATTTCCTGCAGGGGTTCAAGCTGCAAGACTGCCGAATGACTAAAGAAATATTATCAGCAAGATGGTAGAAAACTGTACATTTCTAGTCTATTCCACCCACTGCCACTTATACCAACGACGGAAATAAGCGCAGTTCCAATAGCTTAATATGTGGGAGAGCGTTGCTATATGAGTGACAATATTGTATTACAATAGGTAGCACCTCAAAGTCAATACCAAATCAAAACTAGTTAGCACGTTATTTGTAATTGACAAGGTTTAATGACAAAATATGGTTATGGTTACACTTAAAATAGTTACATAATCATTGTATGAGATGATGTTATATAATTAATTGTACCCAGCATGTATGTAAAATGTTACCTGAGAGATAGATAGAAAGAGAGAGAGAGAGAGAGAGAGAGAGAGAGAGAGATACAGAGAGTCCCAAGAGGGACCCAGAGAATCAGAGCGCCAGAGCATGAGAGAGAGAGAGCAAACGATTCAATCTTGTTTTATCCTTTCCCTGACCATGTGACTAAAACCCAAATGTGAGACATTCAAACTGACCAATCAGATAATTACACTTCCCCCATTGTTCTAAAGGTGTGACAATTCATTGACCCCCAAAGTACAAACATCTTGGCCTACAGGCCTTGATCACTATCAGCCCCTCTGTGTCTTTGGGAACTCCAAATGGTCCTTGTGGTTGAAACAAGAGGTGGAACACAGTAAAGCATATGTCTTTGTTCATTTAAAATATCTTGGATTATTTTCAATCCTACAATATGATCATATTTTCTTGATCTAGTAAGAACTCTAGCGGCTGCATTTTGGACTAACTGTAGCTTGTTTATTGAGGATACAGGACAACCAGCTAATAAAGCATTACAGTAATCTAGTCTCGAGGTCATGAATGCATGAACTAACTTTTCTGCATCAGAAACGGATAGCATGTTACGTAGCTTAGCAATGTTTCTGAGGTGGAAAAAGGCTGTTCTTGTAACATATGAAATATGATTTTCGAAAGTCAAGTTGCGGTCAAGTATGGCACCCAGGTCTTTTACTGTAGTGGATAAAGTAACAGGGCATCCTTCTAAATTAAAGTTGTATTGTAAGGGATTTTGTGGGTAGTTTTTTGGACCAATAAGTAATACCTCTGTTTTATCTGAATTTAATAGCAGGAAATTACACGTCATCCAGTATTTTATATCTTTAAGACATTCTGTCAAGTTAGATAAGTTAGTGGTTTCATCTGGCCGTGATGAAATATATAATTGAGTGTCATCAGCATAACAGTGAAAATTAATTCCATGTTTTCTTATAATATTACCAAGTGGCAGCATATATATTGAGAATAGTAGAGGGCCTAACACAGATCCTTGCGGTACTCTATAGTTTGCTGACGTTATCTTCCCCATTTAAACAGACAAAGTGGTAACGGTCTGATAAGTACGATCTAAACCAGCTTAATGCCTGTCCCTGAACACCAGTGTAGTTTTGTAGTCGATCCAGGAGTATTTTATGATCTATAGTATCAAATGCAGCGCTTAGATCAAGTAGAACTAGTTTTGAGATGCAGCCTTGGTCAGAAGCTAAAAGTAAATCATTTGTAATTTTAACTAGCGCAGTTTCTGTGCTATGATACGGTCTGAATCCTGACTGAAATTTTTCATAGATATCATTTTCTTGCAAGAAAGAGCACAATTGAGCGGACACAACTTTTTCTAGTATTTTAGACATAAATGGAAGATTTGAAATGGGTCTGTAATTTGCTAGGTTATTTGGATCTAATTGTGGTTTCTTAATAAGAGGTTTTATTACTGCCAGCTTGAATATTCTTGGAACGTGACCTAAAAATAAAGATGAATTAATAATATTGAGAAGAGGCTCTTCCACTAAAGGTAACACTTCTTTAAGTAATTTAGTGGGTATTGGATCTAATAAACAAGTTGTTGGTTTAGATGCAATAATAAGTTTATTTAGCTCTTCCTGTCCTATAGTTGTAAAGCGGTGTAGTTGTTCTTGAGGGGCGATAATTGAGGCTGAATCATAAGACACCATAAGAGATTGTACATTTACAATTGTGTTTCTGATGTTTTCTAATTTCTCAGTGAAGAAATTCATAAAATCATTACTACTACATTGTAACGGAATATTTTGCTCAGGTGATGCCTGTTTATTTGTTAGTCTAGCCACGGTGTTAAATAAGAACCTTGGATTATTTTGGTTATTTTCTATTAGTCTGCGGAGATGCTCAGCCCTGGCTGATTTAAGAGCCTTTTTGTAACGTGACATACTGTCTTTCCACGCGATTCTAAAGACCTCTAAATTTGTTTGTTTCCATTTACGCTCTAAGTTACGAGTTTCTCTCTTGATAGCATGCGTAGCATTGTTGTACCATGGTGCTCTGGTTTTCTCTCTAACCTTTTTTAATCTAATTGGTGCAACAATTTCTAATGTACTAGAGAAAATGGTGCTCAAACTGCTAGTCATTTCCTCTAGTTCATCTGTTTGTTTGGGTTCACTGAGCAGCTGAGATAGATCAGGTAAGCTATTTGAGAATCTATCTATAGTGGTTGGAAGGATTGTTCTGCCTGGTCGATAACGTGGCGCAACATGACAAATTTCAGCAGTACGTAACATGCAAGTTACCATGTAATGATCAGTTACATCATCGCTTTGCGGTACAATATCTATATCGGTTGGATTGGTTCCATATGATATAATTAAATCTAGTGTATGATTTAGGCGATGAGTGGGACCTCTGACGTTTTGCGTGACCCCGAAGGAGTTTAATAAATCTGTAAACGCAGCCCCTAACGCATCATTTGTGTTATCTACGTGTATGTTAAAATCTCCAACAATTATTGCTTTATCGACATTGACCAATAGATTTGATAGAAAGTCTGCAAACTCTTTTAGGAAATCGGCGTAAGGCCCTGGAGGTCTATATACAGTAGCCAAGGCTAGAGATAATAGGGATTTCTTTCTTAAATCTAAGAGTGTAACATTTAGCACAAGTACCTCAAACTAATTAAACCTATGACGAGTTTTCTGAGTAACATTAAGAATATCTCTATAGATTGTTGCAACACCGCCGCCACGACCAATCAGACGGGGCTCATGCTTATAACAGTATCCTGGCGGAGTAGACTCATTTAGACCGAAATAATCATTTGGTTTAAGCCAGGTTTCAGTAAGGCAAAGTACATCGAAACTATTATCTGTGACCATTTCATTTACAATAACCGCCTTAGGTGTGAGCGATCTAATGTTTAGAAGACCTAGCTTTAGAAATTGTTTATCACTGATATTGAGATTTTCTGGTTTAATTACAATTAAATTTTTCCTAGATCCTACATTATATATATTATTTAGCCTTACTAAACGAGGAATAGACACAGTTTCTATATAATGTTCTACATTGGTACTTATATCAAGTAAGTTGGGACAGCAAAGACTGTGATTTGGACTTTGACTTACTAGTCATATGGTGTGTAGCGTCTTGGAGATGTTGTCCGACAGCACAGCCGCTCCGACTCTGCTGGGGTGAAGGCCATCAGCACGGAAGAGCCTCGGTCGCTCCCAGAACAGATTCCAATTATTTACAAAGAGCAGTCTCTGTTCATTACACCATGACATTAACCATTCATTTAGAGCAAATAATCTACTGAACCTTTCTTGTCCTAATCGGTACGTGGGAAGCGGTCCAGACACGACGATCGTTGCTTCAGGCGATGTGCTGCGTACCGTCGCGATCAGGCTCCTGTAGTCCTCCTTCAGAACCTCCGTCTGCCGCAGCCTGATGTCGTTCGTCCCCACATGCAGCACGACAGCTCCGACGCGCTCGTCACCGTTCAGGATCTCGGGAACCTGCGCAGCGACATCGAGAACACGAGCACCAGGAAAGCAGTGAGTGCGCACCTTACCTTTACCCGAGGTAGCGCGGACATGACGGACGATGGAACTGCCGATGATCACGGCGTCGTCGCGTTCCGACTCGCGAAGAGGGGAGAAGCGGTTCCGGGTGGAGATCTCGAAGGCCGGGAGGGGCGGGGAGGTCCTTGGTCTGGTCCTGGCTCGCGTCTTCCGCCGTGGAATCACCCAGGGTCCGTGGTGCTGTGTCGGTGCCGGAGTGAATGAAGCCAGGGATGATCGCGTCCTGGTTGCTCGGGACCTGTGCAGAGAAACACACGGAGTAGACGAGGTCGGAGTCAAAAAATTATTAACCACTGACCTGTGAGCATCTGCGCGTGATGTTTCAAGCGCGGTCCGTCGATCTCGCAGCTCAGCCTGTCTCTCCAACAGCTCGCGGATCCGCCTCTCGACCGATTCGAGCTCCAACTGCACCGAATGCAGCTCGAAGGTGTCTTCACCTGCACTCAGAGGCAACGTTAGACACACATCCGATATATTCGCCATTATAGCAGATGTGCTATAGTGGCGAATTATAGCTTTCAGTTATACGGGTGTAAATAAGACGAGCGATAGGCGAGACCAGAGCCATATAGAGAGAGAGTTGCGACAACGGAAGTTCGAAATGCTTAGTTGTCACGTGATTCGCGTAGACCTCAGATAGTTCCAGGAAGTGCTCCGGCGCCAATTCAAATCAATGGAGTTAGAAAGCAGAACTGTGCTTTTTGGTAGTTTTATAGTCAATAAATGCATTGATTTACAATATGTGTATAATACACTGATACGTGAATATAGTATGTGTATGTAGCTACAGCAATGTTGTTTTTAAAAGATAAAAATCTGATAATATTTCATTTTTAGTGTGTTCAACCAGCCTTATCTGCCTTTGTTAACATATTTCTGGCTAACGTTACCTTGGATAAAGACCATATTGCAGTTGTTTTGAAGTATTTTTGTGTTCTTAAACTTGTATGTTATTTAAGGGTATCACATAATGTTCACTATGGTTTCACAAGGACAGGAGACTTGCAGGAAACAGGTGATTGTCTTAAAAAAATCTATTGCAAACAAGTACAATTTCTTTAATCTTAATGTTTACAATGCTTATGCACCCCATGCACTTATTACTATATAAATGAATACATAATATATTTAATTAATTAATTAATTTTAAAACAAATCATGATTATACACACACATATTTAATAAGTGTCCAAGTGCATTATTTCCTTTTAAAATAATTAACAAATTCATGACATACATCACTTTAATCTATAAAACCTATTTAGTTTAATTTCATTTTTAGTACATTTAAAATAGGCTATATAAATAACAGATATTTTATGTTTTGTTATCTTAAATCCTCAAAAATGTCAGGTTGTGCAACTGTCCGCACAAATGAAGTCTAAAAAAACCTATTTTAAATGGTGTCTTAAGAATAACAATAAGTTTTGAAAAGATAAAAAAAAACTTTTCGAAGGTTAATTTGTCAATGACATATATATATATATATATATATATATATACTTTTACACTTATTTAGCACAATGGGATTTATAAATGTCTAATAAATGTCAAGCATGTTGTCTGTACTTTCCTCTAGTGTTCTTGTACTGTCTGACACAGAGGAGAAAATATGCTCAATTTTGTGCTAATCATACTTAGATGTATCTACACTTTTTCACAAAGACCAACACTGGGAAGTTTAATGTTTATTAAAAATAGGGAGCAAGGAAAGTCTTGCAAAATCCAAGGAGCTGAGACTGAAGGTGAGGGTACAGCGTCAGTGCAGGGAGTCTTCAGGATCCACTGAATCACTTTGTGCTTCTTGTGTTGAAAGAGATAAAGGAGACACAAATGGGACAAATTATAGTAGTGTATATACAGTTATGGTCATCAGGGAGCCGCTCTCAATATGCGGGAGACTAACGGAACTAACGGGAGACTTGGGATGTCTGCATTTTATCACTTCTATCACTATCACAATCCCCAATGTTATATTTAACCCCTGTTAGAAGCATTTCACTCTTATTACACAATAAAGGACAAAACTGCATTAATATAACGTTAATTTTAACTATAATAGGCTGTTCGTGGTTTGTTATGCGCTACTAACGGTATGACCCATCTTTTCTCTGATAACGTCCCCTAAAACGACTTATTTAGAGAGCAATAATCAACTAGCATGCTTTAATACACAAGTTAATTTGATTTAGATGTACTGATAATATACAATCTTATTCTTTAAACGTTTTACCTTTTAAAAGTGCATCACAAACGGTCTGTTCTGCTGTAACTGTACGGCGCTGCTGCTACTTCCGGGAACTATTGAGAGGCTCCGTGAGCCGCCATTGCTGTAAAAAAACCGTTCCATTGGAGTGAATGGAGTTGTCGCAACTCTCTCTCTATATGGCTCTGGGCGAGACACCACGCGTGCAGTGCTAGCGGGCTAAGGCTAGTAGCAGAAGTTCGGAAAGTTGGATATAAGTAGCGATATCAAAGCAATCTGATTGTTTTTTATAAAGAATAGTATCGGCGATATGTTCACACGTTTCTAAAATTTGAAAATTTAGGTTTATAACTAAATGTGAAAGAAGAAAATCAAGGATTAGGAATCAATTCGACGGAGTTGTCTCAGTAAGCTTTTGTGAGGGTTAACGCATGCCTTTTGCAATTTCACCTTTTTCCATCTTTAAATCAGTCTTTCTCCATGCTGAGCTTTCCGAAAGTGATCAACTTCAGGGAATGGAGCTGAAATCCCCTCACCCACTCCTGTTCTCTCTGCAGTCTTCTTCTTTCTGCAGTCTTCTTCTTTCTGCAGTCTTCTTCTTTCTGCAGTCGTAACTCTGACCTTTGCCCTCTTGTTGCTTCCATTCGACACTGTCAGTGAAGCCATCTGTAATTTGAACACTCAGAGATCTGCATGAATCAAATTGATCTTTTACAAATAATAGTTCTTGTATATAAAAATCTCACTGGTTGACAACAGCAGTTCCTCCATTCTGTTTTTAGTAAAGCAGTTCTTCATTGCAGGAAAAAGCACTAGTCTATCTTTGATTATCTGAGTATAATACAATTAAATAATTTCTCCTATCATAAAATCAGACTTCATTCTTTCTTCTATATTTGCATGCTGTGTTCAAAATAATCATGTATGGTGAATAAAATGTTCCTCATCCAACATCAAGGAATTCCTCTTTTATATTGAATCAATAATTCCCATTTACTACGATTCTAGGATAGATTGTTTAATCGTGGTCACTCAATCTCGCTAACTTCGCATAATGCTACATCAAATGTGCCTTCTGTAGGCCATTTTGTTATCATATCTTGAGTTCTCTTCTGCCATGTATTTGACATTTTATCAATTAATTTCTTACACAATGGATATTTTAACCCCAACATTTCTACTGGAGAGCCCATAATTCTCCTCTAATCAATTATTATTTTATGAGGTAATCCCCTTTAGCCTAAAATAGTTTCTGAATTCTCTAGTTCCAAATATTATTTTGCAAGGGTATTCAACATATTATATAATAAATGTTGCTTTATCTTTTAATATAACTCGTATTTGAATGTTTTCTCATACACAGCTTTTCTCTATTTCTTTAATTACTTTATACTTGAATAGTGCCAATCATCAACAAAAGCAACTTTTTTATTTATTTTATAGTATTTTCCTATTATTGTCTATTATGCTTTGCCTAAACAGAATAAAGAATTATCTTAGCACCACTGAACTGGATATGTCCTTATTATGTTCATCTATTTTGCAAAGCTTCTCACATTCACAGTATTACAACATTCAAATCATTTAAAAAATCCTTTCTCTTATTCAAGTGAACAATTTTACCTCACCACCACCAGCAAGTGGTCAAAGTTCACAAGGAGCAGAGCTTATTTTTACCCACTGACACCCAGAGCTCTGACATTCACACCCACACACACACACACAAGCTGTTCTTTACAGTTTTATTCACTGAAAAAACACACTTTAAACTATAACATTTACTACTATCACAGACCTCTGTGATTGATTTATTTTAGCTTACCCGAGCAGACCTGTTCACCAAGAACAGCGGTAACCGCAAGCTAAACATAGCTTCCCCGAGCAGACTCTTGTTAAATCTTTAACAAGACAGTAACCGGAAGCCCAACATCTGTGCGCATGCTATCTTATTATCCTTAATAAGAAACACAGATCAACAATGATATCCTTATCATTGCACTTGTTAACCTTAACAAGCAACAAAATGATTATCCTTAATCATCAATATCCTTATCATTACATCAAATTAATATCACCAGTGTTCATACAATCCACACAGGATTACATAAACACTGACAAATACTACTGGGAGCTCCCTCGTTATTACAAACTAGACATCTACAAAGACAATACATGCAATTATTTCCGTTAATCAGAGACCCCTTTACATTCGTAGTTCTTTAAATTTGGAGAAGCTTTTCTTACCATTTCTGGGCGACCGGTGACCCACACAAACTTGAAGCAAAAGCTGTACAGTGGCCACTGTTGTTTGTGCCAGTCATCAGTGACGCCCTTCATGGTTCCTTCAGTTCCTACCAAGTCCCATCTGGGGTGCCAAATGTTGTGGTTACAATCTTTTCGGGACAATGATTTCTCAGAGATCTTTGATAACAGAAATAATTAGACTTTATTCACAAACAAAGCCGAGTGATCCTGCAGGAGACCACTCGCGAGCTCTGCTCAGCTCCTCATACATATACCTTCAACCCTTCCAAAAAAGGTCATACATACATATAGATATTTTGAGAAATACTTTTGTACCATGTGACATACTGAAATAACACTCTCTGTTGTCTCAGCATTCTAGGCCTTGCAGGCTTTCAAAGTCACCCCAAAGACACAGAGTCTTTTTTTGTGTCTAAATTATAGCTAAATTACTTAATTTCCAAATAATAAAATCTTCGTTATAGATCTTTCCAGGGTCGCACTTCTAGATTTTTGAATAGTTTTTATCCTAATGTTATAAAACACCTGAATTCATGCCCTTCCCAGCGGGCACCTTGACGTCAATTTGACATCAACAAATAGTCAAGATTTTGACCACCATGTATGACATGCATGAATATGCATATTTTCATTATATTTTTTAATTATTTCCTTCTGGTTGTAAAGAGGCCCAACAAAGGTATCAATCTGACATGTTTTTTCTGGTCCCTACATCTCAGGTCAATATCATTGACATTAAATCGATGTTGATTTGATGTCAGGAAATAAGACGTCAAATTGATGTGAAATTGATGTCAAAACAATGTCTTAAATGTCTGGAATTTTTTTATTACTCAGTGTAATTTGAGACTCATTTAAAAGACCTAGCCTGAATGATTTTGAAAATTGTAGGCCTATGTCTATGTATTTTGCATGTGTGTTTTTATTTATTTAAATCCTAGCATGTTTACATTTAGTTCACGTTTAAAATGACAGCAGACACTATACTTGCATATACTATAAAAGGTCAATTTAATCTGATATTGAAGCTGATTTTTTAAAAGAATCATCATGGACTACAAAAAGATCGACGTCACATCCTGGCCATATCGCGCGGAAGGAAAAACAGATCTTCATAACGGCTCTCACACTCACGTCACACTCTGCTCAACTGCCAGAGATCGCTTCAATTTCAATTTCGCAAATCAAAATTCCTCACTTCCAAATCCTGGTAAGTAACCAGCTAGCATGCTATTATTGTTATTATGTTAATACACCATCTTATACACAGGCTACTTAATTTTAATGGGTGTACTTTTCCGAATTATGTCGAATAATTTCACAGCCATGCCTGAGCGAGCTAGCTACGTTAACGTTAGCTAACTTAACCTTAGGTTAGCTTAACTGTAACGTTTACATTCCGGTATGATGGAAGAAGTGTCTTTGTATATTGTCTGCCTTCGTATGATTTTTAACAGTGTGTGTGTGTATCTGTGCAGCCAGTGTTACTAGTGGAAATGTTCGCGCATTTCAAAAGCAGGGAGATTCCGTTCTAAATACATCCGTTCCGCCGTGTTACTCTGTCCTGTTTAACTTAGATTCTCTGCCCGAGCCCGAACTTGACCCGTCCCGGGTCACCGATATTTCCCACCGCCATCCTCGGGCCGGGCACTTGGTCGAGACGGCGCGGGACTAGATTTGATTGCGGGCGCGGGCGGTAACGTTAACTGTTAATGCACTCACTCCTGCGCGGCCTGCAAGAGAATAAAACGATTCGCGGGACTCCCGCAAAATAGAAATATCAATGAATAAAACATATAAAAACTAATAAATTGTTATTCATCTGTTGCAGAAAATGATTTCCATTACACGAGAGTAGATGTTAAAAACTTCATGCTGATTTGTACTCGGCTTTCGCCAAGATAAGCAACACTAAGACGTAGCTTTACAGTAAACTATGCTTCTCCATCCATTTACGCTTCTTTCCATATGAGGGTGTGACTCCCCTTCTGTCCGGCGTTAACCGCTGCAGTGTACTTGGCGCGTCAGCACACACGACGGCTGCAACTACAGTGTGGTCTCCCTAGTGGACCAGCACGACAACCGTCTGGATTGAGCCGAGTAGGGGACATCTCTAGGGTCTTCAAGTGGGCACCTTCCGTGCTAAGTGTTTCGTCGACTAGCCCACGACACCTCAAGAGGGCTCGACAGTGACTCTAGCGTCCCAGAGTCACCCCCCTCCGTCCCCCACTCAACTCAGCCCAGCTTACTGACCTCTACATCCCTCCTGCTGCTGAGACCTAACCACAATCTCACTATCTCTCCGCAACCCAACCATACGCACCAACCCGTTTGATTAAGGCTGTCGAGCCCCACTGGTGCGTTAAAGCAGTTACAGTGGCAACGGTTCCGTATGGCATACCACCTACCGCAAAACACAATATCTGCCCAACCACCCGTCATTCACGCAATATACACAGGAACGTAATGACTGTAAATACTATACAACCTATACAAATAAACCAACAGACTCTTCAAGTTTTTCAAGAATTCTACGAAACCGTAGTGTGGCGGCCTGTACACAGCCAACTAGAATCTTTCCGTCTCAACCACAGCCAGTTGCTGCTCCTTTCTGCTGCTTCAGATAAGTTCTTTACTGTGCGACGCAACTCTTGGCCGCTGAATCCGACGTCTCTGAGGAACCGGGTTGTAGAGTGTGCCACAAAACCTCGACAACCCACTTCCACTGGATAAACCTGGACTCTCCATCCTCGCTGTTCTGCTTCAGTGGCCAAATGAGCATACCGCAGTTTCTTCCTCTCATATGCCTCATCTACAGCATCCTCCCATGGCACTGTCAACTCTATCAGTTGAACAATGCGTGCTGATCCAGACCACAAAACAATGTCTGGTCGTAGGTTAGTGGTGGCAATCTCAGGTGGAAAAATAAGCCGTTGATCAAGATCAGCCAGCATCTTCCAGTCCCTAGCAGCTTCCAGTTGTCCTGGCCGAGAATTGGTGTTAACACCTTTTCTTGGTGGTTGCTCGCCTGGGCGGAGAAGAACACCTAAAACAAAATAGAAATGATTTAACAGGCCAGAGTTTCTATTTGTTATGTTTGCAGCGTTGAGTGATGTAGCCAATCACAGACATATGTGTTGATTTCTTGAACACAGATTAGTCAACTACCAAAATAATTGTTAGTTGCAACCTTATGGTAAACATTGCCTACTATGTCTATGCAAATAATCTCCTTGAAAAATGTATGCTCTTGTAGTGGTAATAAAATATCCATATTATGACTAATAACACTTGAATGGTACAATTTTGTAAGCAGTGTTTATGGAGTTAACAAATTAACAATGATTGAATGTAAAATTATTTCCTAAGCATGTGAAATTTTTTTTTTTTTCAGCGTACCAGCACCAGAAGCTGTCACAGATTTGAGTAAGAGGTAAGTTCCAATGGCAGCCATCCATATACTGTCCCATTACATTTTAACTAATTGTTCCTTGTTCTACAACAACCAAATAACATCATCATGCTGATTAGGGATGGGCATAATTAATTGACGGTCGATTATTGATCATTAAGAATTTTGTCGACCACGTTAATTTGTTATTGATTAAATTAATGCAGGTTGCATTGCATAGTGTTAGTCTTGAAACAATTACCGTAAAACTTCAAATAATAGCCGAGTCCCAAATAGACGCCTGTCTCTTTTACACGCCTGGTGTGGCGACAGGTTTGGGTAAATAAAGGCCGGTCTCAAATAGAGGCCGGGTCTGTTTTTTAGTTTCGGGTTTTATTTAATCCTCTAAAATCCGTCGCATCGTCCGCTTTTTGGCGGCCGCCAAAGCCTTTTTTGATCGATGAATGATGTAGAATAGAATAACTGCTGCTCTTGACAGGGCGCAAACAAGCAGAGAGAGAATCTATTGACACGATAGTAAAAGGTCGGAAGACCGCAGTTTCACGTGGAGCATTTGGAGATTTTTAGAGATTAGAGACTCTAGAAACAACATCTCAATGAACAACATCTCAACACTAAATTATAAAGGCCTGTCTCATATAGACGCCTGTCTCAAATACAAGCCGGTGCAGTTCGGCGATTTGGGAAAATAAAAGCCCGGGCTATTATTTGAAGTTTTACGGTAAATGAATTTCACTGTGTGGCAGCAATTAAACATTTTACCAGCCGGGGGCAATATTTTACGCCATACGCAGTTACCTGCGAGTTTCCGTTTTGATTTCAAAAGAAGAATCACAAACCATTTTGATTTAAAAAACGACTTAGGGTGCTTTCACACTGGGCACGTTTGCTGCGGTAAGAGCCAGAACGCGATTGTTCCTGGCGCCCGGAAGAGCGGATGGGCTATTATTTCATCCGCAACCGCATCACAAAATTCATCGGTAACACTTCCTTTTACAGTCCAGTTACCCATGTAAATACTATGTACTTATTTTAGTAATTACAATTACTGGGTAATAACTAGTACTAACCCTGAACCTACCCCTGTTCCATTTACCTTATATTAGCCAGTACTTTCTAGGTAAGTACACTGTAAGTACAGTAAAAGGAAGCGTTACCAATTCATCATTGATTTACAAAACAGAATTTAATTAAGTGGTAAAAACCGTGTCTCCTGATATATTGTGCATCTTATGATCCTATCTTTCTCATGCTGTTCACTTTTCATAATCAACGTAGATGGAAAAACAATTACATTATAATATTTGAACAAATATGAAATGCGCTTATTTAATGGCTATTCTGTAGTAGGCCAATAGACTCTCTAAATATCGCCCAGTCCTACTGTACAGCATGTATAACTTTGTTTATTCCCAATTTTATTGACAGAGTGCTCACAAATAACATTATGTCTATATTGAACATGGATGGGACTGGTGACAAGCTGCCATTCAGAAGAATGGAACTGTATAAGGTCATGAGAGGTAATTATATTTTCTATTTGTGCACCTACATCACCTATAGCTCTATTCTCTACATGATTTTTATTTTGATCAGTATCTGCAAGATAAATGGCAATTGCTGTTAAGTTTTTCATGTGCCATCCAGAAGTCACAACCCGGCATCACTGAAGCCTCCATTGGTAGCCTGATGGCCAACCATTTGCGCGCTGCGCCGGAAGGTAGGAGCAACAATGTAGATTTAGGCCCAATCCCATTTCTCTGTTTTTCCCCTTCCCCTTTGTTTTACCCCTACACCATGTGAAAATATGAGACACCACTAGCCTAGATAAGGAAGAGCCCGGACGAATGTGATGGTTTAAAATCGCTGCTCTCTGGCTTTGAATGAATGCTCACAGATATTAAGGAGAATTCCGGTATTTAACTATAAATATATAGTTAATACAGTTATAATTAGCCTATGTGAAAATAAAATTAGTTTTGGTTAAAATCAACAAATAATCGTGATCTCAATATTGATCAAAATAATCGTAATTATCATTTTGGCCATAATCGTGCAGCCCTACATTAAAGGTTGTTTTAAGGACATGTTTGTGCATACCCATAGACAGCCAGTCTGAAGCGGTCAAAGGTGATTCTAAAAGTGTCAAAAAGTCGAGACGGGACCCATTGTCAAAATTTCTGTCCACCACTCTAGTTCATCCAAAACAAACTAGAAAATAGACTCAAAGTGTTAAATACGGAATTCTCCTTTAACAAGGTTTGACTCGATCCATTATTATATATTAGTACACATCTGGCTATAATGTGGGTTATCTTTTAGTTGTTTATATACTGTAGAGTAGCCTACTACTGATGGGTACTAAGTGTTAGTTATGTTAATGGACAGGGCCCATTTTAATGTTTGCTTTCTTGTTCTCTTTTACAGGCACTTGAGAGCTCTGGAAGTGTGAATCCATAGAGCCCCCACAGTATTACACTGCTCAAAAAAATTTAATAAAAACTTATCAGATCTCAATGTGTATGTTGTCAGTCATTGTACATTTAGGTTGAAATTGAGTGATGCTTGACATTAAAAATATATCAAAATATGTCAATACATTTTTGTGTAATTTTGACATCAATGTTTGATGTCACATTTATGTTGATTTGATATCGAAGCTTGATATTGAACGATACCGAAATAGCATCAAAATAGCATCAACATCATGACATCCTGACGTCAAATAAATGTTGAATTGACATCAAATGCCAACAAAGCATGACATTAAAATAACATCAAAATGACATCAGCAGAGGTCAAAATTTTGACATCAAAATGACTTTCATTTTTGACCTATTTCGTGACGTAATTTTGACGTCAATGTTTGACGTCATATTGATGTTAAATTGACATCAAATGCCCACTGGGTTGCGGAGACTTCCCCTGCATTTTAATGATTATATTGTTTTCTTTTCTTTTTTTATTATTTTTATAATGTATTTATTTATGTATTAGTGCTGTCTTGACATAATGTGTCAATCCCATGGGAAGTGCAATTGAAATTTCGTTGTTATATACAATGACAAATAAAGGCAATCAATCGATCTAGGGCATTCATTTTCGTTTGAAGGTTTTCAATTGGAATTTTTTTTGTTTTAGTTTAGTAAGTTTAGTTTAGTTAACTGGTTTAGTTTAGTTTAGACTTTCTTTAGGACTAAGGATATGTAATTTTGCCAAAAGAATAGCCTAAATGTTATTTTTTAAATCAGCTTCAGTGTGATATTTAACCATATTATCATGCTTAACACTGATAATTTTAATAATTGTAAGGCGCATTTTTAAAAATGTTGTAATCTAAATCAGAGAATATCATATGTTCGGGCGGATGGCGGGTGGATTATTTATTTTTAACAGTGGATTCGGGGACTCAAAGTGCACCAGATTAATGAATTTATCTTTAAAACGTACAACATTTTCTTCCCGGGGGGGCATGCCCCCCCACCCCACTAGAAGTACCGAGATCCACTACAAAAATACTGTGGGTAACATGATCAGGATTTTACCACCTCCACCTCGTTTTAAGCCAGGAAAAACCCTGCATGCTCAATATAAAAGTAGCCTACTGAACATCTGCATTTTTCTTTCTTTCTTTTTTTTCTGTTTCTTTCATATTAAGCCAATTAAGCTGGTGCTTCCCTGGCCTCTGTCAGGATGCGGTATATGACAGTGCCCCCACTCTGGGACACTTCGCCTCCCACGTCTGGGCCGGTCATTCCGCCTCGCTGCCCCATCGTGGGTACGTCTGTGGTTCACATGACCCCGCTGGTTCAAGTCTTGGAGCTTTCCAGTCTGTCCCGCCGGCTCACGAGAACCATCAGGCTCAGCTATGCGATTCAGTTTGCACGGTTTCCTCCGTGCTCGCGATCGAGTCCCGAGGTGGACATGGCAACAAGGCACGTTCCGAGTACCAGTTACTCTGACCTGCCATCAGACCCTCACCCCGTGGTCAAACCTCACTTTTCTACGGGCCGGAGTGCCCTTAGATCGAGTTTCCAGGCACGTTGTTGTCTCAACAGATGCCTCCACCACAGGCTGGGGCACAATGTGTAATGGACATGCTGCCGCGGGCTCCTGGACAGGACCCCAGCGCCTTTGGCATGTTAATTGCATTGAGTTGCTGGCGGTACGTCTCGCTCTGCACTGCTTCCATGCGCTGCTCAAGAGCAAGCACGTACTAGTCCGATCAGACAATACCGCGACAGTAGCGTACATCTACCGACAAGGTGGTCTATGTTCCCGCTGTATGTCGCAACTCGCCCGCCACCTCCTCTTATGGAGTAAGAAGCATCTGAGGTCGCTTCGAGCCATTTTCATTCCGGGGGTCCTGAATTGTGTAGCCGACGAGCTCTCACAGTTTCAGCCTCTTCCTGGAGAATGGCGACTCCATCCCGGTCGGTTCAGCTGATTTGGGATCAGTTTGGCGACGCACAGATAGATCTTTTTGCCTCCCACGACTCGTCCCATTGCGACCTGTTTTACTCCCTGACCGAGGGCATGCTCGGCACGCTCGGCACGGATACACTGGCTCACAGCTGGCCGAGGGGCCTCTGCAAGTATGTGTTTCCCCCAGTGAGCCTTCTTGCACAGACCTGTTGAAGATCAGGGAGGACGAGGAACAGGTCATTTTGGTTGCGCCTCATTGGCCCACCCGGACCTGGTTCTCCGAACTTGTACTCCTCGCTACAGTACCTTCCTGGCCAATTCCTCTGAGGAAAGACCTTCTTTCTCAGCGACGGGGCACCCTATGGCACCCTCGTCCCAATCTTTGGAACCTCCACGTGTGGCTCCTGGATGCGACGAGGTAGGTTTGAGGACCCTACCACCTACGGTGGTGGCTACCATCACTTCCACTAGAGTATCGTCCACGAGACATGCCTATGCGTTGAAGTGGAACCTCTTTGTCAACTGGTGCTCTTCTCACCAAGAAGACCCCAGAAGATGCTCGATCAGTGTCGTGCTTTCCTTCCTGCAAGATGGGTTGGAGCGAAGGCTGTCTCCCTCCACCCTGAAAGTGTACGTTGCCGCTATCGCCGCACATCACAACGCAGTTGAGAGTAAGTCCGTGGGAAAGCACGACCTGATCGTCAGGTTCCTGAGAGGAGCGAGGAGACTGAATCCTCCTCGCCCTCCTCTCGTTCCCTCTTGGGACCTCTCAGTGGTTCTAACTGCCCTGCAGAGTGCTCACTTTGAGCCCCTGCAATCAGTGGAGCTTAAGTTCCTGTCAGTTAAGACAGCGCTTCTGGTTGCATTGGCCTCCATTAAGAGGGTAGGGGACCTGCACGCATTTTCCGTTGATGAAGCGTGACTGGAATTCGGGCCGGCCTATTCTCACGTGATCCTGAGACCAAGCGGTGCCCCTGGAGGAGGCAGACCCAGCCTTGGCACTTCTCTGTCCAGTACGCACCCTCCATGTCTGTTATGACCAGCTCTTTGTCTGTTATGGTGGGAAGCTGAAGGGAAAGTCTCTCTCCAAGCAAAGGCTGTCTCACTGGATAGTGAGTGTGGCAACCTCCACCCGAAGTGTGGCATCCTCTTGGGCTCTAGCGCAATGCGCCTCGCTAACAGACATCTGCAGACCCAACACATTAGCGAGATTCTATAATCTCAGAGTAGAGCCAGTGTCCTCTCGTGGATTCGCTTCAACTAGCCGGTAACTGGACCCGCTCAGGTGTCTTCGCTTGCTCGCCATTCCACTCCACGGACTGGATATGTGTGATATTCTCCTCAAGTGAGCTTCTCCGCAAGCCCTGAGTTCCTCCAGCACTGTTGACGTCAACGGCAGAGTCTATGCCTACGGCAGCTTTCGCGTCGGCTAGGTGCCTCCGTGTGCATGGTTCCCCTCTGGTGACCCCCACATGTGTATTTCCACTGTAAGACTCTCTGAGCAACCCCTGGAGTTGAAATATTCCACCCTTCGGGCTGGACACCCCAGTGTTTTTCCATATGGATCCCTCCGGGTCATATGTGTATTCTTAAGTCCACCCCCTTGGGGCTGGCACTTATTGCATATTTCCACTGAGATATGCTTCCCAGTGTACTTTGGTATTCCTGTGTTAAGTAGGAGTCCTTTGTCCGTTTTAGTCGCACAACAGGGATCTCAGACTTAGGCAGGGCACTGGAAGACAGCCGAGATGTTCCCGTGATTAGACTGGGCACCCCATTTTGTCCCGCGGGCCGGGCCGGGCCGATATTTCACGCCACTATGCTCGGGTCGGGTCGGGTCGGGCCCTTGATCAAGCACGTCACGTGTCACACGCAGCGTCTCCTCTCCTCCACTCGCGCGCTGTGCTGTATTTTGTTGTGTACTGTAGGCCTAGCTTAAGTGCAATATGGAGCTTGGAGAAGTCAAGAAAAAAATTAAAACAGGAGAATTAACTTTGCAGAAGTATGAAGGAAAGTCAGAGGTATGGAAACATTTCAAACTAGTCGTGGGCACTGACAACATATGTGTTGGCTTTGTCGAGTGCAAGTGCGGCGCGCTGCTCGCCTATGACAGCAAAAAAACGGGGACTTCGACAATGAACAGGCACATGAAGCAGGCTTGCCATGACAGAAAGGATGATAGTCAGCCTTCAATGTCCTCTTTTGTTACTTCTCCAAGCATACCGCTGAGGGCGAGGCAAGCTCTGACAGAGAAATGCGTTGAGTTTTGCTGCAGGGACATAAGGCCATTTTACGTTGTAAGTGGCCAGGGCTTCCAGGTGCTAGCTCAAGAATTGATCAATGTTGGTGCTACATATGGTCGTGTATCGGCCCAGTCCATCCTGCCTCACCATAGCACCGTTTCCAATGCTTGCCTAAAAAAGGCCGATGAGAGGAGGGAAGTTTTGGCACAGACGCTCAAAGATGCTCTGAAGAATGGAGACGTAGGGATGAGCACGGATATGTGGACTGATGACTACAAAAAGCTAAGTTACATCGCAATAACGTGTCATTTTATCACCGACGACTATACATTAGTTGGTAAAAATCTCACCACAGCAATGTTTCCCGTGGAGGACGCTAAAACGGGGAAAAATATGCGACGCGAGATAGTGTGTCTGCTGGTCAACAAATTTGGCCTCGACCCTAGCTCCCTCAGCCGAATAGTGTGGGTAACAGATGAAGGCCGCAACATAATCAAAGCACTGGAACCATATAGGAGGCTTTCTTGTCTCGATCACCTAATTAATACTGTCCTTCGTCACGGTCTGCATGCCGACACACTGGCGCAAAACGCGTCGGATATAGGAGAGATCATATCTGCTGCTAAAGGACTCGTGAGATATCTGAAACAATCTGGCCTGGTTGCGCAATTATCAAAGACAGTGCTACAGATGGGGGAGACACGATTTAGCACAGTTTACCTCACACTCAAGTCAGTGCAGGACATATACCCAGAGCTACGGGAGAAGCTGGTGACCCGCGGTGAGCTTGAGCGCATCGAAAATATTGCACCTGACTTATTGAGCTTTCTGGTCACCTTTTTGGAGCCATTCTATAATGCCCAGAGAGAGTTGGAGGGCGACAAATATCCAACCATAAACCTGGTCTGCCTCTGGCTTGAGAGACTGAAGAAACATTGCCAGCCCTCTCCCACCGACTCTCCGCAGCAAGCCTTTGTGCGCCAGAGACATGCCGAGTTCATAGTGCAAAAAATCAAGGTGAACATTCTGCACAAAGTTTCTCTTTTCCTCTGGCCCAAATTCAACAAATTGAGGATGATGTCTCCTGTAGATATAGCTGAAGTACATGCCCACGTTCGCACCCTACTCCTGTCTGTGGAGGAAGATGCTGCAGCGACTGTCAGTGCAATGAGCAGTACTGGCTTCACGCCACCAGCAGCCAGGCCCAGGATAGACTCTGACTTTGCCGAATGGGAGAACCAAGACGATGATAACAAACCAGATGAGGATGAAGTGGCCATGTACAATTCACAGAGGCATACCATGGATGACGACAGGGATCTACTGAAATGGTGGAAAGTCAATGGATTGGTGTACCCAAAACTAGCCAGGCTGGCAAGATCCATCCTCTGCATTCCAGCAAGCAGCAGCAGCAGCGAGCGGGTGTTCAGCGCAGCTGGCCAAACGATAGAGCAGAGGAGGACCGCTCTGAAACCAGCAACTGTGGACGCAATCTTGTTCTTGCATGACAACATGTAGAACCATGTAAGTAGGCTATGACTTTGTGATTAATATGCTATTATATAATGGTTACATGCAGCATATACACTCACCGGCCACTTTATTAGGTACCCCATGCTAGTAACGGGTTGGACCCCCTTTTGCCTTCAGAACTGCCTCAATTCTTCGTGGCATAGATTCAACAAGGTGCTGGAAGCATTCCTCAGGGAGTTTGGTCCATATTGACATGATGGCATCACACAGTTGCCGCAGATTTGTCGGCTGCACATCCATGATGCGAATCTCCCGTTCCACCACATCCCAAAGATGCTCTATTGGATTGAGATCTGGTGACTGTGGAGGCCATTTGAGTACAGCGAACTCATTGTCATGTTCAAGAAACCAGTCTGAGATGATTCCAGCTTTATGACATGGCGCATTATCCTGCTGAAAGTAGCCATCAGAAGTTGGGTACATTGTGGTCATAAAGGGATGGACATGGTCAGCAACAATACTCAGGTAGGCTGTGGCGTTGCAACGATGCTCAATTGGTACCAAGGGGCCCAAAGAGTGCCAAGAAAATATTCCCCACACCATGACACCACCACCACCAGCCTGAACCGTTGATACAAGGCAGGATGGATCCATGCTTTCATGTTGTAGACGCCAAATTCTGACCCTACCATCCGAATGTCGCAGCAGAAATCGAGACTCATCAGACCAGGCAACGTTTTTCCAATCTTCTATTGTCCAATTTCGATGAGCTTGTGCAAATTGTAGCCTCAGTTTCCTGTTCTTAGCTGAAAGGAGTGGCACCCGGTGTGGTCTTCTGCTGCTGTAGCCCATCTGCCTCAAAGTTCGACGTACTGTGCGTTCAGAGATGCTCTTCTGCCCACCTTGGTTGTAACGGGTGGTTATTTGAGTCACTGTTGCCCTTCTATCAGCTCGAACCAGTCTGGCCATTCTCCTCTGACCTCTGGCATCAACAAGGCATTTCCGCCCACAGAACTGCCGCTCACTGGATGTTTTTTCTTTTTCGGACCATTCTCTGTAAACCCTAGAGATGGTTGTGCGTGAAAATCCCAGTAGATTAGCAGTTTCTGAAATACTCAGACCAGCCCTTCTGGCACCAAAAATCATGCCACGTTCAAAGTCACTCAAATCACCTTTCTTCCCCATACTGATGCTCGGTTTGAACTGCAGGAGATTGTCTTGACCATGTCTACATGCCTAAATGCACTGAGTTGCCGCCATGTGATTGGCTGCTTAGAAATTAAGTGTTAACGAGCAGTTGGACAGGTGTACCTAATAAAGTGGCCGGTGAGTGTATAGCCTTGGCCTAATCTTTTTTTTTTTTTTTTTTTTTTTTTATTGCTCAAAGAACATACAAAATACCAAACAAACCTCAAGATACAAATCTTATACGATTACAAAAAAAGTCCAAATAGCAGCACAAAATATAAAGAACACTGAATCTGAAAGAAACAAAAAAACAAACACAAAAAAAATAAAAATAAAATAAAAAAAATAAAATAAAAACACGTAAAGAACAAAAAGAAAATAAATAATAAATAAAATATTACACAAGGGGGTCATCATCAAAAAAAAAAAACTTCATAAGATTATATAATTTAAGGGCTTTTTTGTTATGCAGCAGTCTTAAAGATTTGAAGAAGATCATTAAATCTTTATGGAAAAGTAAGAAAGTGGGAGGGTTCTTAAAGAATCTGCATTTGTGTATAAAGTAATTGGCCAGCAGCACAATATTGTTCACCAAAAATTCAAGATCGTAACTCAAAGAAAAAGACAAATATTTTATAGTTTTAAAATGAAAGTCAGGTATTTCATATTTCAATCTCAACCAAATATAAAGGTCATCCCAGAATTTCTTTGAGAATTTGCATAAATAAAATAAATGTTCCAACGACTCTATGTCCGCTTCACAAAAGGTGCACTCATTACAATCCATATTAAATCTGTGTCTGAGGAACTCATTACAAGGATAAATATCATTAATAATTTTAAACTGAACCTCTTTTACCTTTGGAAAAAGTGGAAAAGTAAGAAATCTTGTTCTAATTTGACCCACTTTGTCTTCCGGGAAATCAAATATAAGAGGTCTCATTTTAACTTTACAAGGGAAAGTCTCTATATTTACCAATGTTCTTAAAACTTTAATCTTACAGCCCTCCTCTGTAAAATTAAGACCAGAAATGAATAAACTTTTCAATCTCGGAATCACAGGTGAATAACACAATCCACCTTTGACCATCTGAACCAAACCACCAGGAACAGCTTTTAACAAAGACGCATATAATTTCTGAGTGCAAATAATATTATATCTTTCACAAAAATTCTCATAACTAAGGAAATTTCCTTCCCCATTCATAATGTGTACAATAGACCAGACACCTTTATCCATCCAGTCCTGAAAGAACACAGATTTCCTATTAATAAGGATACACTTATTATTCCACAAAGAACAACTATGTGGGGAAAAATTGTGTTTGTATATCAGTTTCCAATACAATAATACCTGACTATGAAAAGAGGACAATTTACACTTTAGTTTTAATGGCTCAAAATCACACCTCAAAAGAAAATCAATGCCCCCCAAAAAATCAAAGATTTTTGAAGAAAAACTAGACCAAACAGAATGTTTATTCCTAAGGAAAGCTTGGAGCCATCTCAATTTAAGAGTGCCATTCATTACATCAAAATCAATAATATTCAAACCTCCCTCACTGATTGGCTTCACTACATCTGATTTTCTTATGTAATGGTGTTTGTTTTTCCAAAGAAATTTATACTGAATTTGATTAATATCCTTTATCCACCTGTCCGAGATAGCCAAAGAATATGCAGGATAAATCAGCCTAGAAAGTACGCCTTGGCCTAATCAATTCCTCACACTTCGTCTACAGGCTCATACAAAAGGCAGGAGGCTACCAGATTGGAGCAGAGTTTTTGCACTATAGGCCTGCGTTTTACAGGCTTTACAAATATTGATTTTGTTTTAAAAAGATTCTATGTTCTAAAACATTGTTAAATTATATTAAAGTAGCCTACTCCTAGCTAGGCCCTCCAAAGTTAATTATTTTTCATTTTCTGTGTTCGTCATTGTTCAGTTTTTTTATTTTTTTTTACGTTTCTTCATTCGGATCCATTTGCGATCCATTCCATTCTGAATAAATAAACAACGCAGTTTACATGCTTTGTCCTTGTTACTTTATTCATAAAGATAATAATTGATAAATGCACGCAATAAAGGCAATACATGCCTTTCAAGTTATGTGTGCAAAATTCAGAATTAAATGAATGTGTAGCAATTTCTACAAATAGAGAGTCTGTAGTACGTGTTGTAGCCATTAAATAAGCGCATTTATTTTCATATTTATTAAAATATTATAATGTTATTTTTTTCCCTCTATGTTGATTATGAAAGTGAACAGAGTAGATAAGAGGATGCGCAATATCGGGAGACATTGAGTGGTTCAGGCATGACCACTTCATTATGTTCTGTTTTGTAGAAAGCCTTTCTTTAAAGTGAATTTCGTTTTGTATAAATTGTATCTTAATTTTAATACATTTTTCATCAACCAATTGCCTGGATTTAATAAATAAAAAGCCAATATAGCAGACAATATAATCATGACATGGAGGCGCCGGCGAGCCGCGGTTACCATAGCACGTGAATTGGAGCATCTCATCATAAATTAAATCAATTTTTGGCACGCTTGTCACTGAATTTACAAATGCACATCTTGCTTGTTGCGCACACATTATTAATAATAATGAATCTTTAAGAATATTTGATTGAATGCTGAATGTTGTGCTTGTTCAATTTAATTAAATTAAAACTTTCATTGTGATAATTGAAATAATTGAATATTAAATATTAAGAGGGCAATTTTTGCACATTTATTAATAGTATATATATATATATAAAATTGCGCAGCTCCCCCCTGTCAATGGTCTAGCACCCATTCAGCACCTGCATGATCTGGCGTCGCCCCTGGTTATAACGGCCCACGTATTAAAAATGTTCGGGTTTAAATCGGGCTCGGGCTGATAATTACAGTTAATGTGTCGGGCCGGGCCGGGCCGGGCCGGGCTCGGACACAACGTGCACGGGATCGGGTCGGGTCCGGCTTGATTTTTTGGGCCCGATCTAAGCTCTAACTTGAAGTGACTACGAAAGGGAACGTCTCGGTTACGTATGTAACTCTCGTTCCCTGAGTAGGGAACGAAGACGTTACGTCTCCCTGCCAGTTCCGCTGTACCGCTGGAAACGCCTGAGTTCAGTCTCGGCTCCTCAGCAGGAAACATATCTGCATGTTGCAGCGTACTTCCTTATATACCCACGAGGAGGGGCGGAGTTACACTATGCAAATTCCGCAGACCCATGGCATTTCTTTGCCATTGGCTCGTTTTGTAATACTCGAAGTTGATAGGCTTTCTAAGCGAAACCCCATTTCGTCATCATTCGACGTAACGTCTCCGTTCCCTACTCAGAAATGCAGAAATGAATTATTTTAAGAATTATTGTTAATAAAACTATTTTATCTGAGTTTCTTTTTAATCTATAATTCCTTACTGTGTCATTGTATGGTTTGATTGTATTAGCTTGTCTGGTAGAAACAGAATGACTAAGCTGATTAAGACAGCTTCCATAGTGATTTGAGTTCAACAGAAATTGCTTCAACACATTTATCACATCCCTTACACAAAATGTTTGTCCTCCTATCAGGCCATAGATAAAGAGAAATTTGGGGGAGAACAAGGAGGTTTAAGAACTTATTCACACCAACATCATTATCCATGTCAAATCGTCTGTAACCATGGGTAATATGTTGATACTTGAGTTGATGGTTATTGGATCACCCATCTCCCTTTTCTTTTATCAATAATTTTTTTATATACGTTCTTATAATTTCTTTGTTTTGAACGTTATGTGTGGCACCTGTGCAAACCAATTTTTTAAGGGATGAATAAACTGAACTAAGCTAAGACCTGGCAAGCCACATGATTTCTATAAAAGTGCGAGGTCTGGCTTTAAGGTTCCCGGCTGCTGTTAGGGGCTAGAGTACACAGTTTGTACAGTATAAAATCATTATATCTTTTGAAAGTACATAAAACATTGAAACCCAATGTGTGTGTGTGTGTGTGTGTGTGTGGCCTGGTAAACCCTACGTCATGGGGACAAAATGTCCCCACAAGGATGGCAATATCCGAAATCCTTGTTCGTGTGGGGACATTTTTTGGTCCCCATGAGGAGAACAGCGTATAAATCACACTAAGTGATGTTGTTTGAAAATGTAAAAATGCAGAATGTCTCCTGTGATGGGTAGGTTTAGGGACAGGGGCAGTGTAAGGGAATAGAATATACAGTCTGTAATCATTATGTCTATGGAAAGTCCCCATAAAACATGAAAACACAACATGTGTGTGTGTGTGTGTGTGTGTGTGTGTGTGTGTGTGTGTGCGTATGTGTGCGTGTGCGTGTGTGTGTGTGTGTGTGTGTGTGTGTGCTCTTTTTCAGTGAGTGATCTGAGGATTGTTCTGCTGGGAAAGAATGTATCAGAAAACAGCCGAGTGGGAAACATTATACTGGGAACAGAAGCGTTTCACAGTGAAGCTTCATCATCTTATGAACAGGAGCACAGTGTGAGAATTGGTGGAATGGTGGAGAAGAGAAACATCACAGTCATCAACACTCCTCTCCTGTACCAAACACATCTCCCAAACCATCAGATCACACAGAGAGTGAGAGAGTGTGTGTTTCTGTCTGCTCCAGGACCTCATGTGATCTTACTGGTCCTGCAGAATAAGGACTTCAGTGAGGAGGACCTGAGAAGAGTGAAAACTGTGCTGAACCTCTTCAGTGTGAAGGCCATTAAACACACTATAGTGCTGACTACTGATGAAGAGTCACTCACATACTTGATTTACAAGACTATAAATAATGATATTCATAATTTAATAAAGGAATGTGGAGGCAGACATCTTCAGTTTGATGCAAGAAACGCAGGATGGCGCTCTGAGATGATCGGAGGGATAGAGGAGATGCTCAAGGAAGAACATGAAGAATTTCTCGTCTGTAACATGTATGAGGATGGAGGATCATCAGTGGATGATCCAGTGAATTCTGATCACAAAGGGGATGGACAATTCAATCAGAGCACAAAAACTGGAAGTGACGGAGGAGGTTTGTTAAAGTCTTTTTTTCTAGAATGATACCTCTAAGAATATGCTCATGAACTAAATTTTTTGTCCCCTAATTTTTTCCCTGCTTTTACGCCCTCCGTATTTTTACTGTACTGTTATACGGTATATGGCGCTTCTGAAAGAGACATAATCTCCTGATCAAAAAACTAGTGAAGAAGCAGAAACAAGTGTTAGAAGCAGTGCTAATGCATGTTTGTATTTTTTGACAAAACAGGATATTTTCAGCTTTTTGTTCAAAATGTTGCTTTTTTAAGAAAAGTACCCACGTGTTTTGATTAAAAAAAAATGCATGAAGCTAGAATAAAACTTTTTTGTTTTGCGCTATTTAAAAGCAGAGGCCCTGTCTTTCTTTTGATATATTGCATATTCAGATATTCATAAATAATTAAATAATAATGAAAATAGAAAAAAAAAATCCTGGTGCTGGCTGGAAACCTTTTTAGTAAATGCTGATGGGGAAAGAGTGGAAAGTTACAGTGTTGTAGTGTTGTACATTTACCGTCTTATCAACTAGGAATAACGAAGCGAGACGTTGCTTCGTTTTAGACGTTTAATGAAAAGAAACGAAAGTAAATACAGCGTGCTTGTTCCGCAAATCGTTCACAAAATGGCCGTTGCCCATCACCAACATAAACAAACCTTCACGTGAATCCCCATTGCACAATGCATCTTGGGTAATGAAGTCAATTCACTACTCATAATTACACAAAGAATGCTTTTAACCACATATGTATCTGAAACATGAACCGTTAATCTTAGTGTTTTAAATGTTAACTTATTCATTTTAACTTTTGATCTTAACTCTTAATCTTAACTTTCATGACTATTCCTTTAAATAGTCTTCTAACAAATAAATTCTCAACATGTAGAGACAGGTAATGACAGGGAAAATATAAAATATTTTTTGTTTAGGTTTAAAAGCTTCTAAAATTTTTGTATAGAGTATCCCCAAACACAGTAACATGTTTGGTGGAGCATGGCCAGTAAATGCCCCCCCCTTGACCCCGGCCCTTTATACACCGTAGGGGGAAAATACAGACACGGCAAGGCTGAGCTGAATATGGCAGAGCTAGGCTTGACACACTGGGAATATCACACATGCAGGATCATTAGACAACACCATTCCACTTTTGTATTGTGAAAAAACAGCCTTGACATTCTGCTGAAAAGCCCCATTTGTGTTAAATAGGAAAAAAAGTGAATCATGTTTGTTACACCACGTGGCTATATGATGATAGAATTGTCAGTTTTGGATGAATTATTCTGATATAATGTAATATTATATATATTTTATTGTATTTTTGTTGTTTAATGAAGTGTACATTTTGTACCAAAGTTAAACTGAGTCTACTGTTTCTAAATATTGTTTCAGTTACTACTTCTGGAAAAACAAAGCTGAACATTGTGCTGTGTGGATATAATACAGCCTTCAAGACCTCAGTGTCTAAAATATTTAGAGGGAAACCGAGTAAACTTCACAGAGAGATGAGTAAAGTGTGTGTGAAGAAAGAGGAGAAGATTCATGGACGTCAGATTACGGTAATAGAACTTCCAGGTTTTACTCGGCTCTCAGAGGAGGAAGTGATGCGGGAGACGCTCAACTGTCTGTCTCTCTGTGATCCCGGAGTTCATGTGTTCATCTTCGTTACTCCTGTCAGTCCACTGACTAATGAAGACAAAGCAGAAATGGAGAAGATTAAAAGTATATTTAACTCTAATGAACACTTCATGGTGCTTTTCACCACTGAACTCACTGTTAATAAAACGGTGTCAGATTTTGTAGCATCTGCAGAATCCCAGAGCGTTGTGAGTCTCTATGGGAGTCGGTACAGTGTGATGGGGTTAAAGGATGATAGAAACTCTGGACAGATCTCAAATATTCTGGATTGTATAGAGAACATGAAGACCGAACCCTATTCACTTCAGATGTATATGAGAGCTCCAGAGAAAAGAGTCAGAGATGAACTAGAGGAGAAACTCAGTGTGAGAGATCATGAAATCAAAGAGTTACAGGAGAAGATCAAGACACTGGGTGAGTGGATTCATTTACTCTTCTGAATAAAGCATGTTTGTGAAAATACAGTAATAAGCTTACACGTTATTACAGTACAGAAGCTAAAACCAGGAGACTCGGTTGTATCTTGTGCAGGTTCTTTAGTTTATTGCACACGAGCTGGAGTTGCTGTAGTCTCTTCCAAGCTCGTCGCGAGACTAACTAAACATTATACATTGTAACTAAATATACATTCCCAAGGGGGAGGGATTTACATAAAAGGGGTGTGTAAATGAGTCACTCTAAAACAAAGCATGCAAATGTTGTAGGGAAAGTCATCTCATCGCCAGAGATTTCCTGATCTCATCCGCATAGCAGTTATTCAGAGACTTGAGATGCTAATCCAATCAGCCTGGCTAGATTGCTCCAACCTTTACATTATCATAGAGACAAAGGGTCTCAGTAATTTGACTCATTTAACTTACAATAGAGATAAATAGGACGGGCAGGAAAGAACCATTAAGAGTTTCAGTAATCTGACAAATACAGAAAAACAGGATGGGCCGGATATAATCACCATCCTAACCTTAAATGCTAAATTCAATGTAAAGACCGTTTCTCAGTTATAATCTACGTTAAAGAATGCTATGAGACTACCATGTTACTCTCTGAATCAATAGTTAAACAGTATGAAATTTTAGCTCTTAATTTGTATGTTTCAAAGACATGTCAACTCACAATACAATAGTGGGTTGTTACAGACCTCCATCAGCTACTAGCGACGCTTTATCTTCTTTGATGCGCTCTCTGGTTTCCTTGAACTATAAAGAATTACTATTAATGGGTGATCTTAATTTGAACTGGATGCACCAGGTATCTGATGATTTTAAAGCATTCTGTGACACTTATAATCTTTTTCAACTGGTGGATTCACCTACCAAACCAAATTTGAAACTCCCAGAAAAATCCACACTATTGGATCTTGTTCTCACAAATGCCCCCCATAAATATTCTTCAGCTTCCGTGTTTGCAAATGATATTAGTGATCATTGCGTTGTTGCGGTAGCTAGAGACACTAAACTACCTAAGCTGAAGCCACGAATTATCACCAAGCACTCTATGAAACACTTCAACAAACAGGGTTTTTTATATGACCTTGCTCAAGTTGATTGGAATATAATTATGTCAATCCTGGATATTGAAAGTTCTTGGAAATATTTTTATGATAATTTAATTTTGATCATTAACAAGCATGCACCTTTAAAAAAATATAGAGTCAAATGCCGGGATAACCGATGGTTTTCAACTCAAATCCTGATTGGTTGTACTTTAAACAGCTTCGCAACAAATGTACAGTTACAATTAGAAAGGCAAAAGCAGAGTATTTTCTTGATAAACCTTCAGTAAATACTAGTAAGTTTTGGAAAAATGTGAAACTTTTGACTGGTAATGTATTTGTTTCAGGTCTTCCCCCTTGTATGACAAAAGACTGTACTAAAATAGTAGATAAATCACAAATGCTTAACTGTTTTAATAGTCACTTTATTTGATCTGGGCCGCAGATTAATAATTATACGGTAAATTCGGAATTCCTTAACGCAGAGCATAATTTATGGACAACAGAGTTTGTTTTTAATCATATCAACTTCTGATGGTTGCTCTTTACTAAAAGATCTAGATGTAAATACATCATCAGGTCCTGATCTTATTGAACCTGTGTTTTTAAAACTAGCGGCTGATATTATCTCACCACCACTGACGCATCTGTTCAATCTTTCTTTAACAACTAATACAATTCCGCAGATCTGGAAGTCTGCATTCGTGGTTCCTTTGTTGAAAGGGGGTGACTCTACTTTATTAGACAACTACAGACCAATTTCAAAACTTTGTATTTTGTAAAAACTTTTGGAAAGAATTATCAGTGACCAACTGACACAGTATTTACAGACTCATAAACTTTTGACTACCAACCAATCAGGATTTCGTAAAAAACATAGCATGATTACGGCTGTCCTAAAAGTTATAAATGACCTTGTAGGGTCCTTAGATGAAAAACAACACTGTGCATGTCTTTTTATTGATTTATCTAAAGCGTTTGACAATGTGGACAATGACATATTGCTAGATAGACTTAGAAGTGTTGGATTGTCAGTTAATGTAGTCTCGTGGTTTAAAACATATTTAAAGGGAAGAACCCAATGTGTGCAGGTGCAAGGTATCAAATCCGACTTAAAAGAAGTGGTTAAGGGAGTTCCCCAAGGATCTGTACTGGGGCCATTGCTATTTACTATATACATAAACTGATGTTAATCAGTCTTGATGTTAATATTGAAAAAGCGAGGTTTCATTTTTATGCAGATGACACTGTCATCTATTGCTCTGCTCCTACAAAACAAGAAGCTCTGAGAGACTTACAGTCAGTATTTGATACTATCCAGTCAAGGTTTTTTACTTTAAAATTGGTCTTAAATGCTGAGAAAACTAAATTCATGTGGTTCTCTAACTCTAGAAATTCTTTAGACAGTCCTATTATTCTTAAAACTTCACAAGGAAAACCGATTACATTAGTGTCAGAGTATAAATACCTGGGCATCAAAATTGATGACACATTAAAATGTATTCCACACATTAATTACTTGAAACAAAAATTAAAGAAGAAGTTGGGATTTTACTTTAGAAATAAGTCTTGCTTTTCACTTAATGCAAGGAAGAAGCTTGTGTCTGCGACTTTCTTGCAGATTCTTGATTATGGGGATGTAGTGTACCAGCATGCTCCCTCTTATATTCTTGCCTCCCTAGATGCTGTGTATCATGGTGCCTTAAGATTTATTACGAATTGCACATTTTCTACACATCATTGTGCATTATACAACACAGTTTCTTGGTCTTCTCTTGTTGTACGGAGGAAAATGCACTGGTACTCATTGATATACAAAGCTATTTTGGGGGTTTTACCATCTTATCTTAGTTGTATGCTGAAGCAAAAAGTAGTAGGTAACTATTCACTGCGTTCACAGTTTTATTATAATCTGCATGTACCTCGAATTAGAACCAATTTAGGTAAAACTGCTTTTAATTATGCAGCTGCACCTTCAGATTGGAACTCTCTACAAATGACATTGAGGCTGAATCATTTGGTGTCTTTCAGCAATTTCAGAACACTTATATATATGTTAGAAAAAGATTTAATGATTTGCAATTGCTTCTGAGGTTGTATTTTTAATTTTAAAGGGCACCTATTATGGAATTTTGAAAATTACCTTTCATGTAGTGTGTAACATAGATCTAAGTGAACGAAAACATCCTGCAATGTTTTAAATATGAAAGTTCACCGTATACAAAGTTATTGTCTCTCAAAAGTAAGAGTCGACTCTGAGTCGCTGATATGAATCGATAGACGAACGATGCTTTTTCTCTGTCTAGATGACGTCACTTCGACAAGTTATTTGAATAAGATACGCCCACTCATTGCGCGCGCCGCGCAGACGCCAGGTAAACTTGAAAACATCATGTCGACAACAAGACGCTGTATTCTGAAGTGCGAATCAAAAGTGACATTTTTTTCACTGCCCAGGGACGAGCATATGAAGAATCAGTGGCTAGAGTTTATATTTACAACTATACCACACAAGTATAGCCGAACCTTGTGCTGTGTTCGCGTCATTTTAATGACGATCGCTTTACAAACATAAATGCTTTCAAGTGTGGATTCGCGAGCCGGTTGATACTGAAGGAAGGTTCAGTACCAGTTTATTTGGATCAGCTTCCTCCTCCGAATCACAACCTGTAAGTATTATTAATAATTGTTGCTTTTATGGGTTTTGTAGCATGCTCAATAAGTATGTGTGTGTGTGTTGTGTAAGTTACGCTCAGCGCAGCTTCTAGGTCTCCAATGTCATTTTTTTTTTTTTAAATATGTGAAATGTTTGTCGTTGTTATTGGAGTTGTCATAAAGAATAGATCAATACCTGTAGTAGCCTACTGCAGTGCTTTATCAATATGTTTAAGCTTTGGGCTAACGCAAAAAATAACTGGCTGGGTCATCTGACCAATCACCGCAGATTAGCGTCATGCAAAGGAGGGGTTTGGAAAAATGAGTCGTTGAACGAATCATATGAGAGTCACTGAGCAAATCAGGTAAAAATAAATGCATATTATAAGACAACAAAAGTGTTTTTTGTCATTGCATGCACGTAAAACTGTTGTTGGGGACTCCCAGAACAATATTAGGAACATTTTAAATGCCATAATAGGTGCCCTTTAATTTATTGTGTGTTGTATTGTTTTATTGTTATATGTGTGTGTTTGAATATTTGGGCCGCCTATCTTGGCCAGGACACTCCTGTAAAAGAGATTTTATCTCAGTGAGGTTCTCCTGGCTAAATAAAGGTTAAATAAAAATAAAATAAAAAAAGATATACTTTGGTATTGGAATCTAAATTAAACATATTCTTAAATTTGTAACCCTTCAGAGGATTCGGTTCAGAACTACAAACACGTTTAAAGTGTTTAAAAACCACAAACATGGCAGATGTCCGTGACCTGACTGACGGTTAGTAGAGAGTAGAGATAAAGTAGAGATGTTTAGATAAAGGAGTTCGAGTGACTAATAAAAAAATATTTAATGTTATCCATGTTATAATTAATCTGCAACAACAATGTGAACTTTTATAAAGATCCCTTTGGACATTTGGACATAAAAAATAAATAAATTGCATACAATAGCACAAATAATTACACTACAATAAAGAGACAAATGAAAATATAGCTGCGAGCATCAATGACGGGCCCAAGCCAGTGGCACCTGTAGTTACCTAAAGGCGCCGGGGTGGTGGTGCCGCCGGCTTTGGCCCATCATCGATGCTCGCAACTATATATACAGTCGTGCTCAGAATTAACGGTACCCCTGGTAAATATGATAAAAACTGTCTGTAAAAAATAAATCTGCATCGTTTATCTTTTTGATCTTTCATTCAAAAAATTGCCAAAAATCTAACCTTTCATTGAAGTAAAATAATTGAAAGTGGGGGGAAATCACATAATGAAATAAATGTTTTTCTCCAAAACAAGTTGGCCACAATTATTGGTACCCCTAACATTTTTTAAGAGTGAAATATCTCTGAAGTATATTCCCATTAATATTTACCTTTTTTAGCACACCAGGGTGACTAGGAACATGAAATTGTCCAGGCATGACTTCTTGTTTGACAGGAGTTTAAATATGAGGAAACACAAAGGCCAAATCCCCTTAATCATTCATCAGAATGAGTAAAACCAAAGAATTTAGTTCTGATGTGCATCAAAAGATTGTTGAGCATCACAAAATAGAAAGTGGCTGTAAGAAAATAGCTAAAGCATTGAAAATCCCCATTTTGACCAGCAGGGCAATAATTAAGAAGTTCCAATCATCTAAAGATGTTACGAATCTGCCAGGAAGAGGACGTGTGTCTATATTGCCTTAATGCACAGCGAGGAGGAGAGTTTGAGTGGCCAAAGACTCTTCAAGGATCACAGATGGAGAATTGCAGAGATTGGTTGAGTCTTGGGGGTCAGAAAGCCTATTAAAAAAATCAAACAACCCATACATCACCACATGTTGTTTGGGAGGGTTTCAAGAAAAATCCTCCTCTCTCCTCCAAAAACAAACTCCAGCAAATTCAATTGTCAGACATGACTGGACCTTCAAACAGCACAGGCTTCTGTGGTCAGATGAAACTAAAAAAAGAGCTTTTTGGCTGCAAACATGCTAGATGGGTTTGATGCACACAAGGATAAAAGTACCCCATGTGTACAATTTAATATACCGTTGGATCTTTAATGTTGTGGGCATATTTTTCTGCTGGAGGTCCTGGACTTCTTGTTCAGATTCATGGGATCGTGGATTCTATCAAATATCAACAGATAAAAAATCAAAACCTGACGCCTTCTGCTAGAAATCTTATAATGGGCCATGGTCGGATCTTCCATCAGGACAATGATCCAAAACAAACATCAAAATCAACACAAAAATGGGTAACTGAGCACAAAATGAAGCTTCTGCCATGACAGTCAGAGTTCCCTGACCTGAACCCTACAGAAAATGAGTGGCTGAACTGAAGAGAAGAAGCACAAACATGGATCTGGGAATCTGAAGGATCTGGAGAGATTCTGTATGGAGGAATGGTCTCTGATCTCAGGTCAGGTGTTCTCCAAACTCATCAGGCATTATAGGAGAAGACTCAGAGCTGGTATCTTGTCAAAAGGAGATTGCAAAAAGCTTTTAATAAAAGGGTACCAATAATTGTGGCCAACGTGTTTTGGACAAAAACATTTATTTCATAATGTGATTTCCCTCCCACGTTCAATTCTTTTAATTCAATGAAAGGTTAGATTTTCTGCAATTTTTTGAATGAAAGATCAAAAGGATAAACGATGCAGATTTTTATCCGTTTTTATCATATTTACCAGGGGTACCGTTAATTCTGAGCACGACTGTATATATATATATATATATATATATATATATATATATATATATATATATAAAGACACAGACAATATTACTTGCCTTACCTGATTAGAACAATGAAAAAAATAACTAGGGAATCACTAAACCGAGAGAATTATTCTGATTTGATGATACACTCAAAATATTCCACAACAAATCCTTTAAATTTAATGATATTCAGAACAGAACAGAACAAACGAATAAAAGAAAAAAACAATAAACAAGTCAAAATGAAATAATTTAAAGCAAAAGTGAAAGTAAGTGGTGTTGAGGTCACGTAACTCTCTCTTTAGAATCACATTTTTTCAATATTTGAGATGTATTTGGATGCTAAACTATTCTTTTGGGACCGTTCGGTATGGAAAGGACCACCGGAGGAAAATAGGGGAGGGTATTTTTTTTAGTCTTGGGGGAGGGTCACCCAACTTTTGTATTCATGAATACAGCAAAATTTCAAAGTGGCTTCTTTGGTGCATATTTTTTCCATGTAGATCTCTCAGTCTCGGCCCCCCGTTGCTATCAGATGGTTCTGACCCAACAAAAATCCAGTTTGGCGCTGTTTGACAGTGCGCGAGCGCTTCAGTACGCGCTCAGAAAAAAGTGCATCATGTCAGAACAGAACGGCAATGAAATGTTTACCCGGCAAAGCTTTAAAGCACGAGCAAATAATGAACTTTTATGATTGCGAATAAGGTCAATAAGTGTCCTGTGAGTAACTCTACCGCTGCATTAACATGTGATGTTAATGTACGTCGAGTTTTACAGTATTGGGACTGAGGCGCCAGAACTGCAGCTGATAGATGAGCGCTGTAGCACGAGACTACCATAGTTTCCATTCTTATTGTTTTCCACAACAATGTTAGTGAGTAAATCTCTGAAATTGCCACTATAACAGTGGAGTGTGATGTGTAAGACGTAGGGCTACCAAATTTTTAAATTACTATTTGTATTATTTAAAGTTAACATAATTAAATACGTAGATCATCACCAAAAAAATTGTTGAGGGTAAATTCTTTAAAATTGGGCTATTCCAGCATTATGGACGTGACATTTGCAG
The DNA here is from genome assembly GCA_031834385.1 of Semotilus atromaculatus. Lineage (NCBI taxonomy): Eukaryota > Metazoa > Chordata > Actinopteri > Cypriniformes > Leuciscidae > Semotilus > Semotilus atromaculatus. Next base: position 1,184,999 of record JAULUF010000021.1, on the reverse strand, counting down.
TCAAAACTTGAAATATAAATTCTCAGAAAATGCATTTAATACTGAAACGTCTGTTTATATATAATCCCTTAATAAAGGAGTCCAGACATTAGAAATGTCACTCTACACATGCATTTTATATTTAATATGAGGGAAATACACGTGACATGACACAAAAAATCTTTAACTTTTAGGTGGCAAAATATTTTTTAGTAATTCAACGCGCAAAACACTGCGCAAAACAAAAGTAATTCTAACCGGATGAAGAAGGGTCGGCCTCCACAGAACATAAAATATTATTTTTATTTTATTTTTCGTGTTCGCATTTATGAGGAAAAAAACTATGTTACGGTTCTCCGTTACGGACATGATGCTCTGAAAGCGACTTTAAAACTTTCACAGAGACCTCAAACAGAAAGCACAAAGCTTTTCTTTAAAAGTGAATTTCTAATTCTAATCAATGTTGTATCAGCCAATTGCCTGGATTTCATTAAAAAAAAGTAATATAGGCTAGTATGAACCGAAACTCAGTGTATAATGTACTTGCCTCAATGACCTGAGAAATAGAAAGATTGAAATGTCTACTTTTAAACAGTAGACATTAAGTCAGAATCGTCAACTTTATCTTTGCAGCCTATAAATTGTTATTAATAAACAATTAAAATGTCTCCTTGCTATTTGACATATTCATAATCATTACTTTTGCCGGTTCTTTGTGGCAGCTTTTAGATACTTTATTGGCAGCCACCCTTACATGTTACATGAACGCGTCACCACTGCATCAGCACCGAAAACATGATTTTTTTCAAATCTAAAATCAAAAATCGTGATACGAACCGAATTGTAGTTTTGGTCCATTGTTACAGCCCTAGTAAGATGAGAAAGCAGTTTTTGTCATGGTTGTAAAAAAAACAATGGCTATCTGAACATCTTTGCCAAGCGCAAACCAGTAGCTACAGAAGTAATCAATTAATTATCGGGGAGGATCATGCCTTTTTTCACAATCATTTTGGAGGGTCATAGAAAAATTTATTATTGGCGAAGGGAGGGTCGAGTCTTTTTTGACTACAGATCTCAAAACTCCTCCGTTAGCCCCTTAAATAAAAAACGAACAGTCCCTTATAGGCTTTGTACTTCACCCACGTTCCAATATCGATGGAAAAAATCACATGGGCAAAAATGTGCTTAGAAACATCACAGTGGAGCGGTGCTTACTGTGAATGATACAAATTGTAATACTGACTATTTAAAGTAGTGTAATTTTTATATGTTAGGCTCACTATTTTATTATCATATTTCTTTATATATCATATATTAAGGCTATAATGAACAGGCTGCAATGTCAAGATTGCAATGATGGAATATGTTGTGTGTGTGTGAGGCGCGTTCGAACAGTGGAAACATGAAAACATACTCCATCTGTTTGTTCATACAGGGCATCATTCAAACTATAAAGTGTTTATTTATATTTGTGGACACTCGCAATTAAGCACAACATTGTGCTTTTGTAAAATAAATTCAAGCAATCCGCCCACGAAATGGCGCTAATTTGAAAATGAAACTAAAATGCTCACGGCTGCACGGGCATCCATAACGGTGCGCGTCCACGCCGAGAAACGAGCAGAATAGAGTGAACGTTTTTTAGTTAATTTCTACTTCCAAAGGAATTCATTGAAAACGTTCGCTCTGCTTCGCAGCATTATCAATCATTACCGTGTGGACGACCGTATTTTACTTTAGGTTTTAAGTTAGCGATTTAAAGCCCCCGGCAGTGTCACACGTCGATTAACACGTAAAATATTCTCGGACTCGGAGTCACATAACATACCTAATATATTTATATATAAATACAATAGGCCTAACTGATTTTGAACACAAGAGGGCAGTATAGCCCTATGTATTGCTTGTTTTTTTTTATTTGATTGAATAGCGCATTCTGGCTGTTTTTAAACGTATACATTATTTCTGCAAGCGTGTTTGATATATGGACGGGATTTTCAGAACCCGTTACAGCTTCAGCCCAGCCCTGATGGCTGTGGGTTCTGACCCGTGTGCAAAGTTTTAAGAGTTTTCGAGCATGTTAAGGGCCCCAAAAGGTAGTAAAATAATAATAATAAAAAATAATAATAATCTTAAGGAAAACAATAGGGCCCTAATAAACATGACCAATTTTTTCAGGTGGGTCTATATATTCAGGTAAGAAATACTACAGAAATTAGTGTAATTTAAAATAATGTCTTGGTTACATATGGTAACCCTTGTTCCCTGAAGGAGGGAACCGAGACGCCACGTCGAGACAGACGAATAGGAACTTCGCTATAGAGGCCAATCTACTTTGAGTGAAACTAAACAAGCCAATGCACATTGGTGTGCAATCATTTGCATCACTTGTTTAGCCACACAGCATGCCCTGGAAGAACGATAGGAGAGGGCATACACAGAGTATGCTTGTCACTGGGGATATTCAAATTAATTAATCAATCATTAATACCATTGATCAGCTCTACCAAACGTGGATGTTTTTCCACTAAGAAACAAACATTTTTATGTTGTTTTGATTGACACTGTGAAGCTGCTTTGATGCAATCTATATTGTGAAAAGCGCTATATAAATATACTTGACTTGACTTGACACTGTTGTTCCGTTATAAACCACACAGTGAGATTTTTGGGTAACACTGGAAAGCGTGCCCTTTCTATGGGGAAAGGGGGACGCTGCGGAAGCCACATTCTTCCACAAAGGAGTTATGTTGGGAATACATATGGACTAGCCTGAAGGTTGTACTGCATATGAATACTGGGTGACTTAGCCCAAGGGAAAGACACAGGCTTCCATTAGTATCAACCGTGGAAGAATACACATGGGCTGGACCAGGTTCTCAAGGATTCAACGGATAAAGGGGTTCTCAAGGATTCAACGGATAAAGGCCTCGCACCGGACGCTCCGCCATGTCCGGGCCGAGGGTGTTGGAGGACTCAACAGGTTTTTCACTCTGGAGCAATAAGGGTGCACAGTAGGGTGCAGTAAGCCGACAGAGCCGGACCTCTCAGTGCTTCTACCCGTTTAAGGTGAGAACACGGGAGGAGACCGGCTCTACACGCAGGCTATAATATCTAGCGAACATGTTAGGTCTCGCCCAACCCGCAGCTCTACAGATATCTGTTAGCGAGGAACCACGTGCCAGCGCCCAGGAGGATGCAACGCCTCTTGTGGAGTGTGCATGTAACCTGAGCGGGCAGGGCACGCCTTGAGCTTGGTAAGCCAAGGCGATGGCATCCACTATCCAGTGGGCCATCCTCTGCTTGGAGACAGCCTTTCCCTTCTGCTGGCCTCCGTAACAGACAAAGAGCTGGTCTGAGGTCCTGAGACTTTGAGTTCTGTCCACGTACAGATGTAGAGCGTGGACGGGACAGAGCAAAACCAGGACTGGGTCTGCCACCTCCAGGGGCAGTGCTTGCAGGTTCACCACCTGGTCCCTGAAGGGAGTGGTAGGAACCTTGGGCACATAGCCAGGCCGGGGTCTCAGTACAACGTGGTTGTCACCCGGCCCGAACTCTAGGCACGAATCGTAGACCGAAAATGCTTGCTGGTCCCCTACCCTTTTGATAGAGGCCAGTGCAACCAGCAGCAAAGTCTTTATGAAAAGAAGCTTTAAGTCTGCTGGCTGCAAAGGCTCAAAGGGAGCATCCTGAAGTGCTCGATTCACCACGGAAAGGTCCCAAGATGGTATGGAAAGGGGGTCGACGAGGATTTAACCGTCTCGCCCCCCTAAAGCCTGGAACACACCAAGCCGACGCCGACAAACTAGCGCTGATGAAGGCCGACTGTGTTGTCGCCTCGCGTCGGGGTAAAAAGCTGCACTTGAACACACAGAGAGAACTACTGCTGACTGTTAGCTAGAATGCGCGTTCTGCGCCTGCGTGTAAATTAGACAAATTTCTGCAGATATATTCGTCTATGTTTGTCAAGGAAAAAACATTTTTTTTAAAACAAGGAACACAGGTAATATGACGTAACATTCTCTCTGCATTCTGCACTGTATATAACATCTATCTAACAGCCGTCTATCTGTAGCCTACCGTTTTGACTTCTTTGCTCGCTGTTTTGCTATTATTATCGTGCACTGACTCGTTCACTAAGCTGAACAGCCAAACAGAGTTCCCTCTTTCACCGATGGCCCAACGCCGATTCAACATGTCGAATCGGCCGGAAACAAGCCGACGAGGACCAATTTCAGCCGACGGTGTGGAACACACTGAGAAAACTTAGTCGGCCGACGTGTTCCAGGCTTAAGGAAAATGACGACCAGATCGTGCTTTCCTACTGTTTTGCCATCTATGAGGTCGTGATATGCAGAAATAGCGGACAGATGTACTTTGAGGGTGGAAGGAGACAGCCTTCGCTCCAACCCTTGCTGTAAAGATGGAAAGCACGGACCCTATCGAACATCTTCAGGGGTCCTCTCGGCGAGAAGAACAGCACTCGATGAACAGGTTCCACTTCAAAGCGTCCGCACATCTCGTGGACGACGCCCGCGCAGAAGTGATGATGTTAAGTACCTCTGGGGGTAAGTCACCTAGAACCTCGGTGGGCGGGTTGCATCATGCGACGGGAGCGTAGACCACCTTGTCGGTTGATGTACGTAACGGTCGCAGTGTTGTCCGTACGGACCAGCACGTCCCTGCCCTTTAGCAGCCTTTTTAAGCATCTCAGAGCGAGACTACTGCTAGCAATTCGAGGCAGTTGATGTGCCAATGCAGTTGGGGGCCCGTCCACACCCCTGACACTGCATGCCCATTGTACGTGGCACCCCAGCCGGTGGCAGCATGCCTGGATACCTGTTCCAAGGGGACTCCTGCCCCGCAGGAACGAGGGGTCTGACCACGGGCTGAAGTTCTGGTGGCACGCCACTGTGATTGTCACCCGGTGAGTGCCGTGATGCCACACCCATCTCGGGACTCGGCCGTGAAACCAGTGATGAAGCGGTCTCATATTGAGCAGCCCAAGCGAAGTTACCGCTGCTGCCGCTGCCATATGCCCCAGGAGCCTTTGAAAGAATTTCAGTGGGACCGCCGTCCTGCCTTTGAATGTGTTCAAGCAGTTCAGCACCAACTGAGCACGTTCCTCTGTGAGGCATGCGGTCTGTGCGACCGAATCGAAGTCCATACCGAGAAAAGAGATCCTCTGCATGGGGGTGAGTTTGCTCTTTTTCCAGTTGACCTGAAGACCCAACTGGCCGAGGAACCTGAGCACGAGGTCTTTGTGTTCGCATAACTGATCTCGAGAGTGTGCTAGTATGAGCCAGTTGTCGAGATAGTTGAGGATGCAAACACACTGTTCTCTCATGGGAACAAGGGCCCCCTCCGTGACTTTCGTGAAGACACAGGGAGAGAGGGGCAGCCCAAAGGGCAGGACCTTGTACTGATATGCTCGACCCTTGAACGCAAAGCGCAGAAACGGTCGAGGAAGAATCGAGACAAGTAAGAAAGTACGCATCTTTCAGATCAATTGCTGCAAACCAATCCCGGGGACGGATGCATTCGAAAATGTGTTTCTGTGTGAGCATTTTGAACGGTAGTTTGTGGAGACTCTGATTCAAAACTCTCAGGTCCAAGATTGGTAATAACCCAGCGCCTTTCTTGGGTACAATGAAGTAGGGACTGTAGTACCCTGACCTCATATCGGCTGGAGGGACCGTCTCTATCACGTCCAAGACATGGGCATCGGCGGCTCTAACTGTAGTGGAGTGGATGGCCCGAAACTTGGGGGGACGGCGGGCGAACTGAATCGCATAGCAGAATGAGCCAGTGAGATGGACTGGGGAGCGCTAACCAGGCTCGCAGAGACCGTACAAGCGGTACCAAAGGGACTCGGGAGGCTCTCTCTGGGAGGCGGCCCGTACCGGAGTCTGAGTGTACTGTGCAACACTTACCTGGTTCCATGGGGCAGGAGGTTCTCTCCCCCCACTGCTCTCCGGGCCCTCTTCGGACCCAGAGATGAAGGAAACGGCTCTTTTATTGAAAATTTGGGTTTGAACACTAACAAAAGGAAACAAAGGATTTTCCACCCGGCCCTCTTCCTGGGGAAGGGAGCGGTGTGGTCACCATCTCCCGAAGAGCAGTCCCATCCATCTCTGGGTCACCCGTCCTAGGGCCGCTTACCCTTGGCTTTGCCGCCCCTCTTGGCCGGGGCAGCCTGCCTGCGACTGGCTCCACAGCGCCGTTTAGGTGGAGGCTGCTGTTGCGGTGCGGGAGCGAGGGCAGACGCAGGAGGACGACCCCGACGACGAACAGACTGAGAGGTCGCGAGCGGTGGGGTGGAGGCAGCAGCTGACCGCCGCAGCAGGATGTGTTTTAATGGCCTCAGTCTGCTTTTTCACAGCTGAGAACTGCTGGGCGAAGTTCTCGACCGTGTCGCCGAAGAGACCGGTGTGGGACATGGAGGAGTTAAGAAACCTGACCTTGTCGGTCTCCCTCATGTCGGCCAGACACAGCTAGAGATGGCGTTCCTGGACCACCAAGGTGGACATCACACAACCCAACGACCACGCGGTCAACTTCGTCACGTGGATCGTGAGGTCTGTCACGGCACGAAGTTCCTGGTTATCCTCATAAATTTTACACTGCACCTTTGAATCTCTATGCACAGTCTGTGTCTATATTTGTTCTTCATGCTAGTAAGTGCTAAATTCCCACTGTTACAAAGGTATATTTTCGAGAACAGCAGTAATGTAGCGCAATTTGCTGGTTTGTGTAGATGCAGTCAGTTTTGACTGCAAAATATAAGGTAATTTGATTGGATGGTATGTATTTATAGCATTTTAAGATGAGTAGAATTAAATGAACGGCAAAACTCAGTACTGCTGGAATCAGCCTGTACTTTGATCGTAGATTTAGTTGCAGTAATCAGCCAAGCGGCTTATGACAGAACACAGACCGACTGATGACACCTTCATTTAAGTAGAAAATCTCAAATGAAGATCGCGGAACTCCCTGCCGAAGCCACTACCATTTTACCTGTTTTTACTTGATTTCACAACGATCACATGGGAGAGGTTAGAGCTTTCTATTCAGTGTTTCCACAGGACTAAGTTCAGTTCAGCTAAGACATGAAAGGTTTTTTAAAAAGTTAAAACCACTAATGTTAACCTAGTTTATTCCTTTGACAGTTCCAGAGGGTGTGAAGCTGAATCTGGTTCTGTGTGGGAGTGACAGAAGATTAAAATCCTTCATATCAGACTTGATCCTGAAGCCGGGAGACAGAAGATCCGAGCTCAGCTCCGAGTGTGTGAGGAGAGACGTGGATCTTCATGGACGTCTGGTGTCTCTGGTGGAGCTTCCAGCTCTGTTCAACACTCAGATCTCAGAGGAGGAAGTGATGCGGGAGACTCTCCGCTGCGTGTCTCTCTGTGATCCTGGAGTTCATGTGTTCATCATCATTATTCCTGATGCTCCTCTTAATAATGAAGACAGAGCAGAGATGGAGAAGATCCAGAAGATATTCAGCTCAAGAATCAACAAACACATCATGATCCTCATAATGCAGAATTCAGAGGAAAAGACAGCAGAACTGAATGAAGAAACACAGTCTGTCATTGACAGTTTTGGAGGACGACATCATTTCTTTGGCCCCGACACACCAGTGTCCGTGTTAATGGAGAAACTAGAGCAGATGGTTGAGGCAAATAAGGGTGTTTGTTTCTCCTCAGAGACATTGATGGATGCACAGATGGAAAAACTGCAGAAATTTGAAGAAATGAAGACAAAAATCCATTCATTAGAGACTTGGTTTCAGTCAAAAGGTAATGATCAAAACATCTGCAGGGATTAAACACATTTTCATGGGTGCAAAAGTTTACAAAGATATGTGAGAAAAACACATTACATGCTGAGTTCAGAGGAAATAATATGATTTGTACATTATGCTTTAGTATAAATGATACACAATATTTTCTGATGACCTGTAAGACTGACAATCTTCACTTAAAATTCAGTATACTGTTTTTAATTTTATTTGATCTATCTTTAGATTCAAGAGAAAGAGAAGATGATCTGAGGATTGTGCTGGTGGGAAAAACTGGAGTTGGGAAGAGTTCAACTGGAAACACCATCTTAGGAACAGGAGCATTTAAATCGGACACATCTCCTGAATCAGTGACTAAAGAGTGTAAGAGAGAAAGAGCTGAAATCAACGGCCGACACGTTACTGTGATCGACACTCCAGGACTGTTTGATACTAATCTGACTAATGAGGAGACCCAGAGAGAAATCAGCAACTGCATCTCCATGATCCTGCCTGGACCACATGTGTTTCTCCTAATGATACCACTGGGACGATTCACTCAAGAGGAGGAGAAATCAGTGAAGATCATCCAAGAGACGTTTGGTGAGAAATCTTTAATGTTCACTATTGTACTCTTCACCAGAGGAGACGATCTGAAGAACAAAACCATTGAACAGTGGCTTGGAAAACCTGGATCTGTGATCAGAAACCTGATTGAAGCGTGTGGAAACAGATTCCATGTGTTCAATAATAATCAGACTGGAGACCGAACACAAGTGTCTGATCTACTGAGGAAGATAGACGACATGGTGAAAGAAAACGGAGACAGTTACTACTCATGTAAGATGTTCAGAGAGATGGAAAGAGGAATACAAGAACAACAGATGAAGATCCTGATGGAGAGAGTGGAGCAACTGAACAGAGAGAAAGAAGAACTGATGAACAAACATGAAGAAGAGAAAAAGAGGATGAAGAGGATGATGGAGGAAGAAATACAGAATCATTACAAAGAGAGAAAGACAAGAGAAGAGGAGTTTATAAAGAGAGAAGAACAATATAAAAAAGACATTAAAGAAAGAAAGGATGAAGAGAGAAAGATGAGAGAGGAGATGAAGAGTGAACGAGAGGAATGGGAGAAACAGAGACAACAGGAAAGACTAAGAAGAGATGAAGAGTATGAGAGAAGGAGAAAGAAAGAACAGGCAATGAGGGATGAACATAATCAAGAAATAGAGAGAATGAAGATGATGATGGAGGAAGAAAGACAGAATCATGATAAAGAAAGAGAGAGAAGGAGAAAAATAGACAAGGAAACATGGGATGAATATTATGAGAAACTCAAAAGAGAGAGAGAAAGAAGACAGAGAGAGAGAGAAGATCTTCAGTTCAAACATGAAGAAGAGATGAAGAGAGTGAAGATGAAGATGGAGAAAGAAAGACAAAATCATGATAAAGAGAGAAAGAGAAAAGAAGAGGAATCTATAGAAAGAGAAGAACAGTATAGAAGGGATATTCAAGACATAGAGGTTCAAGAGAGAAGGATACAAGAGGAGATAAAGACAGAACGAGAGGAATGGGAGAAACAGAAACAAGAGGAAAGACAAAGAAGAGAAGAAACACATAATACAGACACACACCCTCAAGGTCAGAATTACAAATATAAACAATGAAGGCTGTGAAAATAAATATGCATTGTTTATCCTTTTGATATTTTTTTTCAAATCACAAAAATGTATTTAATATAATTTATTTATTAATAATAATATTATAGCCAAATATTATTTATATATATATATAATATTATAGCGGCTGAGATGGACTGTAAATAGTTTACATTTTAGGTTTGAGTTTAACATGTTGCTCAGGGTCCCAAATTGAATAAATTGTTGTTAATTTCTAAACTCTATTATTTTCATTTTCAGATGAAGAAGACCCATCATCAGATCCACGATGTTTGAGAATCTTGCTGTTCGGGAGGACAGGAAATGGAAAGAGTGCCACAGGAAACACTATCCTCGGGAAAAAAGAGTTTCACAGTGAAGATAAAAAAGGTTTAGTGACCACTCTTTGTCAGAAAGGAGATGTTGAAGTTGATGGTAAATCAGTAGTTGTTGTTGATACTCCAGGACTTATTGGCACTTCACAAAAATATGAACAAGTGGTTGAAGAAATGATGAAGTGTGTTTCACTGTCCGCACCTGGACCTCATGTGTTCATCATTGTGTTGAGTTTGGGAAGAATCACTGAAGAGAAGCAAGACACTTTAGACATGATAAAGAAGATATTTGGTCTAAAAGCAGCAGATTTCAGTATTGTTCTCTTCACTAAAGGAGATGATCTGAGAGGACAAACAATAGAACAATATGTAGAGAAAAGTAAAAATGAGGAACTCAAGAAACTGATCAGAGATTGTAGAAACAGATTCCTGTCTTTTAACAACACAGAAACACAAGATCGGATGCAAGTTACTGAGCTGTTAAACATGATAGAAGAGGTGAAGAAATCTAATGAGGGCCGATACTTCACTACTGAGATGTTTGAGGAGGCAGCGATCTCTATTGAAAAGAGAAGGGAAATGCTAGAAAAGAATAAGAGACAAAAACAGGATCAAGTTGACAAATTAGAAGCCAAATATGACCTGGAAATCAAACTCATGAGACAGAAACTGGAGGAGAAGAAACTGAAGACAGATGATGAGAGAGAGAGACTGGAGAACAAGTTCAGAGGAAGAGAGGAAACACTGAGGAGAGAGTTTCAGGAGAAGGAAAAATCAGAGAAGAAGAAACAAGAGGAGGAGGATCAGAAACGACTAGAAGAGGAAAAACAGCGAAGAGCTGAATATGATCAGAGAATAGACGAGATGGAGAGAGAGATTGAACATCAGAGATTACAGTATGAAAAACAGCTAAAAGAAAGAGAGGAAGAAGATAGGAAGAGAGAAGAAGAATATAAACAAGATCAAGAAAAGATGAAAACTGAGCAGGAACATGTCATGGCAGAGTTAAGAAGAACACAGGAAGAGGAAATAAAAAAGAGAGATTTAGAGGAACAAATGAGGAAGAAACAAGAAGAGAAAGAGAGAGAAGAATGGATGGGTAAAATAAAAGAGGCAGAAGATGAAGAGATTCAAGAGGGAATTAAACAACAACAGAGAGAATGGGAGGAAGAGAAGAAACAACAGATGAGAGAACGAGAGGAAGAGGAAAGAAAGACGAAAGAGAGACACGAGGAACAACTGAGAGAAAAACAAGAAGAACTGGAGAAAATTAGATTTGAAGCCGAGAGAGAAGAAAAACAGAGGATAGAGGAGGAGAGAGAAAAACAGAGAACAAAGAGAGAAGAGAAAGAGAGAGAATATGAAAAAGAGATAAATGAAATGAAGAGACGTTATGAGCAACTGGAAGAAGAGAGAAAAGAGGAGTGGAAGAGGAGAAAACGAGAGGATGAAGCGAGACGAGGGGAGAAGAGAAAGAGATGGGAGAAAATGATTCAAGATCTGAAACGAGAGCAAGAAGAAGAGATCAGGAGAAGAGAAAGAGAGGAGAGAAAAGGAATTGAAAGAGAAGAAAAAGAGTGTGATGAAATGAAACAGAAACATAAAGAGGAAATAAAGGAGATGAAGAAGAAACATGAAGATGAAGCCAGAAGACAAGAAGAAGAATTGAATGATTTAAAAAAAAAAAAAGATCAGCAGGTTCAGGAGCTCAAAGAGGGGCTTAAACAACTATATAATGAGAAAGGAAAATGGTGTCTTGTCATGTGAACCAGTTTTAATCATGATTGATGAGCCAGATAAATAGCTCTTGTCTTTTGTAGTATGTGAAGGGGTTTTCTGTATATCTCTCTCTATTCACTTAATCAGGGCTCTTGACATCCGCCCCTGTCCTCCAGAGTTTAGTCGTAATTAGGGTTGGGAATCGTAAGAAATTTTCCGGTTCCGGTTCTGATTCCGGTTCCTGCCAAACAACTCCAGTTCCGGTTCCCATTCAATACAAAATTTTAATAAGGGAAAAGTCCACAATCCTTTTTGTGTTTATTTCTTATAGTACTTGGTAATGTAAACAAATTCAACACATTATTAAGCAATTTGTGCAATTTTTTTATTTTTTTCTGAAGGAAAATAAAAAATTCTGCATTCTCTAGAATAATTTGGGATCTCTCCTTGCTTATTGTATCTCCAACAGTGCAGAATACCCTCTCAGAAGGGCTAGAATATGCTTGAACACACATGTAAGATTATTTTTAAAATCGGTTTGAATGATTGATTCATAAAGACTTCAAAATCAGCACTCTAGCAGTTAATAAACAGAACTGCGTGCGTCTTGCATAAGAACATTGTTGCCGGATCTACTTCTCTCTGTTTATGTCCATGACGAGTCGCGCACGCGTTGGGCTACTCCGCAGCGGCTGCGATCCGCCGGCCAGTCTAAACAAGAAGTCTGAGTATTAACGCTTATCATGGGCGTAATTTCCTATGGGGACAGGGGGGACATGTCCCCCCCACTTTTCAAAATCCCGTTTGTGTCCCCCCCACTTTCAAATTCGTTTGTAGTTATTTTAAACCGAACGCCGTCATCGCCACGGAGGAGCAGGATCGAGCCTGTGTCGATGCGCGTGTCAATGTCCAGGAACTTCGCGTACACACTCTAAAAATAGCGCACTGAACGAATGAGCAGGTATAGCGGTTGCGGCACAGACAGTGATGAAATGCCAGAAACAACAACAGGTGACTATAATGTCATCATGGATGAAAAGAAAGAAAGGAGATGCGAGTTGGTTGATTCAGTAAATTAGCTCACGTCAGGATAATCATATTTTCTGTCTACACCTGTTGATGTTAGCCTTAAGTTGACTGAGCTAACTTTAACATACGCTGCTGCTGCTAGGTAACTTCAGACTGTTAAATAAGTAATGTAGAACCACATTGTGTAGCCTACTAAAAGAAAAACATTATGGGCCATGAAAACGAGTCCACTTTAAACCGCAGCATTTTCTGTCAGCAACGATCGTGCTGTCAACGTTGACGCATTCGATTAACTTTTGTCCAGCTTTAATGCGCGACAAGACAAAGGAGAACGCGCTCAGTGAATGTCCTCCTGACACACACACACACACACACACACAACGCACAGAAAGACGCTCAGTATCGCACAGACAGGGTGCCAGTATCAAGTTCTCTTTCACGCTTGAATTAACAATAACACACACATTTATGCCCAAATGTCCGTTTTTCCGAGTATCCCACAAGAACAGTCTTAAATGAGTTAAATAAAATCTTAAATGAAAGTGAGTAGTGAGAGAATGAGACGCGTTAGATCCTGTCAGCAGATCTTAAAGTGACAGCAGCCACTAATTCTCTCTGTCAGTAAAGTTAACCAAAGAACAAAAGGAACAGAGAATTACTAACTGCTCTTGACTAAAGAACGGATTAATCAAATAAAATAATATTTTAAATTTCATTTTTATTCATTTATAATTTATGCAGTGTTGAGTGTTTGATAACCTTATTCAATTTCTGTATATTTCATAGCCTACCTGTCTGACAGGAAGGGCACAGCTGTAGACAGAAAGTCAACATAGCCGACATTTATTATGGGTTTATGTGAGGTTTGTTTTAAGTTCACTTAAATTAAAAGTTGTTATATTTTTTGAAGCCTAATAAATGTTTAAAATTTGGGGGGGAAATTATTTTCATCGAGACATCAGTAACTATAAAAATCAGTGATACTGGCCTTCATTCATAAAAAGATGCCATTAAACAATTATTTAAAATTGTCTTCATGTTGCTTCTACATTACAGTGGAAATTGAGTCTCACATTGTTTAAATTTTATTTACACACAAAACATTAATAGCTAACATTTATTTACTTTATAAAATGATTATCTGAAGTCTTGGCTTTCGGCACCTATTAAACAATAAAGAAAGACAGACATTTTTCTTATACAGCCTATTCCTAGATTATAATCTAATTATTTCCTGGATTTTGTGTCACCATTGTCCCTAAATGTAGCTATGTAAATGCAGGAAATGAGATTCAAATCGAAAATATTTTCCCCCATTTTGTGTCCCCCCCACTTCTCAAACCAAAGTTACACCCTTGACGCTTATTACAGGCTTAACGTAGTGATTCAGGATAAGACAAAAACACGGTTTGAAAAAGGCATTCATGATGCACTCGCTCATTGTATACATTTTGTAAATTCTGAACACAAAAAAGTTACGGACTGAGTATTTTTTTATTACTACCGTAAAATGCTTATTCAAACTATAAACTTTTATCTCAGTACTTCTGTAACGTTAAACGTGAATATTTGTAACACATTAATATCGCAGACTGATCTCATTAAATGGCGTATGTATGACACGCCAATTCGTATTTCCATTTTTGGTGTGCTATCAACACGCATAATCGCTTTTCAGCGTGTTTATCAACGCCGTTGACTTAACGTTACATTACTGTATATATAAATATATGACCTACCCCAACCCCGTCCCTAAACCTACCCGTCACTGGGGTTAATAGCATTTATGAGTCTTCCCCTACCACCCTAGGAAAAAAATATCGCTCCCCAGATGTAGATATTAATTTTGCTTCATTTCGCTCTGACATTTAACGGCGTACACATACACGCGGAATCACTCTGACATTTAACGGCGTACACATACACGCGGAATCACTCTGACATTTAACGGCGTAGACATACACGCGGAATCACTCGGACATTTAACGGCGTAGACATACACGCGGAATCACTCGGACATTTAACGGCGTAGACATACACGCGGAATCACTCGGACATTTAACGGCGTACACATACACGCGGAATCACTCGGACATTTAACGGCGTACACATACACGCGGAATCACTCGGACATTTAACGGCGTACACATACACGCGGAATCACTCTGACATTTAACGGCGTACACATACACGCGGAATCACTCGGACATTTAACGGCCGTACACATACACGCGGAATCACTCAGACATTTAACGGCGTAGACATACACGCGGAATCACTCAGACATTTAACGGCGTAGACATACACGCGGAATCACTCGGACATTTAACGGCGTACACATACACGCGGAATCACTCAGACATTTAACGGCGTAGACATACACGCGGAATCACTCTGACATTTAACGGCGTACACATACACGCGGAATCACTCTGACATTTAACGGCGTAGACATACACGCGGAATCACTCGGACATTTAACGGCGTAGACATACACGCGGAATCACTCGGACATTTAACGGCGTAGACATACACGCGGAATCACTCGGACATTTAACGGCGTAGACATACACGCGGAATCACTCGGACATTTAACGGCGTAGACATACACGCGGAATCACTCGGACATTTAACGGCGTACACATACACGCGGAATCACTCGGACATTTAACGGCGTACACATACACGCGGAATAACTCGGACATTTAACGGCGTAGACATACACGCGGAATCACTCGGACATTTAACGGCGTACACATACACGCGGAATCACTCGGACATTTAACGGCGTAGACATACACGCGGAATCACTCTGACATTTAACGCCGTACACATACACGCGGAATCACTCTGACATTTAACGCCGTACACATACACGCGGAATCACTCAGACATTTAACGGCGTACACATACACGCGGAATCACTCGGACATTTAACGGCGTAGACATACACGCGGAATCACTCTGACATTTAACGGCGTACACATACACGCGGAATCACTCGGACATTTAACGGCGTAGACATACACGCGGAATCACTCGGACATTTAACGGCGTACAAATACACGCGGAATCACTCGGACATTTAACGGCGTACACATACACGCGGAATCACTCGGACATTTAACGGCGTAGACATACACGCGGAATCACTCGGACATTTAACGACGTAGACATACACGCGGAATCACTCGGACATTTAACGCCGTACACATACACGCGGAATCACTCTGACATTTAACGCCGTACACATACACGCGGAATCACTCAGACATTTAACGGCGTACACATACACGCGGAATCACTCGGACATTTAACGGCGTACACATACACGCGGAATCACTCAGACATTTAACGGCGTACACATACACGCGGAATCACTCGGACATTTAACGGCGTAGACATACACGCGGAATCACTCGGACATTTAACGACGTAGACATACACGCGGAATCACTCGGACATTTAACGCCGTACACATACACGCGGAATCACTCTGACATTTAACGCCGTACACATACACGCGGAATCACTCAGACATTTAACGGCGTACACATACACGCGGAATCACTCGGACATTTAACGGCGTAGACATACACGCGGAATCACTCGGACATTTAACTGCGTACACATACACGCGGAATCACTCGGACATTTAACGGCGTAGACATACACGCGGAATCACTCGGACATTTAACGGCGTACAAATACACGCGGAATCACTCGGACATTTAACGGCGTACACATACACGCGGAATCACTCGGACATTTAACGGCGTAGACATACACGCGGAATCACTCGGACATTTAACGACGTAGACATACACGCGGAATCACTCGGACATTTAACGCCGTACACATACACGCGGAATCACTCTGACATTTAACGCCGTACACATACACGCGGAATCACTCAGACATTTAACGGCGTACACATACACGCGGAATCACTCGGACATTTAACGGCGTAGACATACACGCGGAATCACTCGGACATTTAACTGCGTACACATACACGCGGAATCACTCGGACATTTAACGGCGTAGACATACACGCGGAATAACTCGGACATTTAACGGCGTACACATACACGCGGAATCACTCGGACATTTAACGGCGTAGACATACACGCGGAATCACTCGGACATTTAACGGCGTACACATACACGCGGAATCACTCGGACATTTAACGGCGTACACATACACGCGGAATCACTCTGACATTTAAGGCGTAGACATACACGCGGAATCACTCGGACATTTAACGGCGTACACATACACGCGGAATCACTCGGACATTTAACGCCGTACACATACACGCGGAATCACTCAGACATTTAACGGCGTAGACATACACGCGGAATCACTCTGACATTTAACGCCTTACACATACACGCGGAATCACTCAGACATTTAACGGCGTAGACATACACGCGGAATCACTCTGACATTTAACGGCGTGGACATACACGCGGAATCACTCGGACATTTAACGGCGTAGACATACACGCGGAATCACTCTGACATTTAACGGCGTAGACATACACGCGGAATCACTCGGACATTTAACGGCGTACACATACACGCGGAATCACTCTGACATTTAACGCCGTACACATACACGCGGAATCACTCAGACATTTAACGGCGTAGACATACACGCGGAATCACTCGGACATTTAACGGCGTACACATACACGCGGAATCACTCGGACATTTACCGGCGTACACATACACGCGGAATCACTCGGACATTTAACGGCGTACACATACACGCGGAATCACTCGGACATTTAACGGCGTAGACAAACACGCGGAATCACTCTGACATTTAACGGCGTACACATACACGCGGAATCACTCTGACATTTAACGGCGTACACATACACGCGGAATCACTCGGACATTTAACGGCGTAGACATACACGCGGAATCACTCGGACATTTAACGGCGTACACATACACGCGGAATCACTCTGACATTTAACGGCGTACACATACACGCGGAATCACTCTGACATTTAACGGCGTACACATACACGCAAAAGATGACGGTTCGTTTCGGCGTGGACATACACGCGGATAGCTGAAAATGCGTATAGATAACACGCCACTTGACTTGAAAGTGGCGTGTATGTTTACGCAAAGTCATGATGTCATGTTGAATATCGATAGCCTACTTTGTGATTGTAAAGCCTGGAACACACTAAGCCGCAGTTTTTGTGCGTCGGCCGACTAAGTTTCCACACCGTCGACTGAAATTGGTCCTCGCCGGCTTGTTTCCGGCCGATTCGACATGTTGAATCGGCGTTGGGCCGTCGGTAAAAGAGGGAACTCTGATTGGCTGTTCAGCTTAGTGAACGAGTCAGTGCATGATAATAATAGCAAAACAGCGAGCAAAGAAGTCAAAACGGTACAGATAGACGGCTGTTAGATAGACGTTATAGACGGTGCAGAATGCAGAGAGAATGTTACGTCATATTACCTGAGTGTTCCTTGGCGAATATTTCAATATTAACATAAGCGGAGTGGAATAAAGGATTACACTTTATTTCGATAGTCACTTTAGACGTTCTACTAATTATAAGTAACTTTTCAACTACATGTCAACTAACTCTCATTAGAGTATTAGTATATTATAGTAGACTGTTATGGTTATGGTGAGGTGTTAGGGTTCGGGTTAGGAGAATAAGTTGACTTGTAGTCGCCAAGTTACTTATAGTCAGTTGAATGTCTGTTGGGGGACCAACAAAATAAAGAGTTAGCAGATATTAAACTGACAGTCTACTAATACTCTAATGACAGTTAGTTGACAGGTAGTTGAAAAGTTACTTATAGTTAGTAGAATGTCTAAAGTGGACTATCGAAATAAAGTTACAGAATAAAGAAAGTGTTTAGCAGGATTGATGTTCAAAACGGTAAGCACGCACTGCTTTGTTTACGGTATGTGTATCTGCAGCTGGAAGCGTCGGTTTCCCTTTTTGAATGACGAATATAGACGAATACTGTATATCTGCAGAAATAGACAGTTGTCTTATTTACACGCAGGCGCAGAACGCGCATTCTAGCTAACAGTCGGCTGTAGTTCTCTCGGTGTGTTCAGTGCAGCTTTTTACCTTGGTACCTTTTCGGCTTGGTGTGTTCCAGGCTTAAAGCTGTTTCATATGGACATCTGCTCTCTCTCAGTGCAAACAGATTTGAATGTTCAGGGGTGAAGTTTTTGTCATTTAGGAATAAGATCAAATGGTTGTTTGAATCGAAATCATGGGTTCGATTCCCAGGGAAAGCAAGAACAGATAAGAATGTAAATGTTGTACCTTGAAATGCAATGTAAGTCGCTTTGGATAAAAGCGTCTGCCAAATGCATAAATGTAAATGTAAATGTAAATCTTTAATCGTGCAGCTCTCTCTCTCTCTCTGCACCTTGAGGTGAGACGCCATTAAAGGGGAACTTGGCAACTATATCAACTTAATAAAACCGTTTTAAAATCATTTGGATAATCTACTCCCAGCACTTCGCCCGCATATCGTACCAGAACCGTTTTCGGAACCGAAACTTAGGAATGCAATGATAGTTTCCACAGACACTTGATGCAGTGGTAGTTTCTCTGTTAGCTATATGTTAGTTAGCACATGAATGTGTGCTATTGCTAGCTTGAAGCACTTTATTTACTTGAGTGACATCTACTTGGTCTTTTCAGGCAATCGGTTTGCATGGCTATAACAAATCAGATCGCAGTTCAAGTAAATACAACTGAGAAATTACGTAGCAGGAAATGTTACATTAGTCAACAACTTAAATGAGTTAACTTGAATGAATAAAAATTCAGGATATTTAACTTAAAAAAAATATATATATATATATATAAGGTTAAACTAATTAGATACTACAATAAAGTGTTTTTTTGCATAAAACATTAATCATAGCAGAATTTACAGATAAATATGTAAAGACAACAAAATATGAAAAAGAAAGAAACTCAAATAATGCATGTGAACTAAGAAACTAAAAATGCCTAATTCTGCTATTCATTTTATGCATACTCTGACATTTATTTATCCATTTACATTTACATTTAGTCATTTAGCAGACGCTTTTATCCAAAGCGACTTACAACTGAGGACTAAACCAAGCGAATCATCGTGAAGAGGCAGAAACAACGCAAGAAGTGCTCAAAATACAAAGTTCAGACATAGCTCGGAGTAGCATAAGCCAGGCAAGCGAGGATTTAAAGGATTTATCCATTATGTTTAGCTTTAAAAGAGTAACCATACACTTGTATTGTGTTTTATTTTCTTTGTTTTTGCAATTCATTTAACCATTTTTCATTTCATTATTCAATTTAATCATATAATCAGTTATTATACATTTTAACCATTTGATCATTTACCATATTACTTATTTTTCTAGCTCTTAAATGTCCAGCTCTTGTTTAATCTTATGATTGTGTGATCTCAATGGATGTTGGTCTTCATAAGTAAGAGATAAGATAATGTCTCCATTTCGAGGTTTTTAACGTCACAGGACGATGTTGCAAAGCATTAATTTTCCGCATCTTTTGCTTTGCTATAATAACACTTGATGTATGTGTATCACAACATGCACTAATGTACTATTCTCCTATCTCTCTACTTTATTTTTCTGTATCTTACTAAAAGGCTAGGGTCCCTTTTAAGACAATGCAATCTGCAAGACCTGTTTCCTATTTTGCTGTCAGAGGCGAAGAGCTGGAAACAAGAACTCTCTGCTTGCCTAAGACCCATGTAATATATAAAGATCGAGAGGCTTCTTTTGCTTCTTTTCCTCTACTCTGTTCTCTCTACTGATCTACAATAAAGAACATTGATATTCTCCACCTCAGACTTTTGTCTCTTCCTTCGAACTGGTCCAACACATGGAAAGACATGGTTTAGATCGGCTGATGCAATTACCCTACTTATACGATGCCCTAAAAGTATGTACTCTGTAGAGTATCTCTGTATGTATCTGTGGAGGAAAATTTTGGAGAGAAAAGACGTAGCATGTTGTTCAGCCAATTTTGGGTGCTTCATGCAAAGAACTCTCTTTATATTATTGCATAATGATGCATTTTAAAAGTTAATGGCATAACGGATTTTTAAAAAAAGTTTACACTGTTGTTGCAGATGAAATATAATACGGATAACATTAAATAATATTTGTAAATAAAATCTGATTAATTGTTTATATCACTTAAACCCCTTCATCTGAATCTCACCGTCGGTCACGCACATCTGCCATGTTTGTAGTTTAACACTTTTTACTCGTGTTTATAGTTCTGAACCAAATCCTCCAAAATGCAGTGGATTGTGGGGAATGTTAGCCATTATAGTGAGCACCATAGACATCATATAGAGCTAGACCATAGATATCTATATAAAGGCTAGATGTCTTACGGCGGAGTATCTATCGTCATCACCGGCGGCCATCTTGTCACAGGCAGGGTTTAATGTAAGGTGAGTTATCTGCACAAACACAAATACTCTTATCTCGCTGAAATCTGGACGGATTTACAAACGGTTTGGTTTCTTACTAACGTTATTAACGTGGCTATAATACTAGCATATAATCAGGGATGTAGTGGAGGCTAAACGCACGTAAACGCCGTTTACACACCTCCCAAAATTCGGAAATAGCGCTTACCCACCTTCAAAGTGTGTTTATCCACCTCTAAATTGCGTTTATCCACCTCTAAATAGTTCCTAAGCCATTTTTAATTAAGCTAATGTCGTTTTAGTTTCAAATTGTTCATTATTAGTTTCATAGGTTGCTAAACTTCAATTCAATTCAAATTTATTTGTATAGCGCTTTTCACAATACACATTGTTTCAAAGCAGCTTTACACAAAGTGCATGTTTAATCGTCTCTTCACAGGTGTTTAGTCGTCTCATCACAGGAGTTTAGTCGTCTCTTCACAGGTGTTTAGTCGTCTCTTCACAGGCGTTTAGTCGTCTCTTCACGGGCGTTTAGTCGTCTCTTCACAGGAGTTTAGTCGTCTCATCACAGGCGTTTAGTCGTCTCTTCACAGGAGTTTAGTCGTCTCATCACAGGAGTTTAGTCGTCTCTTCACAGGAGTTTAGTCGTCTCATCACAGGCGTTTAGTCGTCTCTCCACAGGAGTTTAGTCGTCTCTCCACAGGAGTTTAGTCGTCTCTTCACAGGAGTTTAGTCGTCTCATCACAGGCGTTTAGTCGTCTCTCCACAGGAGTTTAGTCGTCTCTTCACAGGAGTTTAGTCGTCTCTTCACAGGCGTTTAGTCGTCTCATCACAGGTGTTTAGTCGTCTCTTCACAGGAGTTTAGTCGTCTCTTCACAGGCGTTTAGTCGTCTCTTCACAGGCGTTTAGTCGTCTCTCCACAGGCGTTTAGTCGTCTCATCACAGGCGTTTAGTCGTCTCTCCACAGGCGTTTAGTCGTCTCTCCACAGGCGTTTAGTCGTCTCATCACAGGCGTTTAGTCGTCTCTTCACAGGCGTTTAGTCGTCTCTCCACAGGTGTTTAGTCGTCTCTCCACAGGTGTTTAGTCGTCTCTTCACAGGAGTTTAGTCGTCTCTTCACAGGCGTTTAGTCGTCTCTCCACAGGCGTTTAGTCGTCTCATCACAGGCGTTTAGTCGTCTCTCCACAGGCGTTTAGTCGTCTCATCACAGGAGTTTAGTCGTCTCTCCACAGGTGTTTAGTCGTCTCATCACAGGCGTTTAGTCGTCTCTCCACAGGCGTTTAGTCGTCTCATCACAGGCGTTTAGTCGTCTCTCCACAGGTGTTTAGTCGTCTCTCCACAGGTGTTTAGTCGTCTCTTCACAGGCGTTTAGTCGTCTCATCACAGGCGTTTAGTCGTCTCTTCACAGGCGTTTAGTCGTCTCTCCACAGGTGTTTAGTCGTCTCTCCACAGGTGTTTAGTCGTCTCTTCACAGGCGTTTAGTCGTCTCATCACAGGCGTTTAGTCGTCTCATCACAGGCGTTTAGTCGTCTCTCCACAGGTGTTTAGTCGTCTCTTCACAGGCGTTTAGTCGTCTCATCACAGGCGTTTAGTCGTCTCATCACAGGCGTTTAGTCGTCTCTTCACAGGCGTTTAGTCGTCTCTCCACAGGCGTTTAGTCGTCTCATCACAGGCGTTTAGTCGTCTCATCACAGGCGTTTAGTCGTCTCTTCACAGGCGTTTAGTCGTCTCTTCACAGGCGTTTAGTCGTCTCATCACAGGTGTTTACTCGTCTCATCACAGGCGTTTAGTCGTCTCTTCACAGGCGTTTAGTCGTCTCATCACAGGCGTTTAGTCGTCTCTTCACAGGCGTTTAGTCGTCTCTTCACAGGCGTTTAGTCGTCTCATCACAGGTGTTTACTCGTCTCATCACAGGAGTTTAGTCGTCTCTCCACAGGTGTTTAGTCGTCTCTCCACAGGCGTTTAGTCGTCTCTTCACAGGCGTTTAGTCGTCTCTCCACAGGTGTTTAGTCGTCTCTCCACAGGTGTTTAGTCGTCTCTTCACAGGCGTTTAGTCGTCTCATCACAGGCGTTTAGTCGTCTCTCCACAGGTGTTTAGTCGTCTCTCCACAGGTGTTTAGTCGTCTCATCACAGGCGTTTAGTCGTCTCATCACAGGCGTTTAGTCGTCTCTTCACAGGCGTTTAGTCGTCTCTTCACAGGCGTTTAGTCGTCTCATCACAGGCGTTTAGTCGTCTCATCACAGGCGTTTAGTCGTCTCTTCACGGGCGTTTAGTCGTCTCTTCACAGGCGTTTAGGCGTCTCTTCACAGGAGTTTAGTCGTCTCTTCACAGGCGTTTAGTCGTCTCTTCACAGGCGTTTAGTCGTCTCATCACAGGCGTTTAGTCGTCTCATCACAGGCGTTTAGTCGTCTCTTCACAGGAGTTTAGTCGTCTCTTCACAGGTGTTTAGTCGTCTCATCACAGGCGTTTAGTCGTCTCTTCACAGGCGTTTAGTCGTCTCTTCACAGGCGTTTAGTCGTCTCATCACAGGCGTTTAGTCGTCTCATCACAGGCGTTTAGTCGTCTCTTCACGGGCGTTTAGTCGTCTCTTCACAGGAGTTTAGTCGTCTCTTCACAGGCGTTTAGTCGTCTCTTCACAGGCGTTTAGTCGTCTCATCACAGGCGTTTAGTCGTCTCATCACAGGCGTTTAGTCGTCTCTTCACAGGAGTTTAGTCGTCTCTTCACAGGTGTTTAGTCGTCTCATCACAGGCGTTTAGTCGTCTCTTCACAGGCGTTTAGTCGTCTCATCACAGGCGTTTAGTCGTCTCATCACAGGCGTTTAGTCGTCTCTTCACAGGTGTTTACTCGTCTCATCACAGGCGTTTAGTCGTCTCTTCACAGGCGTTTAGTCGTCTCTCCACAGGTGTTTAGTCGTCTCTCCACAGGTGTTTAGTCGTCTCTTCACAGGCGTTTAGTCGTCTCTTCACAGGCGTTTAGTCGTCTCTCCACAGGCGTTTAGTCGTCTCTTCACAGGCGTTTAGTCGTCTCTCCACAGGTGTTTAGTCGTCTCTTCACAGGCGTTTAGTCGTCTCTCCACAGGCGTTTAGTCGTCTCTTCACAGGCGTTTAGTCGTCTCTTCACAGGCGTTTAGTCGTCTCTCCACAGGCGTTTAGTCGTCTCATCACAGGCGTTTAGTCGTCTCTCCACAGGTGTTTAGTCGTCTCATCACAGGCGTTTAGTCGTCTCTCCACAGGCGTTTAGTCGTCTCTCCACAGGCGTTTAGTCGTCTCTCCACAGGCGTTTAGTCGTCTCTTCACAGGCGTTTAGTCGTCTCTTCACAGGCGTTTAGTCGTCTCTTCACAGGCGTTTAGTCGTCTCTTCACAGGCGTTTAGTCGTCTCATCACAGGCGTTTAGTCGTCTCTTCACAGGAGTTTAGTCGTCTCATCACAGGCGTTTAGTCGTCTCTTCACAGGCGTTTAGTCGTCTCTCCACAGGCGTTTAGTCGTCTCTTCACAGGCGTTTAGTCGTCTCTTCACAGGCGTTTAGTCGTCTCTCCACAGGCGTTTAGTCGTCTCATCACAGGCGTTTAGTCGTCTCTCCACAGGCGTTTAGTCGTCTCATCACAGGCGTTTAGTCGTCTCTTCACAGGCGTTTAGTCGTCTCTCCACAGGCGTTTAGTCGTCTCTTCACAGGCGTTTAGTCGTCTCTTCACAGGCGTTTAGTCGTCTCTCCACAGGTGTTTAGTCGTCTCATCACAGGCGTTTAGTCGTCTCTTCACAGGCGTTTAGTCGTCTCTCCACAGGCGTTTAGTCGTCTCTTCACAGGCGTTTAGTCGTCTCTCCACAGGCGTTTAGTCGTCTCATCACAGGCGTTTAGTCGTCTCTTCACAGGCGTTTAGTCGTCTCTCCACAGGCGTTTAGTCGTCTCTTCACAGGCGTTTAGTCGTCTCTCCACAGGCGTTTAGTCGTCTCATCACAGGCGTTTAGTCGTCTCTTCACAGGCGTTTAGTCGTCTCTTCACAGGCGTTTAGTCGTCTCTCCACAGGCGTTTAGTCGTCTCATCACAGGCGTTTAGTCGTCTCTCCACAGGCGTTTAGTCGTCTCTTCACAGGCGTTTAGTCGTCTCTCCACAGGTGTTTAGTCGTCTCATCACAGGCGTTTAGTCGTCTCTTCACAGGCGTTTAGTCGTCTCTCCACAGGCGTTTAGTCGTCTCTTCACAGGCGTTTAGTCGTCTCTCCACAGGCGTTTAGTCGTCTCATCACAGGCGTTTAGTCGTCTCTTCACAGGCGTTTAGTCGTCTCTTCACAGGCGTTTAGTCGTCTCTCCACAGGCGTTTAGTCGTCTCATCACAGGCGTTTAGTCGTCTCTTCACAGGCGTTTAGTCGTCTCTCCACAGGCGTTTAGTCGTCTCTTCACAGGCGTTTAGTCGTCTCTTCACAGGCGTTTAGTCGTCTCTCCACAGGTGTTTAGTCGTCTCATCACAGGCGTTTAGTCGTCTCTTCACAGGCGTTTAGTCGTCTCTCCACAGGCGTTTAGTCGTCTCATCACAGGCGTTTAGTCGTCTCTTCACAGGCGTTTAGTCGTCTCTCCACAGGCGTTTAGTCGTCTCTTCACAGGCGTTTAGTCGTCTCTTCACAGGCGTTTAGTCGTCTCTCCACAGGCGTTTAGTCGTCTCATCACAGGCGTTTAGTCGTCTCATCACAGGCGTTTAGTCGTCTCTCCACAGGCGTTTAGTCGTCTCATCACAGGCGTTTAGTCGTCTCTTCACAGGCGTTTAGTCGTCTCTCCACAGGCGTTTAGTTGTCTCATCACAGGCGTTTAGTCGTCTCTTCACAGGTGTTTAGTCGTCTCATCACAGGCGTTTAGTCGTCTCTTCACAGGTGTTTAGTCGTCTCATCACAGGCGTTTAGTCGTCTCTTCACAGGTGTTTAGTCGTCTCTCCACAGGCGTTTAATCGTCTCATCACAGGTGTTTAATCGTCTCATCACAGGTGTTTAGTCGTCTCTCCACAGGAGTTTAGTCGTCTCATCACAGGCGTTTAGTCGTCTCTCCACAGGTGTTTAGTCGTCTCTCCACAGGCGTTTAATCGTCTCATCACAGGTGTTTAATCGTCTCATCACAGGTGTTTAGTCGTCTCTCCACAGGTGTTTAGTCGTCTCTCCACAGGCGTTTAATCGTCTCATCACAGGTGTTTAATCGTCTCATCACAGGTGTTTAGTCGTCTCTCCACAGGCGTTTAGTCGTCTCTCCACAGGCGTTTAGTCGTCTCATCACAGGCGTTTAGTCGTCTCTCCACAGGCGTTTAGTCGTCTCATCACAGGCGTTTAGTCGTCTCATCACAGGCGTTTAGTCGTCTCATCACAGGCGTTTAGTCGTCTCATCACAGGTGTTTAGTCGTCTCTCCACAGGCGTTTAGTCGTCTCTTCACAGGTGTTTAGTCGTCTCTCCACAGGAGTTTAGTCGTCTCTCCACAGGCGTTTAGTCGTCTCTCCACAGGCGTTTAGTCGTCTCTTCACAGGCGTTTAGTCGTCTCTTCACAGGCGTTTAGTCGTCTCTCCACAGGAGTTTAGTCGTCTCTCCACAGGCGTTTAGTCGTCTCTCCACAGGCGTTTAGTCGTCTCTTCACAGGCGTTTAGTCGTCTCTCCACAGGAGTTTAGTCGTCTCTCCACAGGCGTTTAGTCGTCTCTCCACAGGCGTTTAGTCGTCTCATCACAGGTGTTTAGTCGTCTCTCCACAGGCGTTTAGTCGTCTCTTCACAGGTGTTTAGTCGTCTCTCCACAGGCGTTTAGTCGTCTCATCACAGGTGTTTAGTCGTCTCATCACAGGCGTTTAGTCGTCTCATCACAGGCGTTTAGTCGTCTCTTCACGGGCGTTTAGTCGTCTCATCACTGGCGTTTAGTCGTCTCATCACGGGCGTTTAGTCGTCTCTCCACAGGCGTTTAGTCGTCTCATCACAGGCGTTTAGTCGTCTCTTCACGGGTGTTTAGTCGTCTCTTCACAGGCGTTTAGTCGTCTCTCCACAGGTGTTTAGTCATCTCTTCACAGGCGTTTAGTCGTCTCATCACAGGCGTTTAGTCGTCTCATCACGGGCGTTTAGTCGTCTCTTCACGGGCGTTTAGTCGTCTCATCACGGGCGTTTAGTCGTCTCTCCACAGGAGTTTAGTCGTCTCATCACAGGCGTTTAGTCGTCTCATCACAGGCGTTTAGTCGTCTCTTCACAGGAGTTTAGTCGTCTCTTCACAGGCGTTTAGTCGTCTCATCACAGGCGTTTAGTCGTCTCTCCACAGGTGTTTAGTCGTCTCTTCACAGGTGTTTAGTCGTCTCTTCACAGGAGTTTAGTCGTCTCTCCACAGGCGTTTAGTCGTCTCATCACAGGCGTTTAGTCGTCTCTTCACAGGTGTTTAGTCGTCTCTTCACGGGCGTTTAGTCGTCTCTTCACAGGCGTTTAGTCGTCTCTTCACAGGAGTTTAGTCGTCTCTTCACAGGCGTTTAGTCGTCTCTTCACAGGAGTTTAGTCGTCTCTTCACAGGAGTTTAGTCGTCTCATCACAGGTGTTTAGTCGTCTCTCCACAGGCGTTTAGTCGTCTCTTCACAGGCGTTTAGTCGTCTCTCCACAGGAGTTTAGTCGTCTCATCACAGGCGTTTAGTCGTCTCTCCACAGGAGTTTAGTCGTCTCATCACAGGCGTTTAGTCGTCTCTCCACAGGAGTTTAGTCGTCTCATCACAGGCGTTTAGTCGTCTCTCCACAGGAGTTTAGTCGTCTCATCACAGGCGTTTAGTCGTCTCTCCACAGGAGTTTAGTCGTCTCATCACAGGTGTTTAGTCGTCTCTTCACAGGCGTTTAGTCGTCTCTTCACGGGCGTTTAGTCGTCTCATCACAGGCGTTGAGTCATCTCTTCACAGGCGTTTACTCGTCTCATCACAGGCGTTTAGTCGTCTCTCCACAGGCGTTTAGTCGTCTCATCACAGGTGTTTAGTCGTCTCTTCACAGGCGTTTAGTCGTCTCTTCACAGGCGTTTAGTCGTCTCTCCACAGGCGTTTAGTCGTCTCATCACAGGAGTTTAGTCGTCTCATCACAGGCGTTTAGTCGTCTCTTCACAGGCGTTTAGTCGTCTCATCACAGGCGTTTAGTCGTCTCTTCACAGGCGTTTAGTCGTCTCTTCACAGGCGTTTAGTCGTCTCTTCACAGGAGTTTAGTCGTCTCTTCACGGGCGTTTAGTCGTCTCTTCACAGGCGTTTAGTCGTCTCTTCACAGGAGTTTAGTCGTCTCTTCACGGGCGTTTAGTCGTCTCTTCACGGGCGTTTAGTCGTCTCTTCACAGGCGTTTAGTCGTCTCATCACAGGCGTTTAGTCGTCTCATCACGGGCGTTTAGTCGTCTCTTCACGGGCGTTTAGTCGTCTCTTCACAGGAGTTTAGTCGTCTCTTCACAGGAGTTTAGTCGTCTCTTCACAGGAGTTTAGTCGTCTCTTCACGGGCGTTTAGTCGTCTCTTCACAGGCGTTTAGTCGTCTCTTCACAGGAGTTTAGTCGTCTCTTCACAGGCGTGTAGTCGTCTCTTCACAGGAGTTTAGTCGTCTCTTCACAGGAGTTTAGTCGTCTCATCACAGGTGTTTAGTCGTCTCTTCACAGGCGTTTAGTCGTCTCTCCACAGGAGTTTAGTCGTCTCATCACAGGCGTTTAGTCGTCTCATCACAGGTGTTTAGTCGTCTCATCACAGGCGTTTAGTCGTCTCTTCACAGGTGTTTACTCGTCTCATCACAGGCGTTTAGTCGTCTCTCCACAGGAGTTTAGTCGTCTCATCACAGGCGTTTAGTCGTCTCTCCACAGGAGTTTAGTCGTCTCATCACAGGCGTTTAGTCGTCTCTCCACAGGAGTTTAGTCGTCTCATCACAGGCGTTTAGTCGTCTCTCCACAGGAGTTTAGTCGTCTCATCACAGGCGTTTAGTCGTCTCTCCACAGGAGTTTAGTCGTCTCATCACAGGTGTTTAGTCGTCTCTCCACAGGAGTTTAGTCGTCTCATCACAGGTGTTTAGTCGTCTCTTCACAGGCGTTTAGTCGTCTCATCACAGGTGTTTACTCGTCTCTTCACAGGCGTTTAGTCGTCTCATCACAGGTGTTTAGTCGTCTCTTCACAGGCGTTTAGTCATCTCATCACAGGCGTTTAGTCGTCTCATCACAGGCGTTTAGTCGTCTCATCACAGGTGTTTACTCGTCTCATCACAGGCGTTTAGTCGTCTCTTCACAGGCGTTTAGTCGTCTCTTCACAGGCGTTTAGTCGTCTCTTCACAGGCGTTTAGTCGTCTCTTCACAGGAGTTTAGTCGTCTCTTCACAGGCGTTTAGTCGTCTCTCCACAGGAGTTTAGTCGTCTCTTCACAGGCGTTTAGTCGTCTCATCTCAGGTGTTTAGTCGTCTCATCACAGGCGTTTAGTCGTCTCTTCACAGGAGTTTAGTCGTCTCATCACAGGCGTTTAGTCGTCTCTTCACAGGAGTTTAGTCGTCTCATCACAGGTGTTTAGTCGTCTCTTCACAGGAGTTTAGTCGTCTCATCTCAGGTGTTTAGTCGTCTCATCTCAGGTGTTTAGTCGTCTCATCACAGGTGTTTAGTCGTCTCTTCACAGGAGTTTAGTCGTCTCATCACAGGCGTTTAGTCGTCTCTTCACAGGCGTTTAGTCGTCTCTTCACGGGCGTTTAGTCGTCTCATCACAGGCGTTTAGTCGTCTCATCTCAGGTGTTTAGTCGTCTCTTCACAGGCGTTTAGTCGTCTCTTCACGGGCGTTTAGTCGTCTCTTCACAGGCGTTTAGTCGTCTCATCTCAGGTGTTTAGTCGTCTCATCACAGGTGTTTAGTCGTCTCTTCACAGGAGTTTAGTCGTCTCTCCACAGGCGTTTAGTCGTCTCTTCACAGGCGTTTAGTCGTCTCTTCACGGGCGTTTAGTCGTCTCATCACAGGCGTTTAGTCGTCTCTCCACAGGCGTTTAGTCGTCTCTTCACAGGCGTTTAGTCGTCTCATCACAGGCGTTTAGTCGTCTCATCACAGGCGTTTAGTCGTCTCATCACAGGCGTTTAGTCGTCTCTTCACAGGCGTTTAGTCGTCTCATCACAGGTGTTTAGTCGTCTCATCACAGGCGTTTAGTCGTCTCTTCACAGGCGTTTAGTCGTCTCTCCACAGGCGTTTAGTCGTCTCATCACAGGTGTTTAGTCGTCTCATCACAGGCGTTTAGTCGTCTCATCACAGGTGTTTAGTCGTCTCATCACAGGCGTTTAGTCGTCTCTTCACAGGTGTTTACTCGTCTCATCACAGGCGTTTAGTCGTCTCTCCACAGGCGTTTAGTCGTCTCATCACAGGCGTTTAGTCGTCTCTTCACAGGCGTTTAGTCGTCTCTCCACAGGTGTTTAGTCGTCTCATCACAGGTGTGTAGTCGTTTCTTCACAGGCGTTGAGTCGTCTCTTCACAGGCGTTTTGTCGTCTCATCACAGGTGTTGGGGCATCTGAAGTCTCCGTGAGAGGCTGGATACAAACTGGAGCTGACGAACGCTATTTACCGCGGGACTTGCGTAACGAGATAACAGCAGAAAGGCAGATGAGAAATAATTAGCATAGCTGATGTTCATAATATTAATGCATTCGATCTGATTCGGCAGTAGTATAAAAGGTAAGCATTATGTGAATGCTTGGTTAAAGAGATGCGTCTTTAATCTAGTTTTAAACTGGGACAGCGATTCTGAGCCTCGAACAATATCAGGAAGGCTATTCCAGAGTTTAGGAGCTAAATGTGAGAAAGCCCTCCCTCCTTTAGTGGACTTAGATATCCTAGGAATGACCAGAAGCCTCGAATTTAGTGATCTTAAAGAGCGCGACGGATTGTAGGGCGATAGAAGATCCGTTAAATAGACTGGAGCTAAACCATTTAGGGCTTTATAGGTCAGTAGCAATACCTTGTAATTGATACGGAACTTAATAGGTAACCAATGTAGAGATGATAAAATTGGTGTTATATGATCATATTTTCTTGACCTAGTAAGAACTCTAGCGGCTGCATTTTGGACTAACTGTAGCTTGTTTATTGAAGATGCAGGACAACCAGCTAATAAAGCATTACAGTAATCTAGTCTCGAGGTCATGAATGCATGAACTAACTGCTCTGCATCAGAAACGGATAGCATGTTACGTAGCTTAACAATGTTTCTAAGGTGGAAAAAGGCTGTTCTTGTAACATATGAAATATTTTCGAAAGTCAAGTTGCGGTCAAGTATGACACCCAGGTCTTTTACTGTAGTGGATAAAGTAACAGGACATCCTTCTAAATTAAAGTTGTATTGTAAGGGATTTTGTGGGTAGTTTTTTTGACCAATAAGTAATACCTCTGTTTTTTCTGAATTTAATAGCAGGAAATTACACTTCATCCAGCATTTTATATCTTTAAGACATTCTGTCAAGTTAGATAAGTTAGTGTTTTCATCTGGCCGTGATGAGATATATAATTGAGTGTCATCAGCATAACAGTGGAAATGAATTCCATGTTTTCTTATAATATTACCAAGTGGCAGTATATATATTGAGAATAATAGAGGGCCTAACACAGATCCTTGCTGCACTCCATAGTCTACTGACGTTATATTAGATTTTTCCCCATTTAAACAGACAAAATGGTAACGGTCTGATAAGTACGATCTAAACCAGCTTAATGCCTGTCCCTGAACACCAGTGTACTTTTGTAGTCGATCCATGAGTATTTTATGATCTATAGTATCAAATGCAGCGCTTAGATCGAGTAGAACTAGTATTGAGATGCAGCCTTGGTCAGAAGCTAAAAGTAAATCATTTGTAATTTTAACTAGCGCAGTTTCTGTGCTATGATACGGTCTGAATCCTGACTGAAATTTTTCATAGATGTCATTTTCTTGCAAGAAAGAGCACAATTGAGCGGACACAACTTTTTCTAGTATTTTAGACATAAATGGAAGATTTGAAATAGGTCTGTAATTTGCTAGGTTATTTGGATCTAATTGTGGTTTCTTAATAAGAGGTTTTATTACTGCCAGCATGAATATTCTTGGAACGTGACCTAAAAATAAAGATGAATTAATAATATTGAGAAGAGGCTCTTCCACTACAGGTAACACTTCTTTCAGTAGTTTAGTGGGTATTGGATCTAATAAACATGTTGTTGGTTTAGATGCAATAATACGTTTATTTAGCTCTTCCTGTCCTATAGTTGTAAAGCGGTGTAGTTGAGGGGTGATAATTGAGGCTGAATCATAAGACACCATAAGAGATTGTACATTTACAATTGTGTTTCTGATGTTTTCTATTTTCTCAGTGAAGAAATTCATAAAATCATTACTACTACATTGTAACGGAATATTTTGCTCAGGTGATGCCTGTTTATTTGTTAGTTTAGCCACGGTGTTAAATAAGAACCTTGGATTATTTTGGTTATTTTCTATTAGTCTGCGGAGATGCTCAGCCCTGGCTGATTTAAGAGCCTTTTTGTAACGTGACATACTGTCTTTCCACGCGATTCTAAAGACCTCTAAATTTGTTTGTTTCCATTTACGCTCTAAGTTACGAGTTTCTCTCTTGATAGCATGCGTAGTATTGTTGTACCATGGTGCTCTAGTTTTCTCTCTAACCTTTTTTAATCTAATTGGTGCAACAATTTCTAATGTACTAGAGAAAATGGTGCTCAAACTGCTAGTAGATCTGGTATAGATCTGAGATAGATCAGGTAAGCTATTTGAGAATCTATCTATAGTGGTTGGAAGGATTGTTCTGCCTGGTCGATAACGTGGCGCAACATGACAAATTTCAGCAGTACGTAATATGCAAGTTACCATGTAATGATCAGTTACATTATCGCTTTGCGGTATAATATCTATATCGGTTGGATTGGTCCCATATGATATAATTAAATCTAGTGTATGATTTAGACGATGAGTTGGACCACTGACGTTTTGCGTGACCCCGAAGGAGTTTAATAAATCTGTAAACGCAGCCCCTAACGCATCATTTGTGTTATCTACATGCAGTGTTGGGAAAGTTCACTTTCTACATGAACTAGTTCAAAGTTCAGTTCACACATTTTAAAATGAACTAGTTCAGTTCATAGTTCACAATTCCAAAAATGAACTAGTTCATAGTTCTTTTTTTCCATAAATTTGTTGCGAGCTATTTTTTTTTTTATTATTGCCACAGCCCACAACCAGACAGCAATTATTATAAAGGCGGGCAAAGTTTGCACAAAAATGTACGATTTTTCCCATCCTCACCGACCTTGTCATAAAACTCGTTTAAATTATCATACTGTAACGAGTGGATAGGTGTGGCCCCTTTAAGAGCTGCGCGCGCGCCCTGTTAACCTGTCTACACTCTCTCTGTATGGTATTGTACCGTGCCCCTCGATGTATGCGGGTAATGGTGCTCATTTTATTTGATCTGTTTATGTTTTGTTTGGTAACGCTGTGGACGTAGCGTGGGACAAACAGTTGCCCCAAGTTTGATTGGGGAAATAAAGCGTGAGCTGTTGTGATGCCAATCGCCTCCGTGAGTTTATCTGGTCTAGTGGCTTCGGATGTGAGCTATCCCGGTTTCCTTTCCCTCCTGACACACACAACGCGTTACAATACGACGCATCCAGTCCTCGCTGCTTTGTCGAGTCGACTACATGCTGCTTTTTGTTTTGATGACGCATTCGGCGGTGCGACACTTGTGGCTGGTGTTGCCAGATTGGGTGTTTTTTTCGCTACATATTAAGGCCTGTTTACGGTGTGTTTTAGCCGGGTTTTGCCTGGAAGGCTCTATAGAAATCTGGCACCCAATTGAACGAAGTTAAACTGAGAGAGCGTGCGTTCACAGACCCCAGAATGAACGAGTTCACAGTAACGTTCATCAGGCATTAATACAGTACGTTCAGTTCACGTTCGCCTAAAATATGAACGAGTTCATGAACTATCGTTCAATGAACGCGTTCAGGCACAACACTGTCTACATGCAAACCTAAGACAAAGTCTTTCATAGCCAGCAGGAAGCAGCAGATTCCAGAGCTGCCAACTCTCACGCATTGGCCGTGAGACGCACGCATTTGATTGGTTTCACACGCTCACATGCCACACCCCCGATTTCTCTCTATTGTGTCAACTCGGTCTATCACATGCCTGAAAGATTAGTTTTTCTATAGATCTCCCTGTTGAGCCACTCGTGATCGACTAGTTATACCGCAAATTAGTTAAAATCTCCCGGAATCTAGAGCGAGCGTGATGAGCGTGTGAGACAGAGACTGTGCTCAAAACCGCGTAGCGCACGCACAGCAGAGAGGTGAGGGAAAGCGAGCGAGAGACCTTGCGTGTGCAGAGAGCCATCCTGCTGATCTAGAAACAGGACCCCCGTTGGAGAATATCATCCAACAACCCCCCGGTTGGAGAATTTATCGTTTACCCACCTCTTTTTTTACCACTACAACTCTGGTGTGAATAGACAGTAGCAGTCGATAGGACGTCTAGCTCTATAGTCTATGGTGAGCACGGTCCATACTAGAGGGCTGCATTGGGATTGCCGTGTAACAAGAAAGGAGTCAACAAATGAAGTGCATGCAGTCGATCAACAACGTGTAGAAATCCCTTCACTGAGTTAAATATCAGAATGAGAGTTGACAGATGTGAGCATGAAAATTACTTGCTATGTCAAACACAACAGGTATTCACCTCACAGATGAAGATTTGGATAATATTTTGTGCTGTATTTTTTTTAACCTTGAGTTCTCGAAAATTTTGTTTTTCTGGGCGAGTCGGAGTGACCTGGGTGTGCTCTTTGATAACTATCTTTCATTTGAAAGTCACATGTCTAGTAATTGTAAAACCGCAATTTTCCATCTTAAAAATATATCTAAATTACGTCATATGCTCTCATTGACAAATGTGGAACAATTAGTTCATGCGTTCATGACATCAAGGCTAGATTATTGGGTTTCACTTTATTTTGATGGTCCCTTTAACACATTCTGTTGACTATAAGCAGAGACAATTTATATGAGACATGCCACTTCCTCATTCCTCAGTACAACTATATAGAGAAAACCCGTAACGCCAAATATGGCAGTTGTATGTAAAATTTTGTTTTTCTGGGCGAGTCGGAGTGACCTGGGTGTGCTCTTTGATAACTATCTTTCATTTGAAAGTCACATGTCTAGTAATTGTAAAACATATTATACACATAATATGTCATATTTCCACATCTCTTTGGCTTAGCATACACATAACACATTATAGATTTCTCAAATTCAATGTTAGGCTGTGTGGCACTCTGGCGAGGACAGACTAAACACCGACTACGCCACCCTGGGAATTTCACCCAGAGAATGATTTTTTCTCTTTTCTACCCAAGCTCTATAAAATCTAACAGCTAAAGACACACAGGTACGTGTACAATAGAGCCAAAGACAATGCTCAACTTTGAAGGCACAATATTTATTAGTTCAAATAATTTAACATTTTAAAACAATCATCTCTCAGGGAAGAGAACTCAAAACAAACAAAACAAAATTGCTGAGGCTTACCGATGAAGGTAAAGGATTCAAAGGGTAGTAAAAGATCCCAGAACCCCCCCCCCAGTCAACACACACACCCCCCAATAAACACAAGTGTAAGAAAAGGAAGTCCACAGCACTCCAAAACAGGGATGACACCACCCAGGCACCAATACCCCCACCGGCTCTCAGCTACTGTAACAGAAAAGAAAAAAAGACAAGAAAAGGCGCACAACCATACTTTCCACAAGTTTACCGAAAAGAAAATACAGAAATCAGAAAATCAATATTTTTCATCACAAAAGAAACAATAACTGCCAGAACCTGCAATGGCTCTAAAGAGGCAATATCACAAAGAAAACAAATAAATAAATATTTCTCAGTTCAGTCATCAAAGAAAATCAAAACAAAAATAAACTCATCACAAAATACAAAATGACTGCCAAAACCAACGATGGTTAAAATACGGCAGTATAAAGAAAAACACACACATATATACATATATAGATATATATGTAAACCCAGTAAATCAGAAAGAAAGAAAAAAATAAATCAAATGAAATATAAATACAGTTTTAATCTAAATGGAAATCAAAACAAAAGAAACCCAAAAGAAAGCAGACCCAAAAAAAACAAACTTCTTAAATCGACAAAATTATAATGTAAAGCCCCAACCCCTCGAGCGATTCACGTCTCATAAAAACAATGGCACTCAAGCAACACACGCCACATACTATTGGCCATACAGCCGTAACGACCCAGTGGCCTCACTCGCTGATACACTTATGCCTTTTACACAAACGAGGCAGTGGCCCGGGCAAAGTGGCACATATAACAGACGGAGACAGATAAAACACAGACATATATATAAAAAAACAGCACCTTAAACAGGCAAAAATACACAATATAGCCGTCAGGCACAAAGGCAAAGGCAAAACAGCAGCCAGCGAATCGGTCCTGTGCAGCTAGTGATGATGTCCGGCTAAACTGGCCTCATTCCTGTTAGCCAGCATTCAGACATACCCGAGGAAGAAAGCTCGACGAGTGCCCACGGCATTGATAATGCAGTGTGTTCAGTGGTTCAATGAATTGAACGACGAGATAAAAGTTCGTCCATCCGACCGGAGATCTGTTAGCGCAGCACTGCACCGCACACGGAGAGCGAGACCAGGAAGCACAACACAACTTCCTGTCACCGATGAGCAAGAGACCGTCAGAAGGATTACTCGATATTTATAGGGCGGAGCTTCACACGGGGAGTGACCAAAGGAACGCCAGCTCATTACACTAACTCATACTGCCACAGCTGCATAGTTTAGATCAGCCGGAACCGGGAACACTTCCCATAATTCCTGATGTACTTTGTACATCATAAGAAGGATGGCGTCTACGCTAATATTAGTCTCTCTGCTTATCCCGAGGTTTACCGCAAACCGCCGGATCCAGGCCATATCCAGATCTGAGGAAGGACCATCACATGGACACGACGACAACGCATCCCTGATGAGCCAGCCCCATCAACACTGTGAAGGCCCATGAACACCTCAACACAGTCATCTCCTCACCGGCCGGATGACCCAACCCAACCAGATGAACTGGATAAATATCGTGAAAGTTCTGATCACATCTGACTCCTGACATTATGCTGCCTAACTCATAATCATACACTGTTCGTTCGTTGGCCAAAGGAGGACTGGCCCCCTGACTGAGCCTGGGTTCTCCCAAGGTTTTTTTCTCCATTCTGTCACCTGATGGAGTTTTGGTTCCTTGCCACTGTTGCCTTTTTCGCCTCTCTTCGCCTTTGTCGCCATTGGCTTTTGGCTTGCTTAGTTGGGGACATTTAACATTTAATTTTGAATTTAACAATACTATTACAACATTGTTTTCCTGTTATCTCTGTAAAGCTGCTTTGAAACAATTTGTATTGTAAAAAGCGCTATATAAATAAAGGTGACTTGACTTGACTTGACTGTATGCACATGTCCCGCCCCTCCCGCTGGAAAGCCAATCGTCTGCTTTTAACAGTCAAGCCGGGAAACATTTAAGCCTATCGTCTTGTTCCACTGACTCATGCGCACAGTTGATGTTTGCGACAGCGGAGACGAGAACCCTTGCGCATGCGTAGTAAAGTATAACCTGTGGGGAAAAAGGCGTTTTAAACCTTATTTTGGGCCAAAGTCATCAAACTTTTCCAGCGATTTTTATCATATTTTACTGCTGTTTCTATACATGCGGTTTTTATGTCCCGGTAACCAGTGAAAGTGCAGTTCTGACTCTCTGCCCATCCATTTAGACAGGAGCTGGTCTT
This sequence comes from Semotilus atromaculatus, assembly GCA_031834385.1. Taxonomy (NCBI): domain Eukaryota; kingdom Metazoa; phylum Chordata; class Actinopteri; order Cypriniformes; family Leuciscidae; genus Semotilus; species Semotilus atromaculatus. The sequence continues at coordinate 1,147,226 of JAULUF010000021.1, read as the reverse complement.
GTTAGTCCGAAATAGCTGCCCGGAGCCGTTGCCAAGATGGCGGCCGAGTGGCATGACTTGCCTAAAAGGACTTTGCTATAAGTAACGTTGCTCCTACATGTCTACTAACTCTAGTTAGAGTATTAGTAGAGTATTAATAGACTGGTAGGGTTAGGGTTAGATTAAGTTGACATGTAGTTGCAAAGTTACTTATAGTCAGTAGAGTGTCTGTTGGAGGACCATCACAATAAAGTATATGCAGATATTAATCAGACAGTCTACTAATACTGCAATGAGAGTTAGTTGACATATAGTTGCAAAGTTACTTACAGTCAATAGCACGTTCAAAAGGGACCATCAAAATAAAGTGTTACCGATTATTGTAATGCTCTACTGGGTGGTTGCCCTGCACGCTTAATAAACAAACTACAGCTAGTACAAAACGCAGCAGCTCGAGTTCTTACCAGAACCAGGAAATACGACCATATTAGCCCGGTTCTGTCAACACTGCATTGGCTGCCTATTAAACATTGTATACATTTTAAAATATTGTTGATTACTTATGTAACCGTGCTATCCTCTATATATGAGCTAACACTGGGCTAGCTTCGGAAGGAGCTAAATGAAATAAACTGTACCCATAAAAGGAAGTATCAGGCCAGATAAGTTGTAACAGTAACTTTTACTCACATTAGGTTGCAAGTAACAATTGAAACACAATTACATAGCATACATGGAAAATAAAAAAATGGGCCCTTTCAAAATAAATGAGTCTTTGGTCTTTTCTTTTTTTTTTGTCGTTAAAGTCTGTCTGTTTGTGATCACTTTCTGTATTAGTCAATCCACTGTCAGTTCTCTGTTAAAGTGTGTGTCACCAGTTCTGTGACAGTTTCCTTGGTTAAGAAGAAAGTTGGCACTTTTGGATAAAGTGTGTGTACCAGCTCAGGCGACTGATACTTTCCTACCACCAAGGGAAATGTTCGATGAGTTGGTCTGCTCTCTTCAAGATCACACTGGGAGGCTCGCCATCAATACAATGGGATCTTCCAAGTAGTTCTCTCTCTGTCCATGAGACCTGACCTATTTTTTACAAACAGGTTTTTAAAATTATGTTTTATATATCTATATGTTGTACAACAATCATACTAAAGCATAACAACCATGTAACATTTAAGCATCACATACTGCATAATACTCAATGATCACATGTTCAGGCCTATTTATTACACTTCAGTTCAAATTTCAAATCTCAATATCTAGGCTTATTCAATAACAGCTGATAATAAATCAACAAAAATAACATCAAGCTACTCTTATCCGTATATAGTATTAGGAAAACTGTAGGCAGTACAGGCTCTACATAAGTTAAGTTGCAACACATAACTGTAGTTGCAATGCTAATACTCTCATTAGAGTCTTGGTAGTCCATCGATATCGAATATGACGATCCTTTACACAACTCATCTATTTGTGGGCTCGTATGTGGCTATAGAGTCCAATCCTTGAACGGCACAGCCGTTCGCAGTAGGGACATGGGAACTGTCCTAGTTCAGTACTTGCAGATTCAGCCAACTACCTCCTATCACGGGCCTCAGTGATGTGCACGCGGCGTCTCACCTCGAATGCGCCTTGTGCCTGCCTTGAGAGAGTACACCAGCCAGACCTGTCTTGTGCGCGAAGCTCTAGATCTTTTGGGGCGATTCCAGCAAGATTCAAGTTGGACTTCACACAGTCTTTGAACCTTTTTCGTGGTCTGCCACGTTTTCGTTTGCCTGAGGAAAGCTCACCATATAGAAGCTGTTTTGGCAATCTACTATCGGCCATACGGATGACGTGCCCTGTCCATCGAAGCTGAGATTTCAAGATCATGCCTTCGATGCTGGTTGTCTTGGCTCTGTCCAAGGACCTCAAGGTTCGCTATGCGGTCATGCCAGCTAATGCAGAGAAGTGACCTCAGACTGCGTATGTGAAATTGTTCCAGCTGTTTCAAATGTCTTCTGTACAAGGTCCATGTTTCACATCCATACAGAAGGCCAGTAAGAACAATAGCCTTGTACAGTTTTACCTTTGTGGTTAGTCTGATGTTATGCTGGCTCAATACCCGGTTTTCAAGCGGCCAAGAGCTTGCTTTGCATATACGGGCACTGATCTCCTTGTCCACTGTTCCATCGCAAGAGATAACACTACCCAGGTACCCTTATCAGAAAACAAGTTTTATCTACCCACAGCAGAATTTAAACATTAAGGTTTAACATTTCCACACACAACAATAAAATGATCATAGAAAACCATAGTATTTTTTTAACCTTCCCTTCAATAACAATGCTGTGTAATTCACTTAGCTACTCCTTAAAACAGAGCAAATGAACATAAATGCAGCTGTGATTAGGTAACTTAAATATCCCCTTACTATTTTAGTTGCTAATTAAAATTAAAACTTTATATCACTGTCAGAAATCAATTTCTACGGCGCCAGGCCGTGAACACCCCCTTAACTCTTGATACAAATATAGGAAAATATAGCACTGCACAGACAGTTAGCAATATTAGCGTCATATAGTCCACTAGCTTACCGAGACAAAAACGGGATTTTTTTCCAAACTCCCGGTTGCTCCTCCTTATCCTGTCTTCTGTGTTGGTTCTTTAGCTTGCTAATACACTCACTTTTATTTTTTTTTATTTTTTTTCATTTTTTATTTTTAAAGGGACCATGTGCAATTAATAACATAAATGTAAACATTTGATGCATTATACCAGAGTTAGCCTTAGGCTAATTTACATCTGCAGTCCCCAGGTACAAATAAATACAAATACAAACAGCACAGATTAAAATATCAACATTATTCAAAAATATGCGGCATATCAAATATTATTTAAGAGCATATAACATGTACTTAATGCCCCTCACTGGCGCACACACACACACACACACACACACACACACACACACACACACACTATAATCACAACATACAACGGTATAAGGTGAAGTATTATAACCTGTAACATTTTGATATTTTGCTACAAATATTAACCATTGTGTAACCAGGCAGGAATCTGTTGTTCAAATACATTTTTATTTTATAAAGACAAATACTGTTCAGTTTACGAAAAGACAGTTCTATAAGCACTATAAAGAGCATTAGTGGGTAGAAGTACATTTACTTGAGTGTTTTTTTGGAAAAATTTTACTTTTAAGAGTAAATTTAATTGTGGATATTTTTACTTTAACTCGAGTACATTTCTAATGAAAAAACTGTACTTTTACTTCGTTACGTTGGGCGACGTTCCTCTCGTTACTTCATTTTAATGCAATAGGCCTACATGTTGTTAAATGCGTAGTTTATTCTAAGCATGCATATATTTTTTCTGGGCATGAGCAATGCTCAATTCACAAATGAATCACTCTTGAATCGATTCTGTTCAAGGACTTCGTCAAACAAGTTGTCAGATCCATGGGCAGATCTGCGCTTTAGTGAGGGTAGGGTTAGGATTAGTTGGATTAGCTATCTTCTGTGTTGTGCAGACTGCCTGCCAAATTATTACCCCCTCGTTGAATTCGCTATACAGTATATGATTGCCTACAGGCTTGTGCAAAATTCAGAATTTCAGAATTGGCCTGCATTCAATTCATGAATTGGAATTTGAATTGAATTGACTCCGCCCCACAGGAAGTTGAATTGGAATTGGAATGACAGGAAGTGGAATTAAATTCATGGCAATTCAAAGAAATTCTACACAGTCACACAACAGAAGGAATGTGATGAATCTCACATTATGGTTTAGTAAGGTTACTGTGGAAATGTAATTGCTTACTGTTATTAGTTACCCATTATAAATGTGGTTTGGGTTCTTTTATTTGGATTACTTTATCAATGCAAAGCAATTTCCTTTTAATTTGATTAGTAACTGATTGAATTACACATTTTACCTCAGTAATACAAATAAATACAATTACATTAATTTTGTAATTTGATAACATAATTGCATTACACGTGACTAGTCACTCCTCAACCCTGCATACATTTTGTTCTAAAATATAGATGAGAAAATTATTGAAATAAATTACCCCCTCAATGTTGTTTAATTAGTTTTGTTCCCATTTTAATTAATCAAATAACACAAAGTGCATAATGCAATCATATCTGACATATATTTTAAAGCTCCATTGTTAAACACTTAATTTAAAATATGTATTTGAATTTCTTTGAATTTTTATTGAATTGCGATTCTGCTTCCTTTAAAATTTGAACTGTAATTCTAAATCCTGTTTTTGACATCAATTCAAATTCAAATTCAAGAATTGAATTGGAATTAAGGAGTCATTCTCAATTCAATTCTGAATTGTGCACAAGCCTGATTGCCTAATCCTAACCCAAACCAATTCTTGGGGTTAATAATCAGAATTCGTCACAAAATCGGGACTCAAACTCGGTCAGTCAAAACATATCGTATTACACACAAGATTTTTTTTTTTAAAGTTGAATAAAAATGATCGGGTTTTAAGGTTAAATTCCACATTCCATACGGATCATCTGCATGAACAGGTGTAGTAGTGCACAAAATATTCATCCACTTAAACATAGACCCTTGACGTAAACTGACCCGACTGAATTCAGTGTCAAACTCAGTTTCAGAGACACTGACAAAAACTCTGATTAAACACACGTGTATCAGCTAATCAAGGGGTGCTTCATTTCTGATGTGTGCATCCTCGTTTATTTTCCTTGCGTTCTAGCTCCTCCATCCCCTTATGAAGCGAGAAAAGGACACACCCGATATGGTCCTGTCCCAAATAGCACACTTCACATGCACTTTCAGCATTATTCAAGTCTCATGGACTTAACGGATGGCACACGGCAGCCCTTGTGAGTGTAAGTGCATATGTATGGAACGCCAAAAGGGTCAATTTTCGCCACTAACCAAACGCCTTACATTCTCAAAACGCCGTTTTTTTCGGCGTTTAAGACGAAAAGACGCCGCAAAGTACGGCGTTCTGTGGTACAAACGCCGCAAATTACGGCGTTTACAAAGCAAATTCGCCGTCATTATCGGCGTTTTTTTTATCCAGCCATTGACGCCGTTTCTGACGCCGCAGGCCATCCATAGTGCGCCGTTATCTACGGCGCTTCTGTCTGACAAAGACGGCGTAAAAAGCGGCGTTTTGTATAAAATTATAATCAGCCCCACCCTTTTCTTCAAAGCTCAGCCCATGAAGTAGATGGAAAGACATACGTAGTAGATTGTCGATCTGAAAGGCGACCGTCTTTGTTCTGTTTCTCTAACGTTGTTATTGGACTATGGACTATTGTGTCATATTTTTATTTCTTCATTGGGCACGTGCATCCCCCTTTTTCCTTTATCATGATATAATATGGTTTTAGCCTCTTACATTCATGTCTGTGAAATAAATTAGATTACCAAGCAAATTACTACCCTCATTAGGGCATTGGTCTGCGTGCACGGGAAGCAGTGTCGGGAAAAGTGTTTTGCTCAGGACAAGGTCCGACCGTATTTTTTATCTCCGCTTCGTTTCTTTTGTATTGGTATGTTGGTGTAGCCTATGTCTTTTACATTTCGGAAGACTACCCGATAGCTGACAACTGATTGAGTAGCTGGCGATAGGGTAGGCTACTTATTACGAAATTACAACAGCAACTGTTTAAGCCCGCTTGGCTGCTGTGGGTCCCTTTATTGCGGATTAGATTTAGATGGGCCTATGCTTCACGATATAGACCATTTAGCTTTTTAAGATCATAAAACTCTGGAGTTTTATCAGTTCCCAGGATACACGAAAGAAGCCTTCCTAAACGATTGAACTATTAAGCAAGCGATGGCGCCAGCCCAAGCGAGGACTACCGCTGCTCTTGACCATACATGACTGTAATATATTTCACATAAATTATTTATTATCAAGCCTTAAAATAGACATTAATATTGCTAACAGTAAATAAAATATTTTGTACTACCTTGTTCATTCTGATCTGATGTCATAAAATACTATAACGATTAAATGTCGTTTTTTTTTTTGTAACACTAAATTATTCATTTTCTGTAGAATCAAAATCAGAATTTCTGGCGTTATTTTTAGTGGACCATTGTGGGAAAAAGGGGGCTAAAGATGGAAAATGTAATGGTCTTTTTTCTTTTCTTTTTTTCTTTTTTTTTTAAGACTTTAGGCATTTTCCGTTAAACCTTAAAACACAACACTACACAATACAATGCCTCAGTAAAAATACACGGGAAAACTGTAAATATATTCTCGTATTATAGGCTATAGGCCTAATCGTATAATAGGCTACATGCCCTATTTTTATGGACTGTAAATAATAAAGAGTTGTGATATGCCTGTTTCCATAATGGCTAATGCTACATTATATATATTTTTTTTCTTTTAAATGTGTATTTAAAAAAAATAATTATATTGTATTTTTCTCAAATAAAATCTTGAATTTAATTGTTTCAGTCAAACTTGGACTCAACACATTTGGAATTGCCTATTTACTTAAGTAGGCCTAATACAAGTTTTTTTTTTAATTTTTTTTTTTATATAGCCTACCACTTTATACAATACAGCATATTGCTTTAAAGACACAAATATCATAACTTCCTAGAGGCTTACTGTAATTGAGACATGCAAGACATTCATTAAAAGCAGAAAGACATAGGCTATATTTTTTCGGCATTAAAGGCCGCGGAAACATGGTTCGTTTGTCACTAATCCAAACCCGATGTTCTTGGTTTGCTTCTTATTTATTAAATCCAGGCCATTGGTTAATGAAATATTTATTCAAATTAAGATACACATTATACAAAACGAAATTCAAGAAATTCGAAGTCACGGTGAAAAGTAACTTGAAACTTGTTTTTAAATGGGAAGCGCGACACCCTCCGCCTGTCAGAAAATTAATATGCTTTATTACACAAAAGGAAACTTTGAAACATTAGCCTATTTTATTTATAAATGAATATCACTTGGAGAATAGCCGCCTTAGATAGTGAGTAGCCTACTGTACAGTGAATGTTTTGTTACACATCAATATGCTACAGATTGGGGCTGCACGATTGAAGAAAAATGAGATATGTTATCTTTAAAATGTATTTAAAATGATATAACCCATACGTGTTCCACATTCTTTTTGTGACAGGAAAACATCACAACTTATATAAAGTGAACATCAGTGTGTTAGAAGTGCTATTTTAACATCAATATAAACCACGGGGTTTAGGGGTTCAGGTTATCTTAGGGTTATAAATGAAAACTGAAACTGAATAATCAAATGTAAAAAATAAAAACCCAATTAAATATAGGCCTATACTGATTCTTATTAAAGCTACAAAAGTTATTTAGCCAAGAGCAGAGTGATTTTCTCTTCATCTTTTGCTCATGCAGTTATTGCAAGCCGTTGCGATATGCATATTGCGAAATACATTTGCGATATTTTGATATATTATGCAGCCCTTAGATGTAGGCTTCATATTTTATTGGTATGTATTGGTGTTATCATTGTGTTGTTGGAGGAATTGAAACGTTTTTGTTCCTCGTTTACGAAGTATAGGGAATATATAGCAGGCTAATGCAAAAGGGTTGTGGTGATGGACTATCTACTTCAGTAATAATACGGGATCTTATCGTTTTGCTGAGAAGTCTGTTTCTCAGATCATAATAAAAAAATTGTTCACCTATAAAACGAAAGCATGTTCTGGCGACGGCCCTGAGTGTGGAATCTTCAGAAACGCGCTTTTCGCTCTCATGGAAACAGCCTACTAAAAATGTTTTAATTTGTAATGTTTAAAATAATGAAGCAAAAGAAACGAAGCGGAGATAAAAATACGCTCGGACCTTCGAGTCGAACCCAGTCACTATAAGAGCAAACAACACTGCTTCCCGTGCACGCAGACCAATGCCCGACTGAAGATGGTTTGCTGGGTAATCTAATGTATTTCATAGACATGAATGTAAACAGAGGCTGAATCAGAATCTATGAATCATACTATATACCCACATGATAAAGGAAAAAGGGGGATACACCACGTGCCCAATGAAGAAAAATATGACAAGATACAGTCCAAATAGTCCAACAACATTAGAAAAACAGAACCCATTCAGATCGACAATCTACTACGTATGTCTTTCCATCTACTTCATTAGATGGGCTGAACTTTGAAGAAAAGGGTGGGGCTGATTATAATATTATACAAAACGCCGCTTTTTACGCCGTCTTTGTCAGACAGAAGCGCCGTAGATAACGGCGCACTATGGATGGCCTGCGGCGTCAGAAACGGCGTCAATGGCTGGATAAAAAAAACGCCAATAATGACGGCGAATTTGCTTTGTAAACGCCGTAATTTGCGGCGTTTGTACCACAGAACGCCGTACTTTGCGGCGTCTATTCGTCTTAAACGCCGTAAAAACCGGCGTTTTGAGAATGTAAGGCGTTTGGTTAGAGGCGAAAAGTGACCCTTTTGGCGTTCCATACATATGAAGCGTGTTATTTGGGACAGGACCAAAGCAACATTACGTCATGAAAGTGTGGACGTGTAGGAAGACCGCGATTGTTTATGGTGTTATTTGGGACAGGGCCTGCCCTGTATCCTCGCTCATGACTTATCAGGAAAGCTTCCTTGGTCCTCGTTTCTCGCCTCTTTTTCATCCTCTTTTTTTATTATATAATTGCAATAACCAAAACTTGTGTCAGGGGTAAGTATAATTGACAATTCAATTACAGGAAAATATAATTGAAATGACACAGTGAGACTGTTTTTTTTAAATCATCTTTGCATAACAAAGAAAAACTGATTGTGATGAGACTGTGCGTACAAATACACAAACTTGTGTGATTATTCCCAGTAGAGATGAGAAACAGACTTTGTAGAAGCTTTTGTAATGATTTTTGACTGTATAGTCGGGCACCAGAAGATAACACCACCACAGCTTCAATTACAATATGCACTTTATTTAACAGATCGAGGGGACTACAAGGACAGGTTAAACACAACCTGAAAGCCGAAGGACTTTAGAGCACTACGTAAATTCACTCACTTCATTGGTGACAAACCCCAGAATAAATTACAGTGGCACTTCAACTCATTTTTAAACCTTTTTTTTTTTTACTTTACTTTGACTTTATTCACATACATATATTCATATGCACTTAAAATAAAACCAAGAACAAAGAAGATGATCATGCATGTCAGTGTTTCTCAACCTCTCCTGCAGGGACCCCCTGACAGGCCATGTTTCTGTTTTAACCCTGAAATGGCACACCTGATTCAATTCATTAAAGGCTTAATGAGTAGTTGACTAATTGTTTAATTGACAAAAAAAAAAGATCAAATTAGTGTGCCATTTCAGGGTTAAAACAGAAACATGGCCTGTCAGGGGGTCCCTGCAGGAGAGGTTGAGAAACACTGATGTATGTGAACTGGTCCCCAAAGAAGTTATCTAAAGCTTATACTCGGGGGCCATGACAATCAGAAAAGGAGAAAAAATAAGAAATGTGTGGCCATACATATAAAACATTTCATACACCATTCATACAACAAATGTTAGGGGATCCCATTTCACAAGTACAATTTTGTTTAACAGTTTACCTTGAGATTATAAGATTAATACTCACATACATGCAAAGTGAAATATAGTACATGCTTCAAGAAGATGAATACAGACTCAATAATTGTTTCTTGAGATTTTGTTTAAAACAAAGAAAAGAGCTTGAATTTTTCAAATTTTCATCCAGCTTGTTCCAAATCCGCGGTCCCCGGCACACCACACTCATACCAGTGCTTTTTAGTCTTCGTTATTTTTCCAACAATAATGTGCTTATTTCTAGTGGAAAGTGTGCCGGGGATAGCAGATGGGAACAAGTTCACACAACCTGCCATTTAGACCAAAGACCACCTGATACATAATACATGCATTGTGAAATATATTATATTCAGTTAGTCTTAAAATACCATACCTAAAAAACATAGAACAAGTTGGAGCATTGAAATCAGACCATGATATAGCATGAATAATTTTCGTTTGCAAAATTTCGAACTTTCTTAGGTAAGTATAATAAGTGTTGCACCATATAATATTGCAGTAATTTAAGTGGGGTTCAAAGAGGGTTTTATAAAGAGTAATTAATGTTGCATGAGGGAGCAGATATCTAAGCTTAAAGAACAGAACCTCACGCCATACATGTGCAAAACAGATGGTACTTATGACTGTTCCCTAAGCCTTCCCAGTTTCAGTTACCCACCCTTAATATCCCCCTCTATTCTTATAAATCACAACTTTATTTAATACATTAGTTTATCTATCTTGTGGGGGGTCCAGTGAAGAGTAATGGGAGCTTCTCGGTGGTCGCCTCTGCAACACTAACGTTGACGGCTAACTGTCTCGGTCAAAGAAAATAAAGGGAATCCTCTGTAAGATTCACAAGGGCAACGTCCATTCGAGCTCGATTTGTACTTCAATAACTTCAACCTTTAGTATAGCAGCGACGGCACTCCTAACTTCCCATCTCTATACTCTCTCCCCGCACCCGCTATCTAGCTGTCTTCACCGCCGGCGGCCCTAACCGACCGCGAACGATACCCCCCTCCCAAAAAAAAGGTGAGTAGGCCTACCGCCGTCTTGTTATCCACCGTAACGGAAAGCCGTGTTCCATCGTCATTTGCACTTCATTTAAACCTTTTTCTGCCCCCACTCTCTCAATACACAGCTCCCACCCCGGTGTTTCTCATTTCTCAATCAGTCTCCTTAATTAGTTGCCAGGACAATATCTCAAGAAAAGTAACATTACACTTTGTACCAATCTACAAAAAGAATAAACCTGTCATCATTAACCAACTCGCTATAGTCTAATACAGAGGTTCTCAAACTTTTTACACCAAGTACCACCTCAGAAAATATTTGGCTCTCCAAGTACCACCATAATGACCAATATGAAAATACAGTAGTAGGCCTAACTATTCAGCTACAGTTATGCACAGCTCAAAAATAAGGCGGTTTAATCTAATAAGAATATTTATTATGGTCAGCCACTTTAAACATTGTAAAGACACAGTTTTAACGTTAACACTGCACTGTGCAGCTTACATACAGGTAAATAAAAAACTTAAATAATGAAAATGTATTGCACCTAAAAGTAAAATAAACACTTACAATATTAAGTAAAAAATAAATAAAGTACTGTACCGAATAAAAAAACACAGGCTGTGTATTCATATTTAACCTTTTTAAACGTAGGCCTAAAATTAAAATATTCTGGCTGCCCCCCGTGAGTTTTTTCAGTTACAATTACTGACACGTGACACACCGCAGTCACAATAGCGCTGAATGACTGATGATCTGCTTTTATTTCCTTTTTTTATTTAAAATATTCACAAATTTATTAGCTATGTGTAGCCGGTGAGGTAGCAATTAGTAAAGGGGCGTGGCCAGGTAGGTAGAGGGTTTTTAAGCAGGCACCTGTAAGGGAGCCTAGAGAGGAGGTCCAATCTTTTGTGTGGAACTGTGCTGTTTGGAAGCCGTTCCTTGTGTGTTGGTGCACAGACGCGGTCTGGGTGAGCAGATACAAACATTGTGCTGTCCGGCAACATGTCCATGTTGGCTTGTGCGTGAATGGTTCTGGTGAGCAGACACAAACATTGTGGATTTGTAGGCCGTTGGTCATGCTCGTTCCTATCTTGGAAGTTAGTCCAGGATTGGTGGATGTTGCAGGTTTAGTTGATCGCTGTTCCTCGTGTGTTTGTTTTTTGTTTTGATTTCCCCGTTTAGCCAGTACCTGCATGTGCGCTGTATGCCTCCAGCGCAATGAGTGTTTAGATGTTGTGAATCGTACTGGCTAACGGGGTGTTCTTTTTTTCTTTTTTTTCTTGTTTGTATATCACTTCCCAGCCTCGTGTTGCTAGCCAACCCTTTTACTCTCTGTACTATACTGATGCTTTAAAACACATTAACTATTTATTTGCTTGAGACTTGAGGTTGTAGTGTTATTGTTTTTTGGTTTGGTTTGAGTGTGCGGTATTTCTATTTAATATGATTTTGGGGGTTGTTTGTGTAATGTACTTTGTTTTATTTTTGAATTGTCCTGTGTGACAAAGTTGGGATTGTATTGGGGTTTATAGGGGGTTGGCTGGTTGGTAACATCCGTTGAGGGGGAATGAGTTTTTTTGTTCTATGATGTACTTTTTTTTTTTTATTTGATGTATGTATTATTGTTTATTTATCAATAAATCCTTTTTTTGTGAGTACATTGAAGCTAGTTTTTTTAATCTCCCTTGTTGGAAGGAACGGTTACTCCTTGGTAACATATGGCATGAAATATCTGATATTCCGATGGTCAAATATGTAAGTGGAATTCATCCTTTCTCCCGAAATAGGGATCTTCGCCGTGACGTCACGACGCGGTTACATGCGCTCTGGTTGGCAAAAAGAAAAGTAATGGCTTTTGCTGCGCAGCGCGAACACAGAAGATAAATGGTTGTATCGTGCTTGTTTGTAAATTGTTTGTTATTAACATTTGTTGTTAACATTAACATTATTAACATTTGTTGTTAACATAGACAAACGGTGCATAATCTAATTCCGTATGTAAATTGCATAAATACCCAAAAAGATCTAAACATTGGGTATAGCCAGGTGAAAATGTCTTGTTGAATCTTGTTGACACCTTACAGTAAAATACCTAATGTTAAGGTCTGAACGGAACCCATTCAGGCTACCCATGAACATTAATACATGGAGGCTGGAAGAAGTAACCTATGAGGCGCCACGTAGGATTTAAATCAAACTTCGCTTATCAATACATACATAACACACGTGCATATACACCTATACATTACTCGCATATACATGTATACTATTGGATGTTCAAAATACATATATGAAATACACATGTACACTAATATGAAATCCATACCAATACATATTATGTTAGTAATGAATGCATATAAACTTGTGAATAACTTGCATAAACATATAAACTTGACGCACGCATACACCTATAAATACTCGCACATACATATAAACTTCCATGCATGTACACCTATAAACACTCGCACATACATATAAACCCGATGTGCGCATACACATCCATAAAACACTCGCGCATACATACAAAATAAAACGCTTTAGTTGTGTATATATATGTATATGCGAGTGATTTCATATGTGGATGTGCGTGAACTTTTCAGTGTAAAAGGAAGTCATTTCAGTATAAAAGGAAGTCATTTTTTCTTCTTCTTCTTTTGGAGTTTTATGGCGGTTGGCAAACCAGCTAAAAGGTGCATTTACCGCCACCAACTGGACAGGAGTGTGAAGCGTCAACACAGGGGGCGGAGAGATGAACTCCTGCTGAACTCACTGTTGACAAAAGTGTGACAGATTTTGCAACATCCACAGAATCCCAGAGCGTCGTGAGTCGCTATGGGAGTTGGTACAGTGTGATGGGGTTAAAGGAACATAGAAACTCTGGACAGATCTCAAATATTCTGGATTGTATAGACAGCCTGAAGAATGAACCCTATTCACTTCAGATGTATGTGAGAGCTCAAGAGAAGAGAGTCAGACATGAACTAGAGGAGAAACTCAGTGTGAGAGATCATGAAATCAAAGAGTTACAGGAGAAGATCAAGACACTTGGTGAGTGGATTCATTTACTCTTCTGAATAAAGCATGTTTGTGAGAATACAGTAATAAGCTTACAGGTTATTACAGTACAGTACCATACATTGATAAACACCCTTTACCAATTTCAAGGAGAAAAAAAATTGACTAAAAAATATAATCTAAATGAATTGATTAAGGCAACAATTCAGTGACTCTTTCAGAATAACAGTCACTGACCCTGCATCCTAATGTCAATACTGTCCATCATATGTGAGATTACAATAATGTGTCTCAAAGCATCGTATGTTGAAAAGAGTATGCCAGAAGTCCCGGGATGGTCTATTATTTCCAGTAGATTTTGGAAGTGTGGATCCATGCTTACTATAATGGCTAATTTTGCACACAACCCACTGCGCTTTGGAAGATTCGGAACTACAAACACATTTAAAGTGTTTAAAAAACCATAAACATGGCAGATGTCCGTGACCTGACTGACGGTTAGTAGAGAGTAGAGATGTTTAGATAAAGGAGTTTGAGTGACAAATAAAAAAATATTTAATGTTATCCATGTTATAATTAATCTACAACAACAATGTGAACTTTTATAAAGATCCCTTTGGACATTTGGACATAAAATAAAAAATTTAATTGCATACAATAGCACAAATTATTACACTAGAATAAAGAGACAAATGAAAATACGGTGGCACCTGTAGCCGGCTTTGGCCCATCATCGATGCTCGCGGCTATATTTTTATATATATATTGTGACGGATCGTCTGCCTCTCCCTTGTAATCAGCGCTGCCCCATCCCTTAATTCGCCGCCCTTCACCAGGTTCCCGACTGGAGTGGGTGAAATTGAAGAGGAGGGGCGCTGATAAGGAGAATTGGCGGCATGTGATGAGGCACACCTGACAAGAATGAAGCCTCATCACCGTCGCCTGTTAAATGCTGGGCCCGCCTCTCCTCGAGAGACCAGTCTTTTCCCTGTGCATGCACACTGGTGTCCTCGTGGGTCCAGGAAGGGAGCGCGGAGGGATTCCCGTGCTGCCAAAGCTGCAAGTCGCCGGACCCGCAGTCTGAGCACAGATACCGCGTGACGCCGCTGACGGACCAGGATGCCGAAGCCGCTGCCCACTTGCACCTCAACCCAAGGAGACAGAGTAGACACGTGTGACTGTCGGACAACGCCCCCTTACCTGGACCCATCCCATCTCCTCACTACCCTTCCTTCACGATTCCCTGGCACAACGAGGACACCAGATCCCCTTTTATTTTAACACTTTATTTCCCCATTTTTGGACATTTTATGTTTATTTAATTTAATAAATGTCTCCCCGAGGCTTGACGCCACTCCCACTGTGTCTGTAGTTTGCTCTTCCCGCCACAATGTGTATATATATATATATATATATAAGACACAGACAATATTACTTGCCTTACCTGATTAGAACAATGAAAAAAATAACTAGGGAATCACGAAAACCGAGAGAATTATTCTGATTTGATGATACACTCAAAATATTCCAAAAACAAATCCTTTAAATTTAATGATATTCAGAACAGAACACGAATAAAATAAAAATAAACTATAAACTATAAAGTCAAAATGAAATAATTTAAAGGGGGGGCGCTGCGGAAGCCACATTTTTCACCGAAGGAGTTATGTTGGGAATACATATGGACTAGCCCGAAGGTTGTACTGCATATGAATACTGGGTGACTTAGCCCAAGGGAAAGACACAGGCTTTGATTAAGAGCAACCGTGGAAGAATACACATGGTCTGGACCAGGTTCTCAAGGATTCAACGGATAAAGACCTGGCACCGGATGCTCCGCCATGTCCGGGCCGAGGGTGTTGGAGGACTCAACAGGTTTTTCACTCTGGAGCAATAAGGGTGGACAGTAGGGTGCAGTAAGCCGACAGAGCCAGACCTCTCAGTGCTTCTACCAGTTTAAGATGAGAACACGGGAGGACACCGGCTCTACACGCAGGCTATTATATCTAGCGAACATGTTAGGTCTCGCCCAACCCACAGCTCTACAGATATCTGTTAGCAAGGAGCCACATGCCAGCGCCCAGGAGGATGCAACACCTGAGCGGGCAGGACACGCCTTGTGCTTGGTAAGCCAAGGCGAAGGCACCCACTATCCAGTGGGCCATCCTCTGCTTGGAGACAGCCTTTCCCTTCTGCTGGCCTCCGTAACAGACAAAGAGCTGGTCTGAGGTCCTGAGACTTTGAGTTCTGTCCACGTACAGATGTAGAGCGCGGACGGGACAGAGCAAAACCAGGACTGGGTCTGCCACCTCCAGGGGCAATGATTGCAGGTTCACCACCTGGTCCCTGAAGGGAGTGGTAGGAACATTGGGCACATAGCCAGGCCGGGGTCTCAGTACAACGTGGTTGTCACCGGGCCCGAACTCTAGGCACAATTCGTCGACCGAAAATGCCTGCTGGTCCCCTACCCTTTTGATAGAGAGTCGCCCTATTTCCCGCTCCAATTTCGCTCAGCACTCACACCTTGTGTCTGAAGCATGCTCAGTCAAGCATGACCCAGAATCCATCATACACAGTAGATTATTTTCAGTCAAAACTATTCATATAAAACTAACTAAGTCTTTTCCCCCGCCTGGGTAAAGTAGCTTGCATTGTGTTCAGCACCCAAGTGGGTCTGCGAGCGCAGAGAGGGTTTTCTCTGCTGCTGGCCTGCTGTAAAGAAACCACCTGAAGCCTCAGACTGACATTGTCTAAACTTGTGTTCTTGAAGGTGAACTCAAAAGAACTGTAGATAAGGAAAGCAATTTTTTTTTTTTTTTTTTTTTTGACAACATAAGCCTATTTAAATTGTAATCCACGTGCACTCTGGGCAAAAGTTCAGTTATAAGAATTTTGGCCTAATAGTTAATTTACTTTTAAAACTTTGTTGTAGGTCTATAGCCTGTATATTTTTATTTATATAATTAGGCATTGATTCGTTTAATTTTACAGCAGTTGTTTTGTGCAATTGATATAAGCCTATTTAAATTTTAATTTTACAGGACTTTTTTGTAGGCTATTTATTCCTTCTTACATAGGCTAGGCCTAATTTTTAATTTGAAATAAAACATTTATATTTGGAAAATGTTGTTGTTGCTCTTTAGTTCTTTGGGAGGTAAGGCTGTGGTCTAAGCTAAAAGTGAAATACATGCAGATTTTTTTCCTTTTTTGAAGCGAGCGGGGGAGATTTGAGTGGAGCGCCAAGCAAACTGCGTTGAGTGCTGAGCGATAATGAGCGGAGCGGGCTGATGTGGCTTTGAGCGGGGGAGCGGAGGGGTGAACAGGTCCGTGAGCGAGGAGCGGATATTCTCACCGCTCCACTCCGCTCATATGCTCTGGTACGGACCTGCCCTGTAGTGGCCTTTTTAAGCGTCTCAGAGCGAGACGTACTGCTAGCAATTCGAGGCAGTTGATGTGCCAATGCAGTTGGGGGTCCATCCACACCCCTGACACTGCATGCCCATTGTACGTGGCACCCCAGCCGGTGGCAGAAGCATCTATGAACAGCACAGCATGCCTGGACACCTGTTCCAAGGGGACTCCTGCCCCGCAGGAATGAGGGGTTTGACCACGGGCTGAAGTTCTGGCGGCACGCCGGTGTGATTGTCACATCTCGGGACTCGGCCGTGAAATCAGTGCTGAAGCGGTCTCATATTGAGCAGCCCGAGCGGAGTTACCGCTGCTGCCGCTGCCATATGCCCCAGGAGCCTTTGAAAAAATTTCAGTAGGACCGCCGTCCTGCTTTTGAACGTGTTCATGCATTTCAGCACCGACTGAATCGTGTGACCAATCTCGGGGACAGATCCATTCGAAAATGTGTTTCTGTGTGAGCATTTTGAACGGTAGTTTGTGGAGACTTTGATTCAAAACTCCCAGGTCCAAGATCGATAAGGTCCATAACCCAGCGCCTTTCTTGGGTACAATGAAGTAGGGACTGTAGTACCCTGACCTCATATCGGCTGGAGGGACCGGCTCTATCGCGTCCAAGACATGGGCGTCGGCTGCTCTCCCTGTAGTGGAGTGGATGGCCCAAAACTTGGGGGAAAGTCGGGCGAACTGAATCGCATAGCAGAATGAGCCAGCGAGATGGACTGGGGAGCGCTATCCAGACCGTACAAGCGGGACCAAAGGGACTCGGGAGGCTCTCTCTGGGAGGCGGCCGGTACTGTGCAACATATACCTGGTTCCACGGGGCAGGAGGTGCTGCTGCTCTGGCAATAGAAGAGGTGGATGAGAGTGGTGAGGATTCTCTCCCCCCACTGCTCTCCGGGCCCTCTTCAGAGATGAAGGAAACGGCTCTTTATTGAAAATGTGGGATTTTCCACCCGGCCCTCTTTCAGGGTCACCATCTCACGAAGAGCAGTCCCATCCATCTCTGGGTCACCCGTCCTAGGGCCGCTTACCCTCTTGGCCGGGGCCTGGACGGGTGGGGCAGCTTGCCTGCGACTGGCTCCACAGCGCCGTTTAGGTGGAGGCTGCTGTTGCGGTGCGGAAGAGAGGGCAGACGCAGGAGGACGCCCCCGACGACGAACAGACTGAGAGGTCGCGAGCGGTGGGGTGGAGGCAGCAGCTGACCGCCACAGCAGGATGTGTTTGATGGCCTCAGTCTGCTTTTTCACAGCCGAGAATTGCTGGGCGAAGTTCTCGACCGTGTCGCCGAAGAGACCGGTGTGGGACATGAAGGAGTTAAGAAACCTGACCTTGTCGGTCTCCCTCATGTCGACCAGACACAGCTAGAGATGCCGTTCCTGGACCACCAAGGTGGACATCACACGACCCAACGACCACGCGGTCAGCTTCGTCACGTGGATCGTGAGGTCTGTCGTGGCACGAAGTTCCTGGTTATCCTCATAAATTTTACACTGCACCTTTGAATCTCTATGCACAGTCTGGGCCCTATCTTGCACCCGACGCAAATGACTTTGTACACTGACGCATGTATCATTCGTATTTTGCACCCGCGCAAAGCGGGCTTTTCCCTCCACAGACACACGTCGGTAAACTAGAGAATGAACTTGCGCTCCCTGGGCAGGTCGGCGCAAAAAAGGAGGCGTGTTCCGGTGCAATCAATCCCTGGTGCTATTTTGCAGTTCCAGAAAACAATTGCGCCACTGACCAGAAAAAACCTAGTCTTAAGTCAGTGGCGCGCTGAGCGTACATTCAGATGCTATTTTAAGCGCGCGTGCTTGGTCATAATACAGAGTGTGAACAACGCGCATACACTGTAGATGATTCTCTCATCTACACAGATGCATTTTCCTTTTTGCAAATGATACATTATTATAAGCAGAAATATTAAAACACGAGGGAAATCATTGTTGTGCATGACGATGGGAAAAATAGGCATAAAGCTTACATATTTACCCAAATTATTATATGCATGTATAACCGAAGCTAATTTGGGTGTGTTTGTCCCATCCCCAATGTCACTTCTCTTTCTTTTACGGCCCTGACGAGAACATCGATCTCCTCGGCTGTGAACCGATTCTGAAGCGCTCCTGGTAAATGCGCCGTTATAATAGTATTGCGACATGGAACAAGCGCACCTCGTTCATCATGCTCTTAAAGGGGATGTGATATGACGCTCTGATTGGTTTATTTCACATTACGCCCAAACCACACCTATGAATAATGAAGCTACTTCAGACCAACCCCTTTTAAACTTGCGTCGGGCGTAAGAGACGTTTATCCCGCCGGAAAAATAGCAACAGCGCCCAAGACCCGCCTACAAAGTTACTTGCGCTTCGTGCTTGATACTTGCGTTTCAGATCGTTAAAATAGGGCCCTCTGTGTCTATATTTGTTCTTCATGCTAGTAAGTGCTAAATCCTCACTTTTACAAAGGTATATTGTCGAGAACAGCACTAATGTAGCGCAATTTGCTGGTTTGTGTAGATGCAGTCAGTTTTGACTGCAAAATATAAGATAATTTGATTGGATGGTATGTATTTATGGCATTTTAAGATGAGTAGAATTAAATGAACGGCAAAACTCAGCAATTTGTTCTCAGTTTGAGAACCACTGCTGGAATCAGCTTGTACTTTGATCGTAGATTTAGTTGCAGTATCAGAGCAAGCGGCTTATGACAGAACACAGACCGACTGATGACACCTTCATTTAAGTAGAAAATCTCAAATGAAGATCGCTGAACTCCCTGTCGAAGCCACTACCGTTTTACCTGTTTTTACTTGATTTCACGACGATCACATGGGAGAGATTAGAGCTTTCAGTTCAGTTCAGCTAAGGCATTAAAGGTTTTTAAAAAATTTAAAACCACAGATGTTAACCTAGTTTATTCCTTCCACAGTTCCAGAGGGTGTGAGGCTGAATCTGGTTTTGTGTGGGAGTGACAGAAGATTAAAATCCTTCATATCAGACCTGATCCTGAAGCCGGGAGACAGAAGATCCGAGCTCAGCTCCGAGTGTGTGAGGACAGACGTGGATCTTCATGGACGTCTGGTGTCTCTGGTGGATCTTCCAGCTCTGTTCAACACTCAGATCTCAGAGGAGGAAGTGATGCGGGAGACTCTCCGCTGCGTGTCTCTCTGTGATCCTGGAGTTCATGTGTTCATCATCATTATTCCTGACGCTCCACTAACTGATGAAGACAGAGCAGAAATGGAGAAGATCCAGAAGATATTCAGCTCAAGAATCAACAAACACATCATGATCCTCATATACCAGAATTCAGAGCATCAGACAGCAGAACTACATGAAGAAACACAGTCTGTCATTGAGAGTTTTGGAGGACGACATCATTTGATTGGCCCCGACACACCAGTGTCCGTGTTAATGGAGAAACTAGAGCAGATGGTTGAGGAAAATAGTGGTGTTTGTTTCTCCACAGAGACATTGATGGATGCACAGATGGAAAAACTGCAGAAATTTGAAGAAATGAAGACAAAAATCCATTCATTAGAGACGTGGTTTCAGTCAAAAGGTAATGATCAGAAAATCAGCATGGATTAAACAAATTTTCATGGCAGCCACATTTTACAAAGATATGTGAGAAAAAATATTACATGCTGAGTTCAGAGAAAATAATGTGATAAGCACATGATGCTTTAGTATAAATTATACACAATATTCTCTGATGACCTGTAAGACTGACAATCTTCACTTAAAATTCAGTATACTGTTTTTAACTTTTTATTGATCTATCTTTAGATTCAAGAGAAATAGCAGATGATCTGAGGATTGTGCTGGTGGGAAAAACTGGAGTTGGGAAGAGTTCAACTGGAAACACCATCTTAGGAAGAGAAGCATTTATATCGGACACATCTCCTGAATCAGTGACTAAAGAGTGTAAGAGAGAAAGAGCTGAAACCAACGGCCGACACGTTACTGTGATCGACACTCCAGGACTGTTTGACACTAATCTGACCAATGAGGAAATCCAGAGAGAAATCAGCAACTGCATCTCCATGATCCTGCCCGGACCACATGTGTTTCTCCTACTGATACCACTGGGACGATTCACTCAAGAGGAGGAGAAATCAGTGAAGATCATCCAAGAGACGTTTGGTGAGAAATCTTTAATGTTCACTATTGTGCTCTTCACCAGAGGAGACGATCTGAAGAACAAACCCATTGAACAGTGGCTTGGAAAACCTGGATCTGTGATCAGAAACCTGATTGAAGCGTGTGGAAACAGATTCCATGTGTTCAATAATAATCAGACTGGAGACCGAACACAAGTGTCTGATCTACTGAGGAAGATAGACGACATGGTGAAAGAAAACGGAGACAGTTACTACTCATGTAAGATGTTCAGAGAGATGGAAAGAGGAATACAAGAACAACAGATGAAGATCCTGATGGAGAGAGTGGAGCAACTGAACAGAGAGAAAGAAGAACTGATGAACAAACATGAAGAAGAGAAAAAGAGAGTGAAGATGATGATGGAGGAAGAAATACAGAATCATTACAAAGAGAGAAAGACAAGAGAAGAGGAGTTTAGAGAGAGAGAAGAACAATATAAAAGAGACATTCAAGACATAGAGGTTCAAGAGAGAAGGATACAAGAGGAGATAAAGACAGAACGAGAGGAATGGAACAAACAGAAACAAGAGGAAAGACAAAGAAGAGAAGAAACACATAATACAGACACACACCCTCAAGGTCAGAATTACAAATATGTATACCTACACTTTATTTAATAGGTTGGTAGGAGACCTGGATAAAGCATCGGGGTTGGGCCTGGACTAGTGATCGACCGATATATCGGGCCGATATTTGTGGTTTTTACGTATATCGGAATCGGCCAATATGCGGCTGCGTTTGCCGATAGTTTTTCCCAGGCATTATTTACAGACAGGTCCACAGGCAGCTCTGTGTTGCTGGAGACGCTTCACGGGCACACCATGCACTGCCCCTCCCCCACTAGCAGAGTATCTGCTCTTCTAGGTAGCGGTAACTTTTAAACTTTCAAAGCATCTTTTAACTGTTTGACTGCTGAAATATGGCCATACATTTTGAAAATGGAAACACGTTGCTCTATAACTGTTATGTGCTTGCAACTATATAGCTAAGCAAGTGTGTGGGTCCAAATGGAAAACGCGAATGCCTCATCTTTAAAACTGCTTGCCATTCTATTTAGGGAGCTGAAAATAGCTAGGTTGTTGGCTATCCGTTCAGTATGCATTAGGGCTGTCAACGAATATTCTCAATTCAAATATGTATTCGAATAGTTTTAAAAAACTGAATTTCGAAGGTGAAAATTATTATTTTAATGTGGAAAAACACGCCCGCGGTAGCAGACTAACGTTACCACAGCACAGCTCACTCGGAGCGTTCAATGTCGGTTCTGTATACTGTGAAACTTCAATTAATGTTAATATTATTTGTTTCAATCACTGAATGAAGCCTGCTATATTTGGGACAAGAGTCGCAACCTTAAATTGCGTGCACAAAACTCTTGATCAGCACTCAACATTTGTTTATTGTTGTTCATTTAAGCTGTTATGCGCAGAGAGCGTGAGGCCGAGAGAGAGGGAGAGAGAGAGGGCGAGAGAAAGAGTGCCTGCGAGTGCGAGCGTGAGTGAGCTCTGCGATCTTGGCCATTAGTTGATTTACTTGTTTTTGTGTATTTAATGCATTGTCAAATATGTTTAAACTTAAATAAACTACCTATACTAGTAGTTATGTCTCTTTGTATTAATTTGTCCTGTTATTGACGTAATGCCCATTGACAAAATGCGCAACGAGATGTTCGAATATATGGTTTTTAGAGGGAATATTCAAACGTAATTTTTGAGCAATTTTGACAGCCCTAGTATGCATACGGTAGCTGTTACGAACACTGGTCATAGGATTAAAGGAGAACTCCGGGCAATTTTTAAGTTAATCTTGATTGTTATACCTTTGTGAGTACTGTCTATAGAAGAAAAAAACGAACCGGATTGGTGCTTGCTACGCGGAGCTGCGACCGCGAATGCCCAGAGCTCCCACTCAGCTATAACGGCAGCTCTGGGGGCATATACATAAAGAGCGTTTTTGTGCCTCTTAACCAAGCGGCAACATTCTAATCTGAAACATGAAGCCCTCCCAGAAGTGCGAAAAACTGCAATACATCGAAAATCCTCTAGGGGCCGGTCCCAAAAGGGAGCAAATGTCCATAGACCCCCATGTTAAAATGTCCGTTTTTACAGCATAAAGTCATGTTTTTACAGGTTGGTCCCATGGACTTTTATTGTATTTTTCAATAGGTTCCCAGTGCCTGACGACTGTGAGGGGGGTGAATTTTTTTCTAACTCGTTAGTTTAGATCGTATTTAGATATAAAATGTATGACAAATAAGGTCGGTTAACTTTGATTGACAGCTGATAACGGGCTGCGCCGAGTGAAATTTGACGTCTCAGCCATGATCTGACACAACACATCACAGCACCTCTGTATTCTTTCTGAACATTTGTATTTTTGATTTCCCAAGATTTTGCAAGATGGCGCCGCCCACACCCCCGTAAACGGCCTCAAAACCGTTCTTCAGAAAGTCTATGAGTGACGTCACAGACGCTTTGTCCATATTTTTTACAGTCTATGCTCTTAACAGGCACATAATGCAATTAAAATGTCTGTCCAACATGAACAGGGGCCTTACCTGTGAACAAGATGCGTTTAGCAACTTAGCCATGGTTTAAATTCACCTAAATAGTGTTTTAGACAGCAAGCTGTAGTCTCGCGCTGAAGTCCCGTGATCTCAGTTGTAGCCGGGAAAGGTAAATAGTGTCCAGGTGGGAGGAGCGAGACTTCAGCGCGAGACTACAGCTTGCTGTCTAAAACACTATTTAGGTGAATTTAAACCATGGCTAAGTTGCTAAACGCATCTTGTTCACAGGTAAGGTCCCTGTTCATGTTGGACAGACATTTTAATTGCATTTTGTGTCTGTTAAGAGGCACAAAAACGCTCTTTATGTTATGCCCCCAGAGCTGCAGTTATAGCTGAGTGGGAGCTCTGGGCATTCGCGGTCGCAGCTCCGCGTCGCAAGCACCAATCCAGGTCGTTTTTTCTTCTATAGACAGTACTCACAAAGGTCTAACGATCAAGATTCACTTAAAAATTGCCCGGAGTTCTCTTTTAAGTAATGCCAACGTTGCTCTGTGGTGTTTGTGGGAGATTAATTCAGCATTAATTCAATTGAGGTTTGGACGCATGTGGTGTGTCTCTCCCTCGCCATCGCAGTGATATTAGAGGCTAGACATGCTCAATTTATTTATAACCATGGCAGTAAATAGTTGGTTACTTTTAAAATTAAGTACAGTGTGCACTGTGCACTTTATTATGCTGGTTGCTACTGTGTGCAATAGTGTATTTTTTTTATTTATGCTTAAATATTTATTTTCAGCACTGAACTTTTTTTTTTTCTACCTCATGTTTTTAATATTTGTTAAATATTGTTTATCTACTTGTTCTACCTCACATGTTTTTACTATTTGTTAAATATTGCTTTTTTAAGTTAAATAAATGTTACTTTTTTTAAATTGAGACCTGTAATATTTGTTATCATCATGTCATTTTCATGATGTAAAAAGTGAGGGAGCAAAAGCAGTATCGGCTCCAAATATCGGCTCAAGAAAATCGGCAGCCCGTATCGGTCATCGGCTAAGGCTGATGGAAAAAAATTGGTATCGGCACTAAAAAATCCATATCTGTCGATCCCTAGCCTTGACCCAAAAAAAGTTGAGAACCACTGAGATGGACTGTTGTAGATAGTATGTTAGGTTTGAGTTTAACACATGTTGCTCAGGGTCACAATTTGAATAAATTGTTAATTTCTAAACTCAACTATTGTAATTTTCAGATGAAGATGACCCATCATCAGATCCACGATGTTTGAGAATCTTGTTGTTCGGGAGGACAGGAAATGGAAAGTGTGACACAGGAAACACTATCCTCGGGAAAAAAGAGTTTCACAGTGAAGATAAAAAAGGTTTGGTGACCACTACTTCTAAGAAAGGAGATGTTGAAGTTGATGGTAAATCAGTAGCTGTTATTGACACTCCAGGACTCTTTGACACTTCACAAAAATATGAACAAGTGGTTGAAGAAATGATGAAGTGTGTTTCACTGTCCGCACCTGGACCTCATGTGTTCATCATTGTGTTGAGTTTGGGAAGAATCACTGAAGAGAAGCAAGACACTTTAGACATGATAAAGAAGATCTTTGGCCCAAAAGCAGCAGATTTCAGTATTGTTCTCTTCACTAAAGGAGATACTCTGAAAAAACAAACAATAGAACAATATGTAGAGACAAGTAGAAATGAGGAACTCAAGAAACTGATCAGAGATTGTGGAAACAGATTCCTGTCTTTTAACAACACAGAAACACAAGATCGGACGCAAGTTACTGAGCTGTTAAACATGATAGAAGAGGTGAAGAAATCTAATGAGGGCCGATACTTCACTACTGAGATGTTTGAGGAGGCAGCGATCTCTATTGAAAAGAGAAGGGAAATGATAGAAGAGAATAGGAGAAAAAAACAGGATCAAGTTGAAAAATTAGAAGCCAAATATGACCTGGAAATCAAACGCATGAGACAGAAACTGGAGGAGAAGAAACTAAAGACAGATGAGGAGAGAGAGAGGCTGGAGAACAAGTTCAGAGGAAGAGAGGAAACACTGAGGAGAGAGTTTCAGGAGAAGGAAAAATCAGAGAAGAAGAAACAAGAGATGGAGGATCAGGAACGATCAGAAGAGGAAAAACAGCGAAGAGCTGAATATGATCAGAGAATAGACGAGATGGAGAGAGAGATTGAAAATCAGAGATTACAGTATGACAAACAGCAACAAGAAAGAGAAGAAGAAGATAGGAAGAGAGAAGAAGAATATAAACAAGATCAAGAAAAGATGAAAACTGAGCAGGAACACGTCATGACAGAGTTAAGAAGAAAACAGGAAGAGGAAATAAAAAAGAGAGATTTAGAGGAACAAATGAGGAAGAAACAAGAAGAGAAAGAGAGAGAAGAATGGAAGAGAAAAATAAAAGAGGCAGAAGATGAAGAGATTCAAGAGGGAATTAAACAACAACAGAGAGAATGGGAGGAAGAGAAGAAACGACAGATGAGAGAACGAGAGGAAGAGGAAAGAAAGAGGAGAGACACGAGGAACAACTGAGAGAAAAACAAGAAGAACTGGAGAAAATGAGAGAGATATTTGAAACTGAGAGAGAAGAAGAAAAACAGAGGATAGAGGAGGAGAAACAGAAACAAAAAAGAGAGAGAAAAGAAAAAGAGAGAGAATATGAAGAAGAGAGAAATGAAATGAAAAGACATTATGAGCATCTGGAGCGAGAGAGAAAAGAGGAGTGGAACAGGAGAAAACGAGAGGATGAAGAGAGACGAGGGGATAAGAGAAAGAGACAGGAGACAATGATTCAATATCTGAAACGAGAGCAAGAATACGAGATCAGGAGAAGAGAAAGAGAGGAGAGAGAAAGAATAGAAAGAGAAAGAAAAGAGTGTGAAGAAATGAAACAGAAAATAGAGAAGATGAAGAAGAGACATGAAGATGAAGCCAGAAGCCAAGAAGAAGAATTGAATAAATTCAGTAAGAGGAAAGATCAGCAGGTTCAGGAGCTCAAGGAGAGCCTTAAACAACTATATAAACAGAAAAATAGCTGGGGTTTCAGATGGTTTGGATGGATTTGGGGCCAAAAATGACCCAGACTGAAGAGCTAACACATTCCCATAACACAATCACCACGGAGAACATGCTAAACACACAAACACATACAATACAAGGGTTAAAGAATACTTAACACACTTGAAGCATGCTTACACACACATTTTTTGTAACACTCTAAAAAATAATTCAGTATAACAGGGCTTTGAAGATAATTGGCCCCATGCCTTTACAAGTCATAATCGTACGAGACACCCAAGTTAAACAAGTGTCGCGTCTGTCTTTTCATTTTTGAAGTTCACCCTCAGGCACGAGATTAGGCACTGCAGATACACTCTCAGAAAAAAGGAACAAAAGCTGTCACTGTGGCGAGACCTTTTCATAAGGTACATCTTTGTACCTAAAGAGTGCATATTAGTCCCTAAAGAGTGCATATTAGTCCCTAAAGAGTGCATATTAGTCCCTGAAGAGTGCATATTAGTCCCTGAAGAGTGCATATTAGTCCCTGAAGAGTGCATATTAGTCCCTGAAGAGTGCATATTAGTCCCTGAAGAGTGCATATTAGTCCCTAAAGAGTGCATATTAGTACTTAAAAAGTGCAAATTAGTCCCTGAAGAGTGCATATTAGTACAAGAGTGCATATTAGTACCTAAAGAGTGCACATTAGTCCCTAAAGAGTGCATATTAGTCCCTGAAGAGTGCATATTAGTCCCTGAAGAGTGCATATTAGTCCCTGAAGAGTGCATATTAGTCCCTGAAGAGTGCATATTAGTACTTAAAAAGTGCAAATTAGTCCCTGAAGAGTGCATATTAGTACAAGAGTGCATATTAGTACCTAAAGAGTGCATATTAGTCCCTAAAGAGTGCATATTAGTCCCTAAAGAGTGCATATTAGTCCCTGAAGAGTGCATATTAGTCCCTAAAAAAGTGCATGTTAGTGTCACGGTTGGTAAATCCTATGTCCTCTCCTCGTCTCGTGTCTCTGTTGTTGTATGTGTGTGCGTGGATCAGAGGGGCGTGGCCGCTCATCAGCGCTCGTTCAGCTAATCACTCATCACCTCATCACCAGCTGCAGTCAATCCGTTCCTGTGTATAGAGGGAATGCGTATGACGTCACCGTCAGCTGGAGTGATTGCGGTCACGCCCACTTGAGTGGCAAAAAGACTGAGCGGCAGCATTGGTCTTCAGCGTGAATGCCGTGAAAAACACATCTAAAATGAGAAAGAGCTTTGCGATTGACTGTACAACTACATTTCACAAGAAATCTGAGGTATATTTTTACAGACTGCCAAAAGCTACAGAACAGAGAAGCAAATGGATCAATGCAATTCATAGAAACAACTTGACTCCAGGCAGAGAAAAGTGGATTTGCAGTTATCATTGAGCACGTTTACATGCACACCAGTAAGATGATAACTCACATCAGCTTATTGAAATAACCAGTTTCCCGTTTACATGCAAACCAGTAACCATGACAACTCAAGTAAACCGTGTTTACATGACTTTATTAATAAATCAGGCCATGACCCTGTGTGACGACAAACAATCATTTGCGTATCTGACTCTGAATATTTCATTTGTTTTGTCGGTTGATATTAAATAAAGCTTGCAATATGTCAGCGGGAAACTTACAGCTCGTATTATCTTCTCATGCGGTTACAGATGCAGCGTTTTGACTGAACCACTTCTACTTCTGCTGCACGAGATGAGAAAAAAAAGCAGAAAGCAGGTTAATGTGTTTACATAATGCGAAATCCGAGTAAGAGGCAAAAAACTACCCGTGTCGACTGGTTTATGCAAAAGCCGGTGATGACCCTACTCCGATAAAAGAAAACGGGTCTCCGTGTTGACATGACCACATGCGTTGTAATGACAAAAAACTATAGGCTACACGTTTTAGGGCTGGACGATATGATTATAGCCTTTATATAACATTGATATGAGTGATCACCTGGATTTAGACCTACCTATATTGTATTTATATAAAGCGTTCACAGGCAAATTTGCTTCACGTATTTCCCCGGCGTCGAAATCAGGCACATATAAATGTCAGGAAACACAATGGCTGCGTGTCAATATCCATGGATCACTGGATCTTTGGTAGGCCTAAATTGTAAGGAACACTTATATCGAGTCCAAACATCGTTTGTTTTACTCTCGTTTCTGCAGTTTCCCCTATTACCTCCAGCCACGCAGCAGCTCTTTTGCCACTCAGGGGTGCGTTTCCCGAAAGCATCGTTAGTCAACTATGGTCGCAAGTTCCGTCGTTACCAATAGAGTTCAATGGAAATTGCGACCAACTTGCGACCATAGTTGGCTAACAATGCTTTCGGGAAACGCACCCCAGTCCGGCTGAGGGGGGCGTGTTCCGGCGGGAAAGTGACGTTAATGCATTCCCTCTATATAATCTCATCATCTTCTCATCTCCATTGTCAGATCGTTGTTTGTTGGTGTTTGGTGTTGATCCCTTCAGCCAATAACAGACAGATCTGAAGCGCTTGAGCCAATAACAGACAGATCTGAAGCTCTTCAGCCAATAACAGACAGATCTGAAGCGCTTGAGCCAATAACAGACAGATCTGAAGCTCTTCAGCCAATAACAGACAGATCTGAAGCGTTTGAGCCAATAACAGACAGATCTGAAGCGCTTCAGCCAATAACAGACAGATCTGAAGCTCTTCAGCCAATAACAGACAGATCTGAAGCTCTTCAGCCAATAACAGACAGATCTGAAGCGCTTCAGCCAATAACAGACAGATCTGAAGCGCTTCAGCCAATAACAGACAGATCTGAAGCGCTTCAGCCAATAACAGACAGATCTGAAGCTCTTCAGCCAATAACAGACAGATCTGAAGCGCTTCAGCCAATAACAGACAGATCTGAAGCGCTTCAGCCAATAACAGACAGATCTGAAGCTCTTCAGCCAATAACAGACAGATCTGAAGCGTTTGAGCCAATAACAGACAGATCTGAAGCGCTTCAGCCAATAACAGACAGATCTGAAGCGCTTCAGCCAATAACAGACAGATCTGAAGCTCTTCAGCCAATAACAGACAGATCTGAAGCGCTTCAGCCAATAACAGACAGATCTGAAGCGCTTCAGCCAATAACAGACAGATCTGAAGCGCTTCAGCCAATAACAGACAGATCTGAAGCGCTTCAGCCAATAACAGACAGATCTGAAGCGCTTCAGCCAATAACAGACAGATCTGAAGCGCTTCAGCCAATAACAGACAGATCTGAAGCTCTTCAGCCAATAACAGACAGATCTGAAGCGCTTCAGCCAATAACAGACAGATCTGAAGTGGGTACAAAACCAATCAAAACTTACAGTTCGTGTTTTGAATCATTATCGCTAATGTTTCAAAATTTCAGTGAATGTAAGCGAGCTATGCTCATATTCTGATTTTAAATTTCAAGTGTGTCAACTCCTGAAATGGGTCATCCCATTGATAATTGTGATGATTCGGCTGAAGAAGCAGGAGGAAGCAGGATCCAAATGCAGCACACTTTAATAAACAAACTCCAGACTCAGACTTAGACATAACAGGGAAACTCAGAACAGGAAAATACAGGGGAACACAGGCCAGACAAGAACAAGACATGAACCCACACCGTGACAATAATACCATGCACTGAGCAGTTGAAGTAAATAAAAAACTTAAACCAAATGTACGAATCAAACTTTGTACAAAGCTGAAAAAACCTCATCAACAGTGAAATAAGATCTAAAGATTTATCTGTCAATCAGATGCATGTAAAAGTGTAGTTTGTTACTATAGCAACAGTGGGTTTCCAGCACATTTTCGGTAGAACGGGAAAAAAAAGAGAATTTTAATTTAATTTAACATGTTAACCATACCGCACTTCATTTTTTTTTTACTGGCTTATTCATACTGTCTTAAATCTCTTTTTTTTAATCGGATCTCTCACTTAACCTTCTTTGCTTTCATGAAATGATTCAAAGGAAAACTTTAAAACGATCTTACCTGGACTTAATTTTCAAAATTAGTAATAAAACAATCGCTCTTGACAACAGGGAAAGCTATAGTATGTTTGCTTAGCATACCGTCAAACACTACAATTTATGAGTTTAATATGTTTTGCTCCAAAATCACAATGTCAGTCGTGTTTGAAATTACTTCTGTGGTTTCATGTTGCTTTTATTAAATTCTTGAGAAACACCCTCTATCTCTTTACAATGCACTTAGGGATTTACGATTACTTCAGAGCACTCGTAGTTTTACAAATATTTTCAAGTACCACTTAAGTAACGACGGTTTTTGGAAACAGCCTAAGATGATTAATGCGATTGTTTTTACGATCTAGGCTTACGATGCTTTTGGGAAACGCAGCCCAGTACTGTAAAGCGCTATATAAATAAAGATGACTTGACTTGACTATTGGAGTAATATTTCATTAGATTATCTGTACATTTATTGAAGTACTTGATTTGGGTACATCGTCCCCCACTGGATATGTATATGTATTTATTTAGCAGCAGCACATCTTGCTTACAGTGTGTCTGTGTATATTAGCACTAGCAAGTCCATCGTGCAGCAGATCTAGTCCACCGGGACCAAACACATTAACATCGCCATGTCAATATCATGCTAAAACTAGAGTTGTCACGATTTAAAGAGTTTAAATGGTTTGTAAAATGTATTATTTTGTTACTGTTGAACATTTTCTTCAGAATCTCAATGAAGGATGGACATCATCACGTGATCTGTGTGAATGAGGAATTTATTTATTGTGAAAGGATTTCAGAATAATGTTCTGGTTACAATGATCATGTTACAAATAATTCAAGGAAAACAACACCCCAAACAAATAAAGCTTCATTTAAAACAAACTCAAAGCTGTTACTGTATAAACTCAAAGCTGTTTTACCTAATAAACGTATAGCCTGGGTGAGCATAGAAACTTATTTTACATACAAGCATTCTGTCACAAACACGACCACCAGTGACTTATCATTAAGGACATGACATTAACATCTATCTTAAAACAGCATAAGGAAATGTCAGATTACACATAAAATGAATAGCAGAATCAGGCATTTTTAATTTATTAGTTAAATTCTTTCTTCCTGCATTCTTTGATTTTTAGTTGATTTTTTTTCTCTCTTTTGTTGTCTTTTAAGGTCTGCTTTAATTCATGTTGTTTCATCGGGCCTCATTTCTCAATCTAACGTAGAAACGAGCACAGAAATCATTTTACGACAGGGTTCACGCGAGATTCATGAAACATTAGTATGCCGCCAATCCCATCGTACCAATGATCGGACGTTGATAAATGTGGCAGCTGAAAAACAATCATCATTTTAATATCCCGCCCCTAAAAGTCCTCGGGCTGAAACCTAAAAGTTCACGGGCTGAAACCGAAATCGCCCCCTATAGGCTACCCTCATTTACTATTCCCTACGGTAGTCCACTAATACTGTTCACTTGAAGGAGTGAATGATTATGAGTGAGTGAATTCAGACAGGCATTGAGTATACATTAGTTTTACACTCGTTATTGCGGTGCATTGTGGGATTGAATAAGTGCACTCGACAACGATAATGCCCTATCTGAGAGTATAGGGGCGATTTCGGATTCAGCCACGGTTCAAAAGCCTCGTCCCAGAGTTTACGACACGGAGAACCGTAACCCGGCCAAGAAGAGGAAGTAATCTCATGACAGAGAAATTGATTTCAGTCCAAAAACACCCGTTAAGACACCCTCGCAATTGCAAACAATTACATAAATTTATGTATATTAAAAATGAAACATTTACAAACATTACTATAGGCTATTTTCCCATCACCCCTCAACAAATCCTGACCAACAATAGAAGCTCAATCGATCATTAACCGTTAAGATTATGTCAAATTAGAATTAGGCCAAATTAAATTAGAATAGATGGGTGTCTGTGAACCATTTTATCCAGGCTTTAGATTTAAATTCACCAATATAACAGCATAAACAGAACATAATGGATGCTCACACTCATCACACACCTGCAGCACTTCTGTAGTTTAATGTATAATCTATAGCTACTTATTTTTAATTCCTGTTCTGTTCTCAATACTGTTCAATTTAAAGGAAAACAATCTAAATTAACAAAATTTAGAGTTAGCCTACTATGCTGCATGCTAGGTTGTGTCAAAAACTGTGTGTAGGATCCTAACTATAAGTGTATGTGTGTCTGAAAGCCAAAAAATGGCGTAGGCAAAAAATATTCAGACTATAAAACCGTTTGTACGGCAGAACCTGCGCAGAATCCCCTTTATAACCCCAGTCAGAGGAAGATTGTGTTCATGCGTCTCCTCCCCGAAATAACCATATAAGCTTACAACGCCTCGTTTTACTGTGCATATCCTCATCTGCATATCATTTGCATATGCATATTCATCCACGTGATAATATGTTTAACGGAACAAGACATTAGAAAAATCTCCATTAATGAGAATGCCATTTCATCTAAATGTGTATATCAGATGTAAAACATTTCTTTTATGTATTTAAACTGTTATTGTGAACATGCACTGTATTTACGATTTGGACTCGTAATGAATATTAAAGTGGTTTTCCTTCATCTGCCGTCAGTCCCTCAGATCAAATTCGGTGTCGCCAAACTGCTCATCTCCAGAATATTCGTACGCACGGCTCAGAGTTTGTGTGCAGGTGCACAAAATATCCCGTCAAGTTTGTTTTTTATAAATCACAGCTTATGTGCCGGAAGTGGCGTATGCTCTTTCAGGGCCGGTTTTCTGCAACGCAGCGGTTATAAACGAGGCCCCTGGGGCCTGATGTATATACCTTGCATATATACGCACAAAAAAAGGCATTAAATTGTGCGTATGCAATTTTCCACGCACATATCGGAATTTATAAAAAATAAACTGGGGATAAATATGTGAGCACCATAGGGACACTCCAGACATGCGTACCACTCTTTTACTGGGTGAACGAAGTGATGAAGTAAACAGAATAATTTAAACTCGGTTACAACACTTTTTTATATTAATTTAAATATAAATATTTGTAGTGGATGCACTGCTTTTGAACACTTTAGGCATGCTGTTTTAATGTTTTAACCAACGAGGATTGCTTAGCTCAAATTGTGTTCTAAACATGTTCTGAGAAAAACTCGATGATCATCGACTCCATCCAAGCAGATAAACGGTATAAGGACAGACTGAAGGACTCGCTGATCGAACGCTCCACTGGATAGGTCCAATGACTCAGTACTGTACCAGCTCTACTGTACGCAGGGGTGATGTGTTGTGTTCAGACAGTAGCTAATGATCACCCCTTTCATGGTCTTCCAAATATTATGAAAATACCACTGTATTTGAAGACAGAATTTGAAGGAAACGGTAAGATATGCACATTGTATTTTAAAATATTTTGTCAGTCAATTATTTACACTGCAAGAAATTAGACCTATCAGTTTCCATTAAAAAGATAAAAACATCCTAAAATATATGTTTACATTATAGGCAAAACTGCATAAATTAGATTTGCTTAAAGCAATTAAAAATACAATTTGGTCAGTGGAAAAGTTTGAGAATAACTCTTCCCAAAAAAAATTCTCTGAAATGTATTTGATACAATATTTATTTATTTATTCTAAAACAAGGCAAGAAACCAATGATTTTTAGCAATGTAATGTGACGGCACAGTGTTTTTTTTCCCTAATGTCTTGAGTTGAACATGGTATCACGTTATGTGTTAGCTTCATATAGCCTATGTTTTTTTTTTTCAGAGAGAAGACGCGGTGGAGATTCGGGTACGTACCATAATAATAAAGGAAAGGAAATTTAGGAAATAAATCTGAAAACTGTTGTGCGTATGCAAAATCTAGCTTTTGTGTGTACTCACACTTTTAGGAGGAAATCTATGTACGTTTTATACACGAGGCTCCTGACGTAAGATGTGATCGTCGCCACCGCTCACGTCCATATTGATAAATGACAAGTTCTGCGTGGAAACGGCTGATGCCCAGTTTTCTGTCATCCGTTCATTCATAAATTAGGCCCATCATGTTTCAAAGTGTACCAAGAGAAAACTACTTCTCATTGAAATTAACTAAAATATCTGCTTCTGTAGCACCCCTTCTCATATTTCAAAAGACAAGTACCATAATATCATCAATCATGTTTTAAACTGTTTCACATGACAAGACACAACTTTTCTTTCAGCTCCTTTTCTAACCTTTTCAATTTATATAGTTGTTCAAGCTTTTCCTTGAACTGATCTTTTCTCTTTCTGGAATCATTCAATTGCTCTATTTTTCTGTCTTCCTCTTCATGTTTCTGTTTGATTTCATCACACACTCTTTCTTGTCTTCTCTTGATCTCTTCTTCTAGCTCGCGTTTCAGATCTTCCATCATTTTCTCCCATCTCTTTCTCTTCTCCTCTCGTCTCTCTTCAGTCTCTCGTTTTCTTCTTTCCCACTCCTCTTTTCTCTCTCGCTCCAGATGCTCATAATGGCTTTTCATTTCTTTTCTCTCTTCTTCATATTCTCTCTCTATCTGGGTTTTCTCTTTTCCCAGTTTCTGTTTCTCCTCCTCTATCGTCTGTCTTTCTTCTTCTCTTTCAGTTTCAAATCTCTTTCTCATTTTCTCCAGTTCTTCTTGTGTTTTTCTCAGTTGTTCCTCGTGTCTCTCTTTTCTCTTTTTTTCCTCTTCCTCTCGTTCTCTCATCTGTTGTTCCTTCTCTTTCTCCCATTCTCTATGCTGTCGTTTAATTTCCTCTTGAATCTTTGTTGAATTTTTGTCATCTTCAGCCTCTTTTATTTTTCTCTTCCATTCTTCTCTCTCTTTCTCTTCTTGTTTCTTCCTCATTTGTTCCTCTAAATCTCTCTTTTTTATTTCCTCTTCCTGTGTTCTTCTTAACTCTGTCATGACGTGTTCCTGCTCAGTTTCCATCTTTTCTTGAACTTGTTTATATTCTTCTTCTCTCTTTTTCTTCTTCTTATCCCTTTCTTTTAGCTGTTTTTCATACTGTAATCTCTGCTTTTTAATCTCTCTCTCCATCTCGTCTATTCTCTGATCATATTCAGCTCTTCGCTGTTTTTCCTCTTCTAGTCGTTTCTGATCCTCCATCTCTTGTTTCTTCTTCTCTGATTTTTCCTTCTCCTCAAACTCTCTCCTCAGTGTTTCCTCTCTTCCTCTGAACTTGTTCTCCAGCCTCTCTCTCTCCTCATCTGTCTTTAGTTTCTTCTCCTCCAGTTTCTGTCTCATGCTTTTGATTTCCAGGTCATATTTGGCTTCTAATTTTTCAACTT
The DNA here is from genome assembly GCA_031834385.1 of Semotilus atromaculatus. Classification (NCBI taxonomy): domain Eukaryota; kingdom Metazoa; phylum Chordata; class Actinopteri; order Cypriniformes; family Leuciscidae; genus Semotilus; species Semotilus atromaculatus. The sequence goes on along the minus strand of JAULUF010000021.1, from coordinate 1,111,207 downwards.
GATCCTCATTTTCTTTTTCATGATCTTCTATCATTTTCCTTCTCTTTTCAATAGAGATCGCTGCCTCCTCAAACATCTCATTAGTGAAGTATCGGCCCTCATGAGATTTCTTCACCTCTTCTATCATGTTTAACAGCCGAGTAACTTGCGTCCGATCTTGTGTTTCTGTGTTGTTAAAAGACAGGAATCTGTTTCCACAGTCACTGATCAGTGTCTTGAGATAATCATTTTTACTTTTCTCTACATATTGTTCTATTGTTTGTCCTCTCAGAGTATCTCCTTTAGTGAAGAGAACAATACTGAAATCTGCTGCTTTTGGACCAAAGATCATCTTTATCAGGTCTAGAGTGTCTCTCTCCTCTTCAGTGATTCTTCCCAAACTCAACACAATGATGAACACATGAGGTCCAGGTGCGGACAGTGAAACACACTCCATCATTTCTTCAACCACTTGTTCTTTTGACAGTGAGGTGTCAAAGAGTCCTGGAGTGTCAATAACAGCTACTGATTTACCATCAACTTCAACATCTCCCAGTGTGGTCACCAAACGTTTACTGTCTTTACTGCAAAACTCTTTTTTCCCGAGGATAGTGTTTCCTGTGGCGCTCTTTCCATTTCCCGTCCTCCCAAACAGCAAGATTCTCAAAGATTCTGGATCTTCTTCATCTGAAAATGACAATGATAGAGTTTAGAGATTGACAACAATTGATTACATTTGGGACCCTGAGCAACATGTGTTAAACTCTAACCTAAAATTCAAACAATTTACAACAGTTTATCTCAGTGGTCCTCAATGTTTGTTGGGTCATCACCCCAATCCATTATCCAGGTCCCTTACCACCATTAACTCTTAAGGCGCCACGGTTGAGTTTACTCGACAAGATGCGACACTGAATAAAACGGCCGATTTAGTCAAATAGGGATTCAAATTTCGTTCGACCTCCCCTCCACTAGATAGCAGACATGTCATACTTCATCCCCGACTAAAAAAAACGTCATGCTTCTATACAAAATCTTCGAGCTATAGAGTGGATCAGTGCGAACAAAAGCGGAGCTAGTGTGCGAGTGAGCCATTTTATCAGAGCAATATTGTCAACATCAGCGAGTATTTGCGTTAGATTATTATTATTATCTAATGGCATCAATAAAGCTTACCCGCAATGAAGTGTTGGGTCTTCTATTCACAGACCCTGATTCTGAAGGGGAATAACTGCCTTCAGAAGATGACGGTCATTCTGAAAGTGAAAGTATAGCCCTACACCAATCACAAACAGAGAATCCTTTGCCCAATGTCAGTGGTGGGAACAATGTTTCCCTTGCTCGTAGCAGGTCTTGTCTAGTTGTGTTTGTGTGTCATATGAATAATATATATGTGCCCCATACATGGAATCAGAGTGCCTACTGTATGTAGTAAATGGAAAATCTCTACAGCAAAAGGCCAACCGCTACATGCATTCGGTTTGTTTGTACCATTTATTAGTAATGATTAACACAGTTTGTTTACTACTTAATATTTACCTGAGCATTCAGTATTGTGCAATATAGCATACAGAAGGTGAGGGTCATTTTGGGGGGAAAGAAGTGCTGCCTTTTATACGTGACTTTTCATGAAAATTCTATAATCCAAGATGGCCGCCACCATATGACGTCATAATATGCAAATTAGATGGGAAAATGTAATCCCTACATAAACTTTGGGTCATCCTTAATATTTCTCTAATTTACAGTAAGTCTTTATCTTTTATCACTTTTAAGATATAGTCTTTTGAAATTAAGATGTCAAAATCGAACGTTTTAGGAAAAAACCTCTGGTGCCTAAAGGGTTAAATAAAATGTACTGTCTTCCCTGAATATTAATGTTGATGATTATTATTAGGGGCCAAGCACTGTGTAGGCGCTTAGTGTATACGTTATTTTTCTTCTTCTACCAATAACTCTATGGCAACCCATAGAACTGTATAGTAAAAAATTATGAAATTTGGTACAGATACAGAGGACAATCCACATATTAAACACAGCAAATTGTGAGTCTCTACCTCAATCTCTCTAGCGCCACCAACTGTCCAAAGTTTCACTCATTTAGGCTAATAACTTTTGAACCATAAAGGCTAGTAAAAAAAAAGTTAATGAAAGACTATTCGATTATTCAAATCCCATTTCTGGAAATCCGTTTGATCGAATTTCGCGTGGATTTTGTGACTTTCTCATGCCACGTAAAACGTAAACGTCAGACGTTGTTATAGGAAACATGCTGAAAGTTGCCGCCAAAGCAAGGCTGTGTTTTTCCAAAGTGCCGGATGAGCAGAAAACGACAATATAATGGAGACTAGGGATGTCACGGTACCAAAATTCCAGTAGTCGGTACGATACCATTAAAAAATGTTGGTTCTCGGTACCAATTTCGGTACCACAGCAAAATCAGTTTTAACTATTTTTCCAATTTATTTAACTATTTGAAAAAAATAATTAAATTCAATTCAATGGCTATTATTTATGACGTAAATTTATGAAAGCATTGAAGGCTACATGCTGTTTAAACTAAAATATTGATGATATTGAGAAATATTGCAAAAAAAATTAAGTAAAAAATAAGCAACCTTCTATGCACACATTATTATTATTATTATTAGTAGTATTTTTATTGAATGGAGACATAGCTATATCTATTCTAATCAGTAGCCTAATATAATTATTTCTGTCCATTTATTTCAGTTAAACCGAACTTTTATTTTGATGGTTTGCCGTGAAGACCTTTTGAGTTTCTGTGTGTGTGTATGAAATGATGAGTTTTTCTCAAATGAAACAGCGCGAGCGTCACTAGTGTGTGTGTGTGTGTGTGTTTGTGTGTGTGTGTGTGTGTGTGAGGTAACGTTAAATGAAACCGCGCGTCTGCGCCATTCATTCACACAGAGACAAGCAGAATATGTAAGGGATAATGTAGAGCGGAGAAATCAGCCGCAAATCCGAAATATTTCCACACATGGCTCTTTCCTCCTTTCTTATCAACAAGTGGATTTACAGCCTCCACATCAGCAGCGCCGCCGGTCGCCATGTCTCAGCGCTTTCATGAAGAGGACGCAACTTCACGCTCTTCGTGCATGCATGCGCATCCAGAAACGGGTTTGACCGGGTACTCGGTACCACCGGAACTTGGTACCGTGACGTTTAATTTTTTTTTGTACCGACTTGGTACCGAAGTACCGAATATTTTGACAACACTAATGGAGACATGTTTGTAATCCGACGGAGATACATACCGTACATACTAGCCTTCTATGGTTCTGCTGCTGCCTCAGAAGACGAAGTAGACCAGCGAGGTGGCTACACATTGTCATGTTGTAAAATTTAAATAAGACGACATCTCTATTGCAAACCCCTCCATGTTGCGGTTGTTGTTGTATTTGCCTTATTCCTACCAACATAGAAAACAATGCAGATACTCCGGAAAACGAAAGAGCTGCATGGACACACAAATCGGATCTGAACAGTTGCGATACACAGGGTGAACGTCAATAATTTGAGATCAGATTCCAATCGGATATACAAATAATCGGATTTGGAGTGACAGTGTGAATGTAGCCATAGTGTCGACGAAGATCCAGGCCACATCTGTGGGTGGCATACAGAGTTGAATACAGAGTTCAACATAACAGCCATTTTGGGCAGTTTGAATTTTGATGATGTTTTATTGACAAAGTTCGGGAGGAGCACGTTCAGATAATTAACATGGGTGGAGAGCACTCAGCAATCAATGATAAGAGGTGTATACAGATTCAGCAGTCTCACCTCAATCCATTGACAGTTTAGCAGCATCCCTCCACCACCCCTTCTCCACTCTTCGGGTCCTAACCACTTACATACGGGGGGAGTACTCTGGGTTCAGGCTGAACTCCACCTCCCCGGACAGCATGCCAAATACGCATTAAACTTTACTCCCTCTAATTGACCGTTCGCAAAAGTCACACCCACTAGTTATTGTTACTACGCCCGTCAAACAATTGAGAAGCAGACACATAGCCATGGCTGGGTTGAGCTCCATACCTATTGGTATAAGTGATTGGTTTTGGAGTAATGCAGCAGACATATCCTCCAGGGTACAACAGAAAGAGCTGCAATATGCAGTGGAGGGATATGTCCAAAATGTTAAAATAAGCAATATTACAACAATCGAGGCAAAGGTGTACCGGTCTCAGTCCAAAAATGAGAAACCTCATGAACTGTTCTTGCACAGCCTCGTGGACCAGTCATGTTCCTGCACTGCCGGGTAAGTAGCCTACGTTTTAAATTTTAAATATTTTACCAGCCAACATTCTCTGTCATGTGTCAGACCTAACAGTCTAGTTTAGGTTACAAAGATTCAGTTTCTACCTGTTCTATCAGAGGTATGACAGGTTAGCTATGCTAGCTAAGCTAAGGATGACGACCAGCCTAAACAAGTAGCCTACAGTTTACCCACCTCTCAAGTTTAACCTTTCATCATCGCATATGTTCTACGTGTCTTTAAACATTTCATACTGCATGCCACAGCCTTTATCACCGAATTCATAGTTTACCCACCTCTTAATTTTACCACTACAGAATTTCTATTTACAATGTAGCTGTTTGTACAGTGACGTAAAAAACCACCCCTCCCTCTAAACTTTTGGGGTACCTGGTGTCAGACATGCAGGAGCCATAGGCGTATCGTTTCACCATCTTGCTGAAATCGCAATGTTAGACGGGAGTCCTTCTCCTTAGTTACAGTTGCTGAGCTATGATTGGACGAGGACCGTTCGAGGGCGGGGTTTTGCGAACGGTCAATTGTATGTAAATGTATACTCGTGAATTGTAAAATGCTGTATTTCATGAATGCTTTAGCGTATCATTACGAAATTTGCTGAAGGTATTCATAGTTCTGGTCAAAATGTATGATGAACTTTCAAAAAAATTCGCTTAATGCTTGATTAATTTAGCCTATTTCAATTAAATGGTCTTGATAGATTTCTTGAGTCATCCCAAGAACAATAATATAAATTATGTCAAATTTAGCAATACGTTTCCAACTCCTCCCAGGCTATTGGTCTGATTTTCACCAAATTTTATCAGATGATTTTGTAATAAAATTCAAATCTGATGAGGTAACCTACTTAGTCTAGGGAATCCCAGCAGCAGCAGTGGGAAAAGTAGAGTTTAATTAGGGAGTTTAGGGCAATTCGGGCTGCGGTGATGGGTATATAGGTGAGCCGGTGGACTTATTGATTAATAAAGAACAGATGTTCGGTGATTTGGTTATGAATGAGTAATTGGTGAGCCTTGCTCCGTTCCTGAGTCTTGCTCCGTTCCTGAGTCTTGCTCCGTTCCTGCTCCGTTCCTGAGTCTTGCTCCGTTCCTGAGTCTTGCTCCGTTCCTGAGTCTTCCTGAGTCTTGCTCCGTTCCTGAGTCTTGCTCCGTTCCTGAGTCTTGTTTCCTGTTTGAATTGGTACAGTGTGGAGTCTATTGAATAAAGTGTGCTGTAATTGGATCCTGCTTCATCCTTGATTCAACCGCACAACGTAACACCTGATCTGGCAAGGACTGTTTTGAAGTGTTTTTTGAACCAGATGTTTGGAGATTTGTTGACAGTGTTGGGTTATTTTTATCATTGACGAAGAAAGGGTCGGTGGGAGAATGGATTTGTACACTTCTATGGGCTAAGAATAAGGACATTGAGTGGTAAGGCTGGAGAGTGGTGGGTAAATTAAATATTAATATTGAATGGTTGTGAATTAGTTTATCTGTTTTTACTGTGTTTAGTGTTGAAGCAGATAGTGTCGCTGTCCAAGTGTTCTGACAGTATTTTCAGAGTGATATTCTGAGCGAAGGGTAAATAGGTGTTTACAGGAGTCTGGGCAGCTGGGTTGGGATTTTTTTTAATGCCTTTGGCGAGGAGGGAGATTTGGGGGTTATTACATATTAATTATATAAAGCCCAATATAATACGTTTTAAAAAACTTATTTCAAAATACTTATAGACCACTTTTTAATCTTAATTTTAATGATACTGACAACATATTTGTCAAGTTGCCAGACAAACTGAATGTATGGCCAATTAAAGAAGAGGCACAATATACTGTCTTGTCTATTTTAATATAGTAAATATAATAATACTTCCATAAAGAGACACTTAAACTGCCCTTAAACTAACAGTTAAACTGTATCATTTACCTTCTGTGTGGTTGCCCACAAAGCTTCGGTGACAGGACTTTGAAATAGCAAACATGGAAAACAATAAAAGGTATGACTTTCGTCGCATCCAGCTAGCCAACTCCATCATAGCTCCATGATCCTTAATCTTTTCTTTATTTGAATGCCTTGTGCAAGATTTTTTTGTTAAGATAAAACTGAATTTACTTTCATCACGGAAGAGATATAGCGCCTACTTAAAAATCGAGAATGGTCCAATCACATGAGGCCAAAATATATAAAAACAATACTGATAAAATCCAAAGTGGGAGGATCAATTTAGATTTTCTTATTTTTAATAGGTGCTAACATGACGAGTCGAATAGTATGACTAATAAATTGACTATTTCATAATTTTTTTGCAATATATATTTAACTCATTTTTAACATGTTAAAGTAGCCTTCTTCTCTGGCTAACTTGGAGAAGTGGCTCCCCAGCGTCTCCTATTGACCTGCCGCCACTGCTCCCAAACCTACTTTTAGAAACAATTTATTTTTAAACGATGGTGGCTACACTGTAAAATAACCTGACCTAGACTTCTAATTGCTCTTTGTTGTGACTGATGATTCTTAAATGTGCCAACTGTGAAATATTTACTCAACAATATAGCAAACACAAACTGTTGAAAGCAAATCATAGTGATTAGAAGAGTATTGTTTATATTTTGGCATAATAATTTAAAAATTGCGGATTATCATTTTGACTTACTATTTGTTTCCTGATCCTCTGGAGATCCCATATAAAGTTGATTAAATCTATTTGTTTTGTTCTCCTCTTCATCTCTTTTTAGTCTTTCCAGTTGTTTCTGTCTCTCCCATTCCTCTCGGTCTCTCTTCATCTCCTCTCGCATCTCTCTCTCATGATCCTCTATGTATTGCCTTTCTTCCTCCATCATCATCTTCATTCTCTTTTTTTCTTCTTCAAATTTGGACTGAAGAACTTCTCTCTCTGCGTGTCTTCTGTCTACCTCTTGTTTAAGTTTCTCATAATATTCATCCCATGTTTCCTGATCTATCTTTCTCCTTTTCACATTCTCTTCTTGTTTTTGTCTCTCCCATTCCTGTCGTTCTCTTTTCATCTCTGTTTTATATCGTTCTTCTCTCTGACTATATTCATCCCACATTGCCTGTTCTTTCTTTCTCCATCTCTCATACTCTTCTTCTCTCATTCGCCTTTCCTGTTGTTTCTGTTTCTCCCATTCCTCTCGTTCTCTCTTCATTTCCTCTTGCATTTTTCTGTCTCGTTCATCTCTTTCTTTAATGTCTCTTTTATACTGATCTTCTCTCTCTCTAAACTCCTCTTCTCTTCGCTTTCTCTCTTTGTAATAATTTTGTATTTCTTCCTCCATCATCATCTTCATCCTTTTTTTCTCTTCTTCATGTTTGTTCATCAGTTCTTCTTTCTCTCTGTTCAGTTGTTCCACTCTCTCCATCAGGATCTTCATCTGTTGTTCTTGTATTCCTCTTTCCATCTCTCTGAACATCTTACATGAGTAGTAACTGTCTCCGTTTTCTTTCACCATGTCGTCTATCTTCCTCAGTAGATCAGACACTTGTGTTCGGTCTCCAGTCTGATTATTATTGAACACATGGTATCTGTTTCCACACGCTTCAATCAGGTTCATCAAAGGAGATCCAGGTTTTCCCAGAAACTCTTCAATGGTTATGTTCTTCAAACGATCTCCTCCGGTGAAGAGGACCATAGTGAACATTAAAGAGTTTTCACCAAACGTCTCTTGGATGATCTTCACTGATGTTGCTTCTTCTTGAGTGAATCGTTGTGCTAGACTGAGCACAATGATGAACACATGTGGTCCGGGCAGGATCATGGGGATGCAGTTGCTGATTTCTCTCCGGATTTCCTCATTAGTGAGATTAGTGTCAAACACTCCTGGAGTGTCGATTACAGTAACGTGTCTGTCATTGATTTCAGCTGTCTCTTTCTGACACTCTTTAGTCACTGATTCATGAGCGGTTACTGCTGAAAACTTGTCTCTTCCTAAGATGGTGTTTCCAGTTGAACTCTTCCCAACTCCAGTTTTTCCCAACAGCACAATCCTCAGATCATCCTCACTTTCCCTTGAATCTAAAGATAGATCAAATAAAAACAATATATTGAATTTTAAGTGAAGATTGCCAAGAAAATACATGTGCTAATCATATTATTTATTGTGAACATGTTGTTTTTTTATCTCACAAATCTGTGTAAACTTTAGCAATCATGAAAAGTGAAAATCATGCAGATTTTCTGATCAATTACCTTTTGACTGAAACCATGTCTGTAATGAATGGATTCTCTTCTTCATTTCTTCGAATTTCTGCAGTTTTTCCATCTGTGCATCCAACAATGTCTCTGTGGAGAAACAAACACCACTATTTGCATGAACCTTTTGCTTCAGTTTCTCCATTAACACGGACACTTGTGTGTCGGGGCCAATGAAATGATGTCGTCCTCCAAAACTCTCAATGACAGACTGTGTTTCTTCATTCAGTTCTGTTGTCTGATGCTCTGAATTCTGCATTATGAGGATCATGATGTGTTTGTTGATTCTTGAGCTGAATATCTTCTGGATTTTCTCCATCTCTGCTCTGTCTTCATCAGTTAGTGGAGCGTCAGGAATAATGATGATGAACACATGAACTCCAGGATCACAGAGAGACACGCAGCGGAGAGTCTCCCGCATCACTTCCTCCTCTGAGATCTGAGTGTTGAACAGAGCTGGAAGATCCACCAGAGACACCAGACGTCCATGAAGATCCACGTCTCTCCTCACACACTCGGAGCTGAGCTCGGATCTTCTGTCTCCCGGCTTCAGGATCAGGTCTGATATGAAGGATTTTAATCTTCTGTCACTCCCACACAGAACCAGATTCAGCTTCACACCCTCTGGAACTGACAAAGGAATAAACTAGGTTAACAATGTGGTTTCAGCTTAAAAGTTAGATTAATTCTGCATTTGCATCATGTGGGTTTTACTGTAATCATGACTGTAATTTAATTGACAGAAACAGAAATTTTGACATTGGATGCCCAAACTTTTGCTATGATTTAGTTATGCAGCACATTGAATTTTGAATCTCAGTCCAATGCAATGGTCCAAATTGTGGTATAGATACAGCAGCAAGCCATTTACTGTATCAATGTGTAACAAATTGAGGGAAAAAAAACATGGTCAACTGCTTGGAGAAGATGAACCCCCATCAGATCTGTGAAATGGGGGACATAGTGTTTATGAGTGGTTTTTGTGGGTCTTCCTGCATTGTTTTAAATTTTTTGTTATTTTTCCAAGTACACCTGCACTGGACAGTTGTCTAGATGTGATACTTTTTTCAACATTTCTTTGTTTTTAATAAGGAAATCTTTTAAAAATGCTTCTCAAGACAATGATGTGTGCTGCATCTAGCCATTTTTTATTTGAATGCATGAAGTACAGTATTGTCAGTGATACATTTTGTTTTTATTGATGACTCTTGGGTCTCACTGGAAATGGCTTCACTTTGCAGTAGGAAAATAAGACTAAACATGCAGCTTGACTGTTTCCCTGTCATTGAGGGACAGTTTTGTCATTTATGACACAACGCTTCCCCACCTAAAATGGAATGTTCCAGCTATCCGTGTTCTCACTGTAGAGGGTGCTAATACACTATGATGTATCCTCTGAATCAGTATGTAACCTATAACACAGGCAAGGAGGAGCAGAAACAAGCGACAGAAGCAGATATCTGGGGCTTGATGTAGCATGTAGTTTTCCATGCACATATCGCGATTTATAAAAAAGTAAACTAGGCGTAAATATGTGCGCACCGTACGGACACTCCAGACTATACGTACGCACTCTTTTATTTGAGTAAGCAAAGTAATTAAATAAACTGAATGATTCTTGTGATATACATATTTACATTGAATATGCCACTCTCATTAATGGAGTTAAACTCTGAAATTTCATGATATAATATGATATGTATAAGGAAGTCTTCAGCACTCGCTCATTTAAGTTTTGCGTTGAGTCTGAGTGGACGTCCATGACATGCGGAGTCCCTCAAGGCTCAATTCTTGCGCCACTCCTATTCAACCTGTACATGCTCCCAATGAGCCAAATAATAAGAAAGAATCAAATCTCTTACCACAGCTATGCAGATGACACACAGCTCTACTTAGCCCTATCGCCTAACGACTACAGCCCCATTGACTCCCTGTGCCAATGCATTGATGAAGTCAACAGTTGGATGTGCCAAAATTTTCTTCCGTTAAACAAAGACAAAACTGAAGTCATTGCGTTTGGAAACAAAGATGAAGTTCTCAAGGTGAATGCATACCTTCACTCTAGGGGTCTAACAACTAAAAATCAAGTCAGGAATCTTGGTGTGTCTCTAGAATCAGACCTTAGTTTCAGTAGTCATGTCAAAGCAATAACTAAATCAGCATATTATCATCTGAAAAATATTGCAAGAATTAGATGCTTTGTTTCCAGTCAAGACTTAGAGAAACTAGTGCATGCTTTCATCACCAGCAGGGTGGATTACTGTAATGGACTCCTCACTGGCCTTCCCAAAAAGACCATAAGACAGTTGCAGCTCATACAGAACGCTGCTGCCAGGATTCTGAGCAGAACAAGAAAATATGAACACATCACACCAGTCCACAGGTCTTTACACTGGCTCCCAGTTACATTTAGGATTGATTTTAAAGTATTATTACTGGTATATAAATCATTCAATGGCCTAGGACCTCAATATATTGCAGATATGCTCACTGAATATAAACCCAACAGATCACTCAGATCATTAGGATCACGTCAGCTAGAAATACCAAGGGTTCACTCTAAACAAGGAGAGTCTGCTTTTAGCTACTATGCCAGCCGCAGCTGGAACCAGCTTCCAGAAGAGATCAGATGTGCTCCTACAGTAGTCACATTCAAATCCAGACTGAAAACACATCTGTTTAGCTATGCATTTACTGAATGAGCACCACGCCTAAATCTCCAGACTTCGTCTTCACCCAGGGTCCAGAAGTGAGTCCAGTCTCCATCCTAGTCTGGCCACCTGAAGGGCCTTCTCCGCCATGGCCGCCTGAAGGGCCTTCTTCGCCATAGCCGCCTGAAGGGCCGTCTCCACCATGGCCGCCTGAAGGGCCGTCTCCACCATGGCCGCCTGAAGGGCTGTCTCCACCATGGCCGCCTGAAGGGCCGTCTCCTCCATGGCCGCCTGAAGGGCCGTCTCCACCATGGCCGCCTGAAGGGCTGTCTCCACCATGGCCACCTGAAGGGCCGTCTCCACCATGGCCGCCTGAAGGGCCGTCTCCACCATGGCCGCCTGAAGGGCTGTCTCCACCATGGCCACCTGAAGGGCCGTCTCCACCATGGCCGCCTGAAGGGCCGTCTCCACCATGGCCGCCTGAAGAGCCGTCTCCACCATGGCCGCCTGAAGGGCCGTCTCCACCATGGCCGCCTGAAGGGCCTTCTTCGCCATGGCCGCCTGAAGGGCCGTCTCCACCATGGCCGCCTGAAGGGCCGTCTCCACCATGGCCGCCTGAAGGGCCGTCTCCACCATGGCCGCCTGAAGGGCCGTCTCCACCATGGCCGCCTGAAGGGCCGTCTCCACCATGGCCGCCTGAAGGGCCGTCTCCACCATGGCCGCCTGAAGGGCCGTCTCCACCATGGCCGCCTGAAGGGCCGTCTCCGCCATGGCCGCCTGAAGGGCCTTCTTCGCCTTAGCCGCCTGAAGGGCCGTCTCCACCATGGCCGCCTGAAGGGCCTTCTTCGCCATGGCCGCCTGAAGGGCCGTCTCCACCATGGCCGTCTGAAGGGCTTTCTTCGCCATGGCCGTCTGAAGGGCCTTCTTCGCCATGGCCGTCTGAAGGGCCTTCTTCGCCATCGCCATCTTCTGTCGAAGTTGTTTTCAGTTAGTTTAATTTTCATGGATTCTGAGTTTGTTTATCCTCAGTCACTTCTTTGTTCTCTGTTTCCCGCCACTTATTTATCTCCTAGGTTACTCATTACATTCTAGTTTGTTTCTCATCAGTTCCTTTATTTTTGTTAACTCTCTGCCTGTCCTGTCACAGCCTAGGAGGCCATCTCTTAATCCATTGTCTGTGATACCCATTTTTTGGCCCTGTCTCTGCTGGCTCCATTCATCCCTTCAGGTTCTCCTATGCTGGCTCCACCTAGCAGCTTGGATCCACTTTGGACTTCCTGTACAACTTCTCCGCCCTGGTGTGTCAACCTTCTGGCTCCACCGCTAACCTCCAAACCCATCACTCAACCTGGGCCTGTTGACCAGTTGGCTCATTGCTCCATTAGCTCCACCTGGGACCATTGTCCTTCCTTCTCCACTGGGCTTCCTTGTCCCTCCATATTCCGTCCAATAGTCCCTTCATATTCTTGGCCAATCGTCCACCACGGACTCTAGGCCTTTGTCTGTGAATCATCTCTACGCCCCTTGGCTCTGTCGAGCTCCTCCTTCCCTCTGGCTTCACCTGAGTCATCAGTAGCACCTGCTCCGCTCCATTCCTCCAACACCCTGGCTTCACCTCGGCTCATCCCCATATCCAGGACCTATGGTGTCACCAGGTCTCTTTAGCTCCACCTGGGTCTCCACCTCCAGAAGCTAGATCGGTCATCTTGCCTTGTATCCCTCAGCACAACCTGACACTGTGGTAGGCTTCTGGCTATATACAAACAAAGGAGTTCCTACATGTATCATGATCAAAAGCTAACTTTTTGACCTGTTCTTTACTCAAATCTATTTCATGGTTTTAGAAGTCTTGATGTATGTTAGAGCTGATGTGAAACTGGTAGTACATTACTTAATGACACCCAGTATAAGGAGCTGTTCAATCACAAGGACTCAATTTCACTGTACCCTTGGGTCATGTCCCAATCCTATTCCCACCTCTTCATCCCCCAACTTTTGTCTCATTCAAATGTTGTCTGACCTACTGTCAAATGGACCCTCACAGTAAAAATTATTTTCGACTTTTGTTCACTAAAAAAGAACCACCTGAATTAGGGATGTCCCGATCCGATACTCAGTATCGGTATCGGCTCCGATACTGCCATTCTTGGCCGGATCGGGTATCGGTTACACGAGGCCGATCCAAATCAGATATTGTGCAAATACATTGTTAAGCTCCACAAAAGGCACAAATTCTTGCTGGACTGTATTGCTGTAAGTTACCTTAATCAAGTATCTTTCTCCCGGGTGTCTGTTAGATCACATTCACAACAATCGAGTACAGAGCTATGATTGTTTTTTATGCGCACAGTAACTGAAATTTAAAACTGTTAAAAGAAAAGGCTGAATAAACTATTGCAAGATAGATATTGTATAATACACTACGCATCAATATGTCTTTCCTTAGTGCTTTGAACTCTTCAATGCGGACTAGCTGCGCTCATGTTGCTTCAAGCGCATCATTCTGCGCCCGGGATGCGCATACGCGTTTTGTGCAGCACTGTATTTGAGCTTTTCATATCATCATATTTTTGCGCAATGAAAGATTATTAATAGCCTTTCTGTTAATAGCCTTTCTGTTTTTTTTTATCTTGTTTTTCATTAATGTATTTTATAACACAAAGAGCAATGTGTAACGTTTTATCAAATTTATTAGTACCAGTGTTTCCCACAGAATTAGATTCTATTTGTGGTGGTGGTTGTGATGTGATGGGGATATGTATATACACTCACCGGCCACTTTATTAGGTACACCTGTCCAACTGCTCCTTAACACTTAATTTCTAAGCAGCCAATCACATGGCGGCAACTCAGTGCATTTAGGCATGTAGACATGGTCAAGACAATCTCCTGCAGTTCAAACCGAGCATCAGTATGGGGAAGAAAGGTGATTTGAGTGACTTTGAACGTGGCATGATTGTTGGTGCCAGAAGGGCTGGTCTGAGTATTTCAGAAACTGCTAATCTACTGGGATTTTCACGCACAACCATCTCTAGAGTTTACAGAGAATGGTCCGAAAAAGAAAAAACATCCAGTGAGCGGCAGTTCTGTGGGCGGAAATGCCTTGTTGATGCCAGAGGTCAGAGGAGAATGGCCAGACTGGTTCGAGCTGATAGAAGGGCAACAGTGACTCAAATAACCACCCGTTACAACCAAGGTGGGCAGAAGAGCATCTCTGAACGCACAGTACGTCGAACTTTGAGGCAGATGGGCTACAGCAGCAGAAGACCACACCGGGTGCCACTCCTTTCAGCTAAGAACAGGAAACTGAGGCTACAATTTGCACAAGCTCATCGAAATTGGACAATAGAAGATTGGAAAAACGTTGCCTGGTCTGATGAGTCTCGATTTCTGCTGCGACATTCGGATGGTAGGGTCAGAATTTGGCGTCTACAACATGAAAGCATGGATCCATCCTGCCTTGTATCAACGGTTCAGGCTGGTGGTGGTGGTGTCATGGTGTGGGGAATATTTTCTTGGCACTCTTTGGGCCCCTTGGTACCAATTGAGCATCGTTGCAACGCCACAGCCTACCTGAGTATTGTTGCTGACCATGTCCATCCCTTTATGACCACAATGTACCCAACTTCTGATGGCTACTTTCAGCAGGATAATGCGCCATGTCATAAAGCTGGAATCATCTCAGACTGGTTTCTTGAACATGACAATGAGTTCGCTGTACTCAAATGGCCTCCACAGTCACCAGATCTCAATCCAATAGAGCATCTTTGGGATGTGGTGGAACGGGAGATTCGCATCATGGATGTGCAGCCGACAAATCTGCGGCAACTGTGTGATGCCATCATGTCAATATGGACCAAACTCCCTGAGGAATGCTTCCAGCACCTTGTTGAATCTATGCCACGAAGAATTGAGGCAGTTCTGAAGGCAAAAGGGGGTCCAACCCGTTACTAGCATGGGGTACCTAATAAAGTGGCCGGTGAGTGTATATACATATACACATTTCCATTGCCAACACTTAGTGTCAGATAACTTAAAGACATTGCTATTGCTACACTTTCTATGACTGCTCCACAGACTTCCTGTTGCAAATTTTGCACCCTTTGTTTGAACATTTTATTTTACGGGCCTTTCTGAAAAAAATATTCCAATGCCCTATCATATGGGAAGGCCTCAGGACAGGGTCAACATAAAGAAAATAAATGCCACAATAAAGACCTCGGAGCAGAAATGAGTGAGAAAACACCTCATATGTGCCACTCACAGTATAAGTTAAGGGTCTTTCCTTGCCAGTAATGCTTGGATAACACGCTTAATAATAATAATTATAATGTCTAGTGCGGTGAAATAAACCTACCAACGTCCGTTGCCATGAGTTTTGGAATGACTGATCGCGAGAGGAAAAAA
This sequence comes from Semotilus atromaculatus, assembly GCA_031834385.1. Classification (NCBI taxonomy): domain Eukaryota; kingdom Metazoa; phylum Chordata; class Actinopteri; order Cypriniformes; family Leuciscidae; genus Semotilus; species Semotilus atromaculatus. The sequence goes on along the minus strand of JAULUF010000021.1, from coordinate 1,095,685 downwards.
TTACGCTTTAGTCGCATAACATCGGTTAATGGAAACGCCGTCATTTCGCAATAGTTTTTGATCGATATTTAGAAAAAAAATCGCAAAAGTTTTGCGCGAATCTGTAATGGAAACACGACAGCGTTTAACATAGACTAACTTCTCAGAGTTATGTTTTACAACAGTGTTCATTATACTAAACATGCAACTCCGGATTGATTCTGGAATCTTCGCTGGGGGAATAAACACAACAATCCGTCCTCCAACGCATGCTAGTACACTTAATTATTCTCCACTAAATAATGTTTTTTTCACTAAATTTGATCAAATTATTGTGCACTCGTGAATTTTCTAGAGTAAATTTTACTGCTGAATTATCCACTAATGTAGTTTATAATAGCATTTTTGTCATAGATTATGATAATATATTTTTTTGATTTGTTGTTTTTCTTTGTAACGTCTGTATTAAGTAGATTATGTTTAACACACAAAAGAGTGATTATCAGTTCAACACACAGAGTTATAGAAATTCTACTTGATAAAAAAAAAAAAGCGCTGGTATCGGATCGGGATCGGTCGATACTCAGAATTTTTGGGATCGGATCGGTTCTGAAAAAATGATATCGGGACATCCCTAAGCTGGATGTTAAGTTAAACAACTCTTTTTGGTTTCCACAGAGGAAAGAAAATATACGCCTATCCAAGTTAGGAATGACATAAAATTGTAATTAGAGCAGAATTATAATTTTTGGGTGAAAAAATGTGTCTGAATACTATATTCAGCTGCATACTGACTTTGTCAATGTCTCACACTCTATTCAATAATATCTAGATTTGACACTTTTTTTTAAAGCTTTTCAACCTAAATAAAACACATTAGTAAAAACAATAAATACAATTCCTATGTATGTGTAACATTTTCTTTGTGCTTTACAAATGGCAAATAAAACTTTTAACTTTTAAATAGTAGTCATGCAGTAGTGCTCCTCATTTTTCTCCCCCGTCTCTACTACCCTGTAACTATTAAAGGATAAAAAAGTAGTTAATGACCATATTCTTATAGCTATTATCTGAAGACTTTCTATAAGACTTTGACAAACCTCCATCACTTCCTGTTTTTGTGGTCTCATTGAGTTTTCCATCCTCGTTAGGATCAGGATCGTCCTCTTTGTCGTCTTCTCGAACTGAAACTCCAGATCTGCTCGGATCTTCATCCACTGATGTTCCATCACCTCCGTCCTCATACCTGTTACAGGTGAGAAATTCTTCACATTCTTTCTTGAGTATCTCAGAGCGCCAAGCTGGGTTTTCTTCAACAAACTGAAGTTTTCCTCCACACTCCTTTATAAAACAACGAATAGGGTTTTCCCATATCCTAGAACTTAACATTGATGTGCGTGACTCTTCATCAGTAGTCAGCACTATAGTGTGTTTAATGGCCTTCACACTGAAGAGGTTCAGCACAGTTTTCACTCTTCTCAGGTCCTCCTCTCTGAAGTCCTTAAACTGCAGGACCAGTAAGATCACATGAGGTCCTGGATCAGACAGAGACACACACTCTCTCACTCCCTGTGTGATCTGATACTGTGAGAGATGTGTCTGGAGAAGATGAGTGTTGATGACTGTGATCTGTCTCTCCTCCACTTCTCCACTGATTCTCTGACACGGCTGATGTAAATGTGATGGAGCTTCACTGTTAAATGCATCTGTTCCCAGTATGGTGTTTCCCACCCTGTTGTTTTCTGATACATTCTTTCCCAGCAGAACAATCCTCAGATCACTCACTTAAAAAGAGCACAGGCACACAAAAACACACACAGATTTTAGGTTTCTATGTTTTATGGGGACTTACTAAGAAGTAAAACAATTGAAAGTGTGTGTGTGTGTGTGTGTGTGTGTGTGTGTGTGTGTGTGTGTGTGTGTGTGTTATCTCTATCTCTGAAGTATAGAAAACTATCTCTGAACAACATGACATCATGACTTTGCGTAAACATACATGCAATATTTTTTTTTCCTAGGATGGTAGGGGAAGAGTCATAAATGCTATTAACCCCAGTGACGGGTAGGTTTAGGGACGGGGTTGGGGTAGGTCATATATACAGTAATGTAACGTTAAGTCAACGGCGTTGATAAACATGCTGAAAAGCGATTATGAATTCCGATGCATACATTTTTTTCTCTCTCCCAACACTACCTGGGCCCCTGAACCACCAGCGCCTCCCTGGCATCCTGTATTGCCGGTACCTCCCACCTTGGCCACCCTCTTCTCCAGCCCTTCGTCAGCCTCATGGGCACCAAACCAACCAACCTTCCTCCCCTGCTGGACGTTTTACAGCGCAAGGACGCACCTTCCAGGAGGGGGGTGTACTGTCACATTTTGAGTTTGTTTGTGATTTGTTTTTCTGTTCTAGCCTGAGTTTCACTGTTGTACCTTTTTGCATGTTAATTAGTTCAGTTAATCTTCCATTCCCTACTTGTTAGTCTCCTAGGCAGGGGGGCCGTAACGGGCCCAGGATGCTAGGGGGCCCCAAATCACGACTTTGTTTTTTTCTTACAAACTCAAACTCGTTAACTAATAATTGAGATTTAGTTGCCAACCGCTGTAAAAAAGAAAGAAAGAAGGGAACAGCCATTTGTAGTGGTGTCCAAAACCATAATGGACGTTATCGAGTGCACTTGTTCAATCCCATAATGCTCCGCAATAATGAGTGTACAACCGATTGAAAGATTATGTGTATTTTCAGGTAACTTTAGTCAGATGGATTTACATTGTTACTGTGCCTCAGATGTAATCAACTCTATCTGTGTCTGCAAAGGTGTGTGCCAAATGGCCTATACAGATGAATTCCCATTCATATGTATGGCCCTTAGAAACTGATTGGTGTGAATGAATGAAAAGAATCAGCATTGCTCAGAGTGGATTAGCAAGTTAGATGATCTCCTGTGGGAGGTCCTAACAGGTTTCTATTGTTTGTAGCCCATAGGCTATATCTTCATGTATAAAGTTATGTCTCGCAAACAGAACTTTGGGTTAAGATTGTTGAAGGGGGACATGCTAACATCGCTGCTGAAGGACTGCTACACTACAAACCTTCAATAAATTCTTCTCCCCACAAGAACTCTGGTCAAGTTTACTTATTTTATGTATTGGAGAAATCTAATACATTGGCGAGCCACCCAAACCACTGCTCGGCCAAATACAGCAAAATCTAACACGATGTATGCTCAACGGTTGTCTGAATTCGCGTACTCGTTTTCATTCACTCCTTCAAGTGAAAAGTACTAATGGACTAATGTAGGCGTTTTGTTTTTTTGTGGGCGGAGCTTAGGTGGAGGCAGAACGGTTTTGTTAGCTTGTTTTTTTAACAATGACTGGAGAAAATCAGATTTTATCATAATATGTAAGGTCACTCACTGTCCAGGACCGCGATTGTTATTTGCAAAAGTTAATTTTAATGGACGGAACCAGATTGGCCGACCCGTATGGATGATCTGACAAGATTAACGTTACCTCCGGTTGAGTGGCCTGACATCTACACCCGATAGAGAAACCAAGCGTAAAGAGAAACTGAGGGCATATAAATCTTTAGATGCCTATAACTATGTGTTGTATGGTCACGTACACGACTTGTGCGGTACGACTCGATAGCCTGTTGTTAATGTTTTTTGCTATTATGTGAGCTTTTAAACCTCCTGAACTTTGATAAAACTTTTACAATTTAGTAGTGGGCAATATGGCAGCATTTGAGGACACTGGATCAAGTGTTGCAGCGGTTGGAGGAGTATGGTTTCAGGTTGAAAAGGGGAAAGTGTAAATTCTTGGAAAAGGAAGTCATTTTCCTCAGACACAAAGTGGATGCCACTGGTATTCAGTGTAGTGTTCGGGGTAAAGAAATGCCATAAATATCTGTATGGCCGTAAATTTGTGATCTGTACAGACCATATACCTTCAGTAATATATAGATTACTGAATGAACTGAAAGCTGTGCCGCAGATGGTCTCTCAGAGAATTATGAGATGGGCAGTGATGTTGGGGGCATATGAGTATGTCATTTCTTATAGAGCGGGCAATGATAATGGAAATGCAGATGCCCTCAGTCATCTTCCTCTTCCAGAGATCCCAGAGAAAGAATCGAAGGAGAATTATGTCTTGATGTTGGACAGCGTTGTTAGTCCTTTGACGACATCAGAGCAAATCAAGCACTGGACAACTCGAGATCCTGTCCTCTCTAGAGTGCGTGAGTATGTGCTTAAAGGTTGGCCTGATTACAGTAATACAAATTAATTTGCACCTTATAAACAGAGACAACAAGAGCTCAGTGTTCAAGACGGGTGTGTGCTGTGGGGAGCTCGCACCATCATTCCAGAGCAAGGATGTTCAGGGTTGCTGGAACAGCTACAGTCTCACCCAGGGGTGTCAAGGATGAAAGGCCTGGCCAGGAGTTACAGCCCGTTCTCATCCCAAGGCGTCATATAGGTGACGCTTTTGACATTTCGTCCAAATCCGACGCACATGGCACCCTTTAGCGTCAATATGAGACGCAGCGGTTCTCATCCCAAGGCGTCATATAGGTGACGCTTTTGTCATTTCGTCTAAATTCGATGCCCTAACCCTACCCCAGACCTAAACCTACCCATAACAGTGTGTGTTATATTGACGCTAAAGGGTGCCATGTGCGTCGGATTAAGACGAAATGTCAAAAGCGTCACCTATGTGACGCCCTAGGATGAGAATGCGTTGGGAGTTACCTGTGGTGGCCAAATTTAGATGCTGACATTGAGGCCCGAGTAAAAGATTGTACTGTGTTGTCAAGAACAGAGAAAAGCCCCTGTGGGTGCACCACTTCATCCGTGGGAGTGGCCACGACAGCCATGGAGAAGAGTGCATATGGACTATGCTGGTCCATTCCTGTGGAAGATGTTTTTAATCTTAGTTGATGCCCATTCAAAGTGGATTGAGGCATATCCAGTAAATTCAGCAACAACAGCGAATACTCTTGAGTGCCTCAGAAAGAGTTTCAGTACCCATGGCATTCCTGAAATGATGGTGTCTGATAACGCTCAGTGTTTTGTAAGTGAAGTGAGCAAAGAATTTATGTCTAGAAATGGCATAACGCATGCTACTTCTGCCCCGTATCATCCATCATCTAATGGTCTTGCTGAGCGGGCAATCCAAACTTTTAAGGACCTCATGAAAAAAGTCCTGGGAACACTATGGAGACCAAGTTGCATAGAGCATTGTTTAGTTATATTACACGCCAGTCTACAACGGGATTGTCATCTACAGAAATGATGATGGGGAGGAAATTGCGATGCACCCTAGACAAAATGAACCCTGAGTTCAGCAAAATTTAATTGAAAAAGCAAGTTTAAAAAGAGCAACGTGACCAACATGCAAAATCTCACTATTTTGAAGTAGGAGATACGGTGTACACTAGGAACTTTGGGTATGGACCAAAATGGGTGCAGGGAGTAATTCAGGAAATCACAGGACCTGTATCCTATAAAGTAGCAATAGAAAGTGTCCAAATAGTGCGACGTCATGTGGATCAATTATTCAGTTGAGAACCTCATTATCACTCAACATTAGAACCTATTGAATTATGAATGTTATGAATTGTGTGATGTAAAAAAATTAAATAAAATAAAAATCACTGTAAAATTGTCCTAGAAGATTTTGTGTCTTGGGGAAGGATTGGTATTAAGTTTGTCCAGTAGGGGGCAGTGGCGCACTGTGTTTGTGGGCTGTATCACTGTTAAAAGCTTGTGTGTGTATTGCTGGCTACAGAGAGGAGTCCTAATAAAAAGAGACCATCCCGAAGTTTCCGTTTTCTCTGAGTTTTTCCTTGGGATCTACGATACAACACTTTAAAAACACTTCAGGTTGGTACATGGACACTATGGACACAGACACACATACCTATATGCATGTTTTTACTGCCTATACACTTTTAAAACATAATATACACTTTAGGGGTGTAACGGTACACAAAAATCACGGTTCGGTACGTACCTCGGTTTTAAAGTCACGGTTCGGTACGTTTTCGATACAGCAAAAAGAAAGAAATGCCAGAGAAATTTCTGATTCATTAAAAGAAGAAATATTTTTAAATAAGTGTGAGTTTTCCTACATCTTGAAACTTTCAGGTTTATAAATGGGGGTAATTTTTGAAGGATGAATAAATAATGTTTTGGTAATCACATTAAAAATAACATTTAAATATATATTTATTTATATAATATTTGAGTTTGGAAGTGCTGGAAAAAGATTGAAGTGCTGGAAAAAGATGTGTGAAGTACTTGAAGGAATTTCACTATTCCAGCCAAACTGGTTACAGTGAGTGTTACTATATTAAACCCATGGTGAATGTTGCTGATCTGTGGATTTAAAGCCTATTACTAGTTCATTCACGGCACAATGTTTCTCCTGGTTTCCACGTCAGCGCTGTTTTCTCTAATAGAGATCTACGGTTAATAACGGAGAAATGTGAACGCTTCTCACTAGATCTCGCAGCGATGTTATTACTTCAGTGGCGAACTCAAATGCTTCTTTACTGGATCTCGTAGCGCTGTGTATAACAGTGTCGCTGTGTATAACAGAGATCGGCTCGCGCTGCACATATGTTGATGGTCCGAACTGATAAACGGTCCGTAAAGCACAATATAATGAGTAGCGCAGTTTCGTTCTGCTTTCATTACGTTTGTCATTTGATGTTGCGCGACGTTGTGGTGGTCGCGCCAGCGCGGATTTTGTCCGCAGGAAAAATGCTCCAAGGAACCGTTCGGTCTGTATGCGTACCGAACCGGAAGCCTCGAACCGAAACGGTTCAATACGAATACGTGTACCGTTACACCCCTAATACACTTACACTCAATACTTGTGCATGTAAGGCCCAGTCCCAAATCGCACACTTCATGAGCACTTTTGGTCTTGTGGACTTACAATGGCTGCCGCGTGCGCATGTCCGTTAAGTCCGTGAGACCGCAGTGTGTCCCATTTGTCATTTTTAGATCTCAGAAGGGTGCTCGTGAGCGCCCCCAAGTGGTCGATTTGCGCTCTTGATGCGCACTTTTGCCGAGCCCGCACTGATACGGGCTTCGCAGCAGACTTCTTCCCGACAGTCAAAGCGGCGTTACGTCACGAAAGTGCGGACTCAGAGGAAGACCGCGAGTGCTTAGGGTTCCATTTGGGACAGGGCCTATGGTGCTGATGGACAGAACAATTGCACACAGGAAGCATGAGAGAGCCTATAATCAATCTATCAAACAAGGTCCAGTTGCTAAAAAAAAAACTGTTTCTATAATGTTGCACTGTTGGCTGTTTCAGTACATTTCTTTCAATATTGACCATGTTACATTCCTTTGAATTTCTTTCAATTTAACAACCAATTCATTTTTTTTTTTTTTTATTTCGGAACATATAAATCCTTTCTCTTAAAGGCAACATGCTTTTATTGTTAATGCATTATTTTGGAGCTTGAAAAGTGAAGGCGGAGTAAATGTTTTGTACATGATGTTCTTGTTGGAATTTTTTTTTTTTTTTTAATTGTTCTTGAATGCATTTATTGAATAAACTCATTAATGAAACTGGATCATTGGTTTTAGTTGAAGGTAAAAATATTTATTTTAGGATAATTGAACAATAGGTTTTGTTTTTGCGAAACTAAGATTGTTAACCTTTTTGAACTAAACGGCGTTGGATTAAGTTATGCGATTAACTTATATTAAATAAATAATATTATATAAATCCAATGTAACCCAGTTTGATGTTACATTTTTTTTATCCAACATACCATTTTTTTTGTCTCACAGTTATAGTTCCTGGTTGTCATGAGATTTGCCCTTATGTGATCTTGCCCACAGGTTTCTTGTTTCTGGTTTCATGTGTTCTTTGGTTTACTGTGTTCAGATGATCTTTTAAGTCTTTAGTAATTTTGTATTGGCCTCAAGTGTCATTGTTTCTTGGTCTGGCTCAAGTCAAGTCTTTGTTCATTTTGTATGTGACTATGTTGGCTAAATAAAGCTGCACTTAGTTTCAGTCAACTCACATTCAGTGGATAATGGATTTTTATGCTGTTGTTTAAATTTTTTGGAAAAAAAAACATTAATGAATTTTAACCATAGAATCATCTTCCATTTTTGCAATATGAAAAAGCAGAAGTTTAGATTTTTGTGTTGCACAAAAGAAAAAGTCTTATGATTTTAGACCAACATGATAGTGAGCAAATGATGGCAGAGTTTTCGCTTTTGGGGTGAACTACTAATTTAACTAATGCAACACTGAATATTGTGCAATGATTAATTTATTCACTTACAATTTATATCATTGAAGAGATTTACCCATAATGTTACATAAATAAACACAAATGTTGTAAGTGTAAGTGTTGTAATTACAAATGTGTTGTAATAAGTTAAATATGTAAAATAACGCAATCATCAACATTAAACAAAATATAAATGAAATCTAATGTTACTGAATGAAATGTGGACCCAGAACGAGCTACAGGACTGAAGCTTTGGAGGTGTTGATGGACTCGATCTACTCCATCTGTGTTTTGATCATCGTTCTGAATCTGAATCCAGGCGAAGTCTTTGACAAAAACACAATTTTTCTCAGTATTTTGCTTAAAATGTTGCTTTTTTATAAAACTTACCCACATTCAAGTGTTGATAAAAAAGAATGCATGAATAAAATCTTTCTTTTGATATATTGCATATTCATTTATATATATATATATAGAGAGAGAGAGAGAGAGAGAGATTGATATTTCTTTTGATATATTGCACATTCAAATATTCTGGGGGCCATTCAACTTTTATGATTTTTTGTAAAAAGGCTGTGAATTAATAAATAATAAACTAAGTGCAAAATACAGATATTTCTGAAATATCTGAAACGCTTCCAATTCTCATTTTCCGCAGGATACATGACACCAGCTGCTCTTTCTCTCTCCGACAGACAGCGAGTGACACACAAACCCGCCTCCACTCACTCACTCCCTCCTTTCATTTGCTCCGGATGAATATTGTTACAGGGCTTGACTTTCGTTGAAGGATTGTGTGCATTGCACATAATTTTACTAATTCCTGCAGATTTTGTGCTCCGCACATAAAGCCACCTCTCAGTTCTAAATGTAGCTCTTTTTCGCTGCTTATTGCGCTTAAACATTCAAATACACAAACTAATGTCAAAATGCCGTTTTGACGAGTATTCACGTAAACACATCAGTTATGTTTTACTTGAATGTAAACAGTTGAGAAAGAAAATGCATGTGTGACCAGCTTTCCTGTAGCTCTAACAGTAGAGTTAGCCAACCCGATCACACTAAATGCGTCTCTATAGCACGCAGTGTGTTTATCGTCTTATTTATACGCGAAAATTTGTTTTTACGTGCATAGGATACGCATGGGTTGTTAAGGGTTGTGGGGTGCGTGTGTATTATACGTTTGGGTAGAATTAGTGGTGTTGGGTGCGTGTGTATTAAATGCACGCGTAAACTGCGTAGCATATGCACGTAAAAAATCATTTTTGCGTATAAATAAGACGATAAACACACTGCGTGCTATAGACACGCATTTATGTGAGAACAGGCTGAGTTAGCACTTGCAACGCCAAGGTCATGGGTTCGTTTCCCAGGGAAAGCAAGAACTGATAATAATGTAAATGTGTACCTTGAAATGCAATGTAAGTCGCTTTGAATAAAAGCGTCTGCCAAATGCATAAATGAAAATGTAAATGTGATTTATCAGTGTGTCAGGTATTAAAGTGACAGTAAACAAAATTATGCAAAAATATCTATATGGCAGTTTTCCTCCATAGTATTGATGTCAAAATTGTGGTCAGTGAAAATGGCTAGTAACTTTGGAAACCACTAACCACAGTGGCTGCAATGTTCCCTCTAAAAAAGTGTTAGGTTTTGCCTTTTCAACTTCTAACTTTAATGTGCCATTTTTATTTGACCCTTTATGTAACTTAGTGTTATTAAATCCTATTTTTGAAAACAAGCTAAAATTAAGAAATTACACTGACATGGTTTGGGACAGCAATACAGTGTTTTTGTACACTCAATTATTGGCTACAGGCAGCATTAACCCATCCAAATTAAAGGTGGGAAAATTTGCACTTTTTCAAAATTTTTGCAAAATTTCCAATCTTTTTTTATTTATTTTTTACTTTTTAATGGTAAGGAGTCCTAAAACAATCCCCATTTTTTATTAGGCTTATAATAATACGATACAATATAATATAATTTACAATCTAATTGAAGTATTTAAAGTGATATAATATATCACTTTAAATTATTCAATTTGTTATAGTATTATATAATAATAATAAATTGAATTTGTATAGCGCTTTTCTCGAACTCAAAGTCTATATTACTATAGTCAAACTATATTATTATGAAAACAAATTGAAGCATTTAAATAGATTTAATAGCTAAATGTTTGCTATAAAAGTGAATGTGTCAGCTCTTTTGTAGTCTTAAACATCCCTGAAAGTACCCACACTACACTGTGATGTGTCTCAGAGGTTTGTTACCGTTCTGTGTCCATCAGGGTTCGAATTATGATTTCATCTTTGTGGGGGTCTCTTTAAAAAAAGGAAAAAAAGTAGAGTTCAATGTTTATTAATACAGGAGTAGAGAATATTTGTGGGAGTTCGGTACCTCTAGGGGGGTCTGGGGGCATGCCCCCCCAGGAAGATTTTTTTTTACATTTTAAAGATAAATTAATTAATCTGGTGCACTTTGAGTCACCCAAATCCGCTGTTAAAAATAATTCAACCGCCCAAAATATTCTTTGATTTAGATATCTGCATCTGATCATCACATTACAATTATTCAAATTCTCAATGTTAAGCATGATAATATGGTAAAATATCACACTGACTGAAGTAGGCTGATTTAAAATGAACATTTATTTAAATTAAAAGTTCTTCTTTGGGCAAAATTACATTTCCTTAATAGCCTAAACAGAGACTTTTTACTCCCTTCAAAGTTAAATTGTCAATGTTTCATTACATCACTGTTGGCAAACACCCTTATCAGAATAATTTTTTTACCTTTATAATAGGGAATTTTCCCCTCTTGTTTTATGCTCCATCTTTCATTTAAACAATTCCTTAATTTGATCAATAAATGAGAATAATAAGACTGTTACCAAAAATTACAACTGTATTAAATGCCCTGATATGTTTTCCTTGATTGGTTTTCTCTAAAGAGAATTACGTTGTTGAAAACGAAAGTAAAAGATTGACGCTCATTGCATTTTACCATGACGAGAGTTCCGTGTCTGTATTAAAATCAACACATTATAATGATTTATCTGTCATCCACCCTCGATTAATTTGAATGTAATATTTTGCTGGCTCGCCCGACTCGCAGATTATGATCCGCGCAGCACTATCGGCAAACTATGGTTTGGAGAATGGACACAGGCCGGGAACCCGCAACAGAACCGTCACGGTGGAAAAAGTGTAGCCTATCTGCATATGACTTTCTATCCGAGTTTTGTCGACAGCCGGAGGCGGCTGCCTCGTAATTCTATATGCAGAAAAACCCCTGAAAGGAGTTCGCTAAAATATTGGTGGGACCGGGACAATTTTGTCATCTTAAAATATTGATTGTAGCCTACCTAGCCCCCCCCCCCCCAGTGAAAACACTGAATAGAGATTGCTAATGTGACGTCATCATGACGTATTGCCAATGGTGAACGCAAAGCATTTTGGGAATCCGCGGCACAAACATAAGGCGCCAGACTTGATGAATGGAGGGAAAAACGCTGTGTTCAAGATGCCGTCTACCTGCTGTGTTATAAACTGCAATAGTCGTTCTCACGATAGAAGTGGCATTTGTCCACAACAACAGTAAACTCACTCCCTTCATACATACAACACGCTGCCCCCCAGCCCCCACATGTAAACCATTTATCCCCTCTATCTTAATCCAGCCCTTAGCCACCCCCATCAGTTTGGTCTGAAGTGTGCTGCTGGGGACAGAGACGCTTTCGGAAGTGCATTTTCAGAAGTGCTGGGTACAATGACGCAATATACGTAAATGTATGGTTAGTAAAAAATATAGGCCTACTAATGTCATAGAACGGATGTACCTAATACAAATAAACAAAACATCTCCAGTTAACTAGCAGAGCATTCATTTAGTTCGCTATTAAATACGAGATCTAGCGCTTAAATCTGTTTTTGAGATCCAGCTGAGCGCTCGTTGCCGCTGCTCATGCATAGTGTTCTGGCTCGCGCACAGTCCTCAGTCGGACGCGCGCTTCAATCTATCGCCGTTGCAGAGACTCTCTGTTCGTTCCGGTAAAATCACAAAATAAACTGCACACAAATTTGTCCCTGCTTAATATAGACTGTAACCACTGATGAACATGTTCGGTTTTATTGACAGAGAAAAAAACTAAACGTTGTGTGGATTAGAACCCAAAACCTCTAACGCGCTTGGCAGAATATCTACCACTAGACCATTTAAGAACTCAAACAATGTGTGCGGATCGAAGTATTTCATTTGGAAAATGACAAAAATAAACTGGTGCCACAGAGGGGACATTCTACACTCATGATATTCTTTAAAAAAGGAAGCGCGATAGTCAGATAGAGATAATTATACCAGCATCATGTCAAAAAGAAGTGGACAACAAGACAACGCTTTTTTATTTTTTTAAGTGGTGGGTACAAAATTGACTCATGATGAAATCTGCTGGGTGCTGCAGCGACTTGAAGTTACTGAAAACTTCGTGTGTGTGTGCACTAACACCATGTAGTTGTATATGGGTGCTGGAAGTTGGGCAACAGGATGACGTCTCCTGACCTGTCAATATGCTCGTAAGGATCCAGTCCTTTGATTCCCTTATTTTCTCGTCATATCTCATCTTTGCATTAGGATTTAGGTTTAAGCAGTATGGTCCAACAATGTTTTCTTTAGCCCGCTGCATTTTGTAGGATTATATTATATTATATTCAGTTTTTCACGCTAATTTTTCATTATTTTTATGCCAGAACGCTATAGCCTGCTATGCCAGCCCATGTAAACGGGCCAAACATACCCATAATTCTTTGCGTTCTGATGACGTTGCCGCCCAGTTGGTCACATGTCTTAGCGATCTCTGACAGCAGCACTGAGCGCGTGCGTCCCTCTCTGGCTCAGCGCCAGCACGCGCGAAAGCGCTTGAATGTATCAGTTGAGCACGCGATGCACTGACCGTGTGATCGTACTTGCGAAAGGGTTAACAAATATGCCTCGGTTATTGAAGGAAAAAGTGCTTTATTTGTAATTTAAAATAATGGTGCTAATGATTTTTGGAGCCCCCACAGGTGTATGATTTTACTGCTTTCATGGGAGCTCATCCTCTCTCTATGGGAGCTCAGCTCCCACTGGCTCCCACGTAATTCGAACCATGGTGTCCATCATCCATCATGTCCACAACTTAAACAAGACACTATTATTTAAATATGATGACTTTTTATTCCACATGTCTTTACGTTTCGAGTTTCGCTGTATTGAGCTATTTGGTCCGCAAACATGACATATTATTTTTACCGCGACTGATTTGTCATAATTTCCTTCTATGAAACCTGTAAACTGCATTCACCTGTTCTAACTCTTTAGCGCCACCAACTCTATAGCGGTTGACCAGAGCACTGCAATATTTCTCATTTAAACTACATTCGAATGGATTTTCTATTTTCTTTCTGCGCGGCCGCCGGCTGGTGAGCAAAAAAGTTAATGTCAAGCCCTGATTGTCAGTGATTTATTTACTTACTGTTAGGATCATGTACTGGATGACTTCTACCTTCTGCTGCTAATCACACACACACACAGAGAGAGAGAGAGAGAGAGTAGGCTATAATATAATATTTGTGCACTGAAAAGCTGTGACTTCACAATGTTTGCAATAACTAATTTGTACTAATTGAATACAGGACACTGTCCCGATAAAACACAGATCACCACTTACTTTGGGATTTTCTTTTAGGAAAATTTCTTTTTTATCTTCAGAACATCTACAGTTTGTCAAGATTGCCGTGAAGCTGGAATGTGCAGCTAGACATGTTCTGTCCTGTTCATCTGTCATGATGACGACATGAAACATGATACGGACGTCCTTTTCTTCTTTAATTGTTTTCAATATAAGCAGCTACAACCCCATTTTCAATATTAAAAACTGTTGCCTAATTAAATTAAAAAGGAAGAAGCTGTCTTCTGCAAAGGAGGTTATTGTTAAACCGGCTAAATCTGGTCATGGTTTTTGGATATTGCTCATATGCTGGAAGTGAATGGTCACAATGTCTACAGATTTTGAAGAACAGTGAGAGCACTAACCATGTATATAATGTGCTGTGCCACTGTCGGTCCAGGAAGATTAAACATGTATAAATTCTGCCAAACTTTAATTACTAAAAGTATAACTAAAATATATAAATATCAAATAGGCTAATAGAACTGTGTTCTCAAAATAAAAACTAAACTAAAACTAACAAAATTATAAATTAAGCTAATAAAAATAAACCGAAATAAGAAAAGATAAAAATGAAAGGATAAAGGATAAAAAGGAAAAATATATTAAAATAAAAACTAATTTAAAAATGCAAAACTAAAATAACTTTGGCCAAGAATCTACTCTAATATGTTTAGAGCTATATGTAAAGCTATAATGTTTTATAAATACTTCATTCAGAAAACGTTACTGTACTAAATATTTGTGTATTTTGATTCTTTCTTTCTTTTCTTTTCTTTCTTTCTTTTTTTTTTTTTTTTTTCTTTCTTGAAAATAATTTGATTCTTACCTGAACTCGACGCCATTTCAACACCAACAACTTGAAATCAATATCGAAAGAAAAACGCAGAGAGACGAAGCCCTGCCCCACCCAGACTGGAGGAGGGGGGGTTATCATCAACCAAATAAGTGACTTTTGCGTCCATTTGCGTTCATTTTTCATTTTTTAAACAAGAAATTATTGGAAGATGCTTTCGATAATTTGAAGATGCAATAATCAGACATTATAGGACTTTTTTAATTGTTTTGATGAATAAAAGCAGCTACAAACCTATTTTCAATATTAAAAATGTAATTACATGATAGAAATGATATAATACAACCTTACACTTTATATTAATGCAGCGGCTCCTGGCCATAAAGGTAGAGCAGATTTGAGAAAACGGCATTTAAAACTATATATAACACTATCAATATAGGCCTACTGTAATTGAAATGTATATAATATAATATAATATAATATAGCCTAATATTATACAATATACAATTAAACGTGTATTTAGGATAATTTATATAATAAAAACACTTTATGAAAAGCCAAAACTATCAAAATTGACAGATGCATGAATAAGTGTTTTTGGCCTTAAAGGCGCATGCGCACACAAACCTGTAAGTGATTTAATTAAAGGTAATCAAAACAAATTCAAAAGTTGTTACTGAAAGTGTTTTGTCAGCATTGTGATTCTCTTTCTCCTTGCATAGATGTATTCACGTTTAAACACACTAAATTATTCAATGCATTACTTCTATATAGATTTATTAAATTGCTCAAGCAAGTGGCAAAACATGTAAACATGTAGGCTACTTTTCTTATGTTAAAATCACAAACATTTTTAAATTAAAACTCAAAAACAGCCGATTCGAATATTTTCTTCCACACTTCCTTCAAACATGAAATCCTGCGGTTCATAAAGAACTTGTTTTTCCACCTCCACGAAGAGACGAGCGCCATAAATTATGTCAATAAATCCTTTTCATCTGGCGTAGATATTTATATTGATTTCAAGTTGTTGGAGTTGAAATGGATTCGAGTTCAGGTAAGAATCAAATTACAAATAATGTGCAGCAACGTTTCGTCAATGATTTATGAAGTAGGCTATTTATGAAATATTAGCCAACAGTAATTGTTTACTTTGTTTAGTTTATTAAATGATAGGCTATTTCACTGCGCGCTCATGTTTAAAAGTGGCATTGAACCTAAATATTACATATCACATATGTTTAAACTTTATATAGCTTACATATAACTGAAATCGTTTACAAAGTTTCAAGTTTTTATTAGTTTAATTAAGGATTTTATTAGTTTTAGTGTAGTTTCTATTTTGTGAACACATTTCTATTTAATTTTTATATTTTAGTTTCAAACTCGAAGTTCACTGCAAAACGCGTTGTCAACCTCTAACGTCATCGACACTTGAATTAACTAAATGTAGCCTACATGTGTATATAGCCAAATAGTTACATCGATCTGTATTTATAATATAAATTTAGTAGAAATTATAAATTGTCATATTCGAAAGTGAATGATATAGCCTATATTGTGATATTTAATATGAACATAAATCTAATTGGTTATATTAGATTTTTCTTTTATCATATTTAACTATAGCTAATCATGATTCCTTTCCACGTATCTTTGTTGGTAGTTAGCCTGTTTATTTTTATTTTTAATGAAGGATAGTGTCAGACTCGTATCTATAGCACGAATTTAATTTCTCTTAACATTTATACAACAAAAATAGCGTAGCTACATATATGATAGCCTACACTCTTAGAAGAAAAGGTTCTATCGGTACGTATTTGGAACCCCTAAAGGTTCTATACAGAACCCCTTTTTAAGGGTCAATAAAAATAACCCTTTAGGGTTCTTTGTAACCAGGAAAAAGGTTATATATGGAACCTTTTAGGGGTTCATTCATTATCATTTGTTTTGTCCTTTCCGGATGAAATATTTCATATTATTGACAAACATCAAGATCCTAAAATGTATTTATGAATGCATGTGAATGATCAAAAAATTCAAGATATGGGGGTTAGAAAATGCATATTTATATCATTTTCTGTAGTTAATCAATATCACACGAAGAGTGCCATTTCAGTTGTTCTCCTCCAAAAATCAGCATGATTAAAATGTGATATTAAGTTACTACAACAGATTAATAAACAATGATTTAATTACAACTACAAAATGTTGCAGAATAATGTAATGTATGAATGAATAATAGCCTATAAAGAACCTTTGTGCCAAAAGGGTTCTTTCTTGTCATTATAGAAGCCTTTTAGCATAAAAGGTTCTTTGGAGTTGAGTAAAGAACCCCAGAGGAGACGATCTGAAGAACATAACCATTGAACAGTGGCTTGGAAAACCTGGATCTGTGATCAGAAACCTGATTGAAGCGTGTGGAAACAGATTCCATGTGTTCAATAATAATCAGACTGGAGACCGAACACAAGTGTCTGATCTACTGAGGAAGATAGACGACATGGTGAAAGAAAACGGAGACAGTTACTACTCATGTAAGATGTTCAGAGAGATGGAAAGAGGAATACAAGAACAACAGAAAGAGAGAATGATGATGGAGGAAGAAAGACAGAATCATGATAAAGAAAGAAAGATGCAAGAGGAGATGAAGAGAGAGAGAGGAATTGGAGAGACAGAAACAAGAGGAAAGACAAAGAAGAGAAGAAGAGGATGAGAGAAGGAGAAAGAAAGAACAAGAAACATGGGAGGAATATTATCAAATACTTAAACAAGCAAAAGATAGAATGAAGATGATTATGGAGGAAGAAAGACAGAATCATGATATAGAGAGAAAGCAAAGAGAAGAGGAGTTTAGAGAGAGAGAGAGAAGAACAATATAAGAGAGACATTAAAGACATAGAGGATCATGAGAGAGAGATACAAGAGGAGATGAAGACAGACTGAGAGGAATGGAGAGACAGGACCAACAGGAACAACAGGAACGACCAAGAAGAGAAAGTCTCGAGCCGTTGTGTTCAAATCCCGAGTCATGACCGGCAAGTCCAAGTCGAGTTGCCTGTTCAAACCAAAAACAATTACCATAATGATAATGTAACTATATTAGCGTCCTCATCAAGATACAACATCATTCTGTTTATTCTTGGAGTGCACTAATTACGAACTCATGAAATCATCACTCACCTTTACACCGTTGTCTGGTCTCAGACACATTCACGACGGTGTGCAGGACTTACCTGACTCCCTTACCTGCGGTCCTGTAGCGGATCTTCATCATCTGACCCTTAATCATCCTCTTCAGTCCAACTTCATCTTCAGGCCGTTCTCCTGCTGAAAAGAAAGCAAGAGACTAGTCAGTCCCTCTAGAAAAACGCGATAATTAAATGCATAATCAGCTTAACTGTTTTAATTATTCATATTTCTTTTGATTATTTTAAATTTCTTCTGTGTAAAGCACTTTGAATTACCACTGTGTATGAAATGTGCTATATAAATAAACTTGCCTTGCCTTGCCTAAAGTCTGCATATTTATGCAGGGCCACATTTTTTCCAATACGCCTCACTTTTGCCGCATAAATTGCCGATTTCCGCGCAATATATGCGGGGCGTGCATGATTACATAATCCCCACATTTTTGTTGCAAAAAAGTCACATATATCTTAGCAGAAAGTTGAAAAATGTTGTGTTTACTTCCCACACGAGCAGCCGCTCCCCCTGTCGCCATGGGAACGTTATGAAGGGACGTAATTACACACCGTGAACATCATCAAAAAGCTGCAAACTGTAAAACAAGATGAGAGCTTAAATATTCCAGCACTTTCTGTGATGTGGTGCTTGCTTATCATAGGGAGGAATAAGAATGACTCTGTACAGCCAGTGTCCTAGTGAGAACATGGTGTTGGGAATCACTTTTTTTTCTCTTTTTCATCAAACCGCAGTTTTCTGCAAGTTCCCGCAATTTCATTGCATAAAATTGCATAAATAACCCGCATATTCCATCGCATTTTTCAAGAAAACGTGCTGCATAATCAAGGATTTTTGCCCGCAACAATCACAAAAAAAAATCCGCATTTTTCTGGAAGGACTGACTATTATATAAAGCTACGTTTCCTGCCTGAATTCCATACAATGTCTTACATTCCTGTGTTGTCTGTTGGTGACGCTTCAATAAAAGCCTTGGGTTCCCTCATCCCGTTGTCTGTTCTCCCATCTGTGACAACACCAAACACATTGCTTTGCAAAGGACATTTATATCTCATTGTTTTTATCTGGGTAGCCTGATAAATGTATATCCAGATCCAACAAAAGAGTAGTATTAGTAATAGTCAAAAAGTGTCTTTTAAATTGTCTATTAGCTAAACGCCTCGAGTGGCATAACTCGACCCAAAAACTTTTCAAAACCAGAATGGAACCAACACAAGTAAGGGATAATCCATGGCTAGGTGTGCATTAAGTTAGGGATAATGTACATCCAGCTGGTTGTTATCGCAGAATAAACCCAGATGGAGTGATCAGTGCCTGGACACGAGCGGAGAGGTCTTGCATTACCGTGAAGGGGTTTATGCCAAAGCAGCTCTAACCATACTGGCGGGATCACGCTCCAGGGATTAACCTTGAACGAAACTACAAAATCTTTCCAAGTCAGAAGCCACAAATCTAAGTCGAGTTGCAAGTGTCCTTTGATTAAGTCAAGTCCAAGTCCGAGTGCACAACCTTGGTAGTCGGAGACAAGATGTCTCATGCCACAGCTCCAACTAGTCACAAACACTATGACAGACTTGAAAACTTTCTCAAATCAAAAATGAGCCAAGTACGACCCGACTAGATGACCATTTTTAGACTTAAGCTGATTTATCTAATGGCTTGGATTGGCGTAGCCTTATTATTACACAAGGGAAAAAAAGGGAGAAACACGATAAAATGTGATCTGGCTCAATCTAAACCAGGGGATTTGTGTTAACCCGGTCTGCCTATTTTCACATTCCTGACTGGTGGACTTACCAAGGGGTTTATGGACTGCTGTGAAAAAAATCACAAGTCAAGCAGGTCAAGATGACACTGATTTCAGTCTACTAAGTGTCTAATTTTTATAGCTACACAGTTTATAAAATTAAGATTCACTGTGAAAAAAAGATTTTGGACCGGAGGACCGAGTCATCTGAATTCACAAATCATGAAGAATGGCATGCAATGTTATTTCCATGTACGACAGCGAACTGCGGATTAATAGTCAAAATAAATCTGAATATCAAACCGCAAACCTATCTTTACTGCGGTATGAAACCACCCTTTACACTAGAGAATGCTTTACAGTGACCTCTGTAAGAGCTACATATGGATCCATTCAATAAATACCTTACTCACCTGTTGAGTAATAAAAACACCATAATCTCCACGTTGCTTTTACAACATTTCAAATCCCTCAGTTGTCGCCATCTCCGAAAAGCCAAGCGGATGTTGATTCTTGTTTTATTACGAGCTCTGGCGCATTCTCTTATCTCCAGCAGACTCTCCTCTGTTCGGTGTGTTTAAAACGGGTGATTCCCCGGAGGTTGGAGATTTAGTGGCTCCATGTCAACCTTTCTCGCTCATTGTGACAACTAACCTCTGACACTCACACACCAGACACGCGTAAACTTTTCTCTATTTACAGATATGACGAGACATGCACGGGCGAGTGACGCATGTATGCCAAAAAAACATCCTGACAGATCTAAAATATTAACACTTATATCAGGCTTACCATAGTTAATCAAAAATACATTTTGGAAGGATTGATGATGTCATTATTTAAATTTTGTTAATTTAAATATATTTATTTTACCGCAATGTAGGCCTACATGTCCATGTCAAAATATATATGGAGGTTGTTTCATGTTTTATTTTGAAATTACAGTAACATTACAAATGCACACTACAATACTTTATATAAACATAATATTATTAATAATAATTTTACTGAGTAATTATAAGACAAGGTAATAAGTAGGCAACTGGAAACACAAGTTCAAGACTGAACACTTAAGGTCCTTGCACACTGAGTCCAAAATGTTTTGTATGCATTTTTTCGTATTCATCATTCGGTGGTTCTGAATTGTCAAAACACCTCTCATGATGCTTGCTACAGATGCGAAAACGCAGAAAATCGAACCCGATCCAAAAAATGTTATGACGGACGAAAGTTTCGGAGGCAGTGTGTAAACATGATGAAAACCTGAGGTTGTATTTATTTTTTAACGTGCGAAAATTTCGGACGTGAATTTTGGACTCAGTGTGCAAGGACTTTAAGGCAGCATCCGAAACCGCATACTTCCCAACTATACTGTAGGCGAAAAACAGTATGTGACAAAAGAAGTATGTCGAAATTCACAGTATTCATGGTGTGCTTCTCAATCTAGTAAATCCCAGTAAAGTTGCATATCTCGTCATACCACGTCATCAAGCTCCGTCAAAGGACATCTCAAATTATCGGTACCTTTGAAGACAGCCTCCGTTTCGCTCCCTTCACTCGTTCTGTTATGAAGGATACATCGAGCGCATCCTTCACGTCCTCCGAACACCCATAACCCTTTGCACACATTTCAATTCACAAAGAATTAGCATAAAATTAATTGGTACTGAGCTTGTCTAATTTCACTACGTGATGCAAGACAACAAAAAATAAAAAGATTTTTAGAGATAAAGGCATTATGTTTACTTTAGTTTTTTTGTAAATTAATCACAATGTTAAACTGTGAGTAACTCAAACCACTGGGAGACCACACAATCAGTTATTTCAAAGGTTTTTAATATAAAGTAGCATTTTCACGCGGTGACTGTGTAATGTAGCCATGTGCACTTACTAGACCGCCTCATTCTAGCGTTTAATGCTGAGGCGGACTCGACTAGGAAGGACACCGCCTCACTCGGATATAGCTTTACATTTGAGAAGCACCCATAAAAAAACGGTAAACTACTGGCAGCTGTGGTTGCCAGCATCATACCGTAAAAATACGGTGTGTTACTGTTTTTGAAATGAACAGCTAAATACAGTTCTGTCAGCTACGGTATAAAACTGTAATTTAACAGCTATATACTTTTACGGTATGATGCTGGTAACCACAGCTGCCAGTAGTTTACCAATTTTTTACAGGATTATTTTTTACAGTAGCTGTTTCTCAATGTCAAGGAAGGATCCTCGGAAGCCGGAATTTCAAGGATGCTACGTCATCGACATCCGTCGAAGGACTGTTCCAATGTCGAGGATCCTCAGAATTTCAACCAAGGACTGAGTCCTTCATTCGGAAAATATCCCATACACAGGAAAGGATGCACATGTGTAGCCTTCGCGCTCTCTAATCGCCCACAATCCTTTGCGCGCAGCTTTGCTATCTTGTTCAAAAAACAAAAGACGTTAGCGGAGTCGGAGCATATGCTTTCAAATGTAAACAAATTTACGTTACCATACATTTGTTATAACCGTCATATATATAAGTAAAGTTTAACGTTAACGTTTAAATGCCAGTCGATTTACTACCATATTGATATTACAAATTATACAAAATATACAAATTACGTTATTGATGGCTGAACAGGACCTGTAATTTTAACAATTGTTAGCTTGGTTGCCGTCACCGGTATTCCTTTTATAAATAATTAGTTAATTGTACAAAGTAATTTAACGTTAATATTATACCATTCACTGCGTTATTCATAGCTTTCTCGTCTTTTTTTATCAGGGACCAAGGAACAAACAGAGACGTTCATACGAAAAATAAAGTCAATTAAATTGAACTGGTTTTGTCTTTGCTTTATTATTTAATATAAACATCCGGTCATGATTTATTTAATATAAACGTCCGGTCATGATTTATTTAATATAAACGTCCGGTCAAATTTATATATAAACTGTATATCCATTTTTTTAAACCTTGTTCTTTAGACTACAATACAATATGTAACGGGCCTTTCACTGACGTAAGGACGTGCACTTGCTAGCCTGTTCCATTTACGTGTTCTCCGAATGCTAAAGAGGAGCCTCGCCTAGCCTCTGAAGGAAATGACTCGGAAGGACGCGTCCTGCCAAGGAAGTATCCTTGACATTGAGAAACACCTAGTGTCCGGCGGGATCCTGACGTGTGCATACGGTGGACACTTTACCATCCCATGAGGCCACGGGACAGGATGTGAATGGCAGTAAAGCGAAGGAACTGACACTGGTAGGTCACATGATAATAGCAACATGGCCACTGTAGTACATACAGATTACATTCATACCATATGCATTCCACATACGTTTTTTAGCGGTCACAAAGTTATGACTTATTCAAAATAAGTACCTACACAAGAGAGTATGCGATTCCAGACGCAGCCTACTGGCATGATACAAACGCACTAATATAGGGCAAAAAACAGGTGTAACAAATCAGGCTTAATGAGTGTTGTTCAGCAGGAGTCTGAAGAGTGGCGCCCCCTGCTGGTCTGGAGGATACGTGACTGTTAGTGCTAAGATGCTGATGAATAGAGTCAGTGATGAGCCCTTAAAAGCAAGTTCTTGCATGACAGATTATTTGCCTGATACACATCAAAGGACCGAAGAAAGGTTGCATTTTACAGGTTTTATTTAATAGAAATTAAATTTCGATTCGACATGCATAAGTGCACTTAAAGCATTTGATCTAGTCTCAGTTATTCTGTGAGATTACAGGGGAATAATCAGGCTTGTGAAATGCAGTGCACTATTCTGATAATATCTGATGTAAGGGTTTAAAGCTCTTTAGTCAGTGCTGAATCAACAAGACAGGTTTAGTTCAGAGTTCAGAAACGGTCCAGACTCCCCCCCACCCACCCCCATCATCATGTTTGGCAACTCGGGCTGGTCTGGGGTCAGTTGACCTGCTGTTCAGAGTCAGTCTCGCTGTGGATATTACTGGCAATGTGAGTCAGATCCAAACTCTGGGTTAACATCACAGTGAGAACCTCGTCCGCCTCGATGCCCTCCATGAACTCATCTAGAGACAGCTCACCTAAACACACACAGTCACATACTTAAATCATAGTGTTTTATTTACATATTTAAATACAGGTGAAACTCGGAAAAATTCTCTTTAGGGACTAATATGCACTCTTTAGGGACTAACGTGCACTCTTTAGGGACTAATATGCACTCTTTAGGTACTAATATGCACTCTTTAGGGACTAATATACACTCTTTAGGTACTAATTTGCACTCTTTAGGGACTAATATGCACTCTTTAGGTACTAATATGCACTCTTTAGGTACTAATATGCACTCTTTAGGTACTAATATGCACTCTTTAGGGACTAATATGCACTCTTTAGGGACTAATATGCACTCTTTAGGGACTAATATACACTCTTTAGGTACTAATATGCACTTTTTAGGTACTAATATGCACTTTTTAGGTACTAATATGCACTCTTTAAGGACTAATATGCACTCTTTAGGTACTAATATGCACTCTTGTACTACTATGCACTCTTTAGGTACTAATATGCACTCTTCAGGGACTAATATGCACTCTTTAGGGACTAATATTCTTTAGGTAGTAATATGCACTCTTTAGGGACTAATATGCACTTTTTAGGTACTAATATGCACTCTTTAGGGACTAATATTCTTTAGGTAGTAGGGGTGGAACGGTACATGTATTCGTATTGAACCGAAACGGTACGGGGGTCACGGTTCGGTGCACGAATTTACACGCAGAATACACGGTATAAAAAAAAAACTCGCGTGCAAATTAATTAATGTAATGCGGAACTACTGTTAGATACGCGGGTTCTTTAGGGACACATTATCTGTACCCTCGGCTTAGCTCTGAACGCGCGTTCACTTCAAACGTTGGCTTTATACGCGCGTCCTATTCGCTTTGGAGTAGCGTCGAACTAGACGCGAATTTGACGCTCTATTCGCGTTTGGTGTGACCGCATAATGAACAGGCTGCGATGTCAAGATTGCAATGCTGGAGTGTGTGTGTGCGCGCGCGCGAGAGAGAGAGGCGCGGGCGCGATCGAACTGTGTGTGTGTGTGTGTGTGAGAGAGAGAGGTGCGGACGCGATCGAACTGTGTGTGTGTGTGTGTGTGTGTGTGTGTGTGTGTGTGTGTGTGAGAGAGAGAGAGAGGCGCGAGCGAACAATGGAAACATAAAAAACATACTCCGTCATTTTGTTCATACAGATAATTAAACCTGCAAAGTGTTTACTTTGTGTACACTCGCAATAAAACACAACATTGTGCTTTTGTCACACTGTAAACTCTTGTCAAACTGTAACCTACAACTGTCACCCAACCAAAATCACACACACACACACACACTGTTTTAAAAGCAAAACATATTTATCCAACCCCATTTCAAAACAGTCTGTGGGTCCCATCTTTTGGACATTCATCATATTGCATTGGTTTTCATTTCTTGTCCTCAGAGCACTAATCTGTTTATTTTTAAGTTACACATTCTACATTGATTAAAAAAGAAAATCGAATGTGTTTTTAATGGTAGTATTATTTTATACAGAAATCCATTATTTATAATTCAGATGAGAATAATGTTACATTGTTAAGTAATAATGTTAATTAAAATTAAGGAAAACAAATATATTGATCTGAAATATAGCAAATTAATTTTAAATTATTTCAGGTACAATTACCAAACACATCTCAAGGTCTTTTTATTAATTTAATTAATAAACTAATTATATAAAACTATTGTCAGTGCACTACAAATAAACTGGTTCTATGCCTTTATTAATAAAACTTATTTAAAAAATACAATGCCTTATGCATTTTTGTTTTGCTTTTCCCTCCATTGTACCGAAATCGTACCGAACCGTGATGTCTGAACCGAGGTATGAACCGAACCGTGACTTCTGTGTACCGTTCCACCCCTATTAGGTAGTAATATGCACTCTTTAGGGACTAATATGCACTTTTTAGGGACTAATTTGCACTCTTTAGGGACTAATATGCACTCTTTAGGTACTAATATGCACTCTTTAGGTACTAATATGCACTCTTTAGGGACTAATATGCACTCTTTAGGTACTAATATGCACTCTTTAGGGACTAATATGTACTCTTTAGGAACTAATATGCACTCTTTTCTTTAGGTACTAATATGCACACTTTAGGTACTAATATGCACTCTTTAGGGACTAATATGCACTCTTTAGGTACTAATATGCAGTCTTTAGGGACTAATATGCACTCTTTAGGGACTAATATGCACTCTTTAGGTACTAATATGGACTCTTTAGGGACTAATATTCTTTAAGGACTAATATGCACAATTTGGGTACTAATATGCACTCTTTAGGGACTAATATACACTCTTTAGGTACTAATATGCACTCTTTAGGGACTAATATGCACTCTTTAGGTACTAATATGCACTCTTTAGGGACTAATATGTACTCTTTAGGGACTAATATGCACTCTTTTCTTTAGGTACTAATATGCACACTTTAGGTACTAATATGCACACTTTAGGTACTACAGTTTTTTACAGTCGCTAGGCCACATTTCTCAATACTTAGGTCACTTTTTCAAAACTCTTCACACAGTTCTCCAAACCAACTTTCAGCTCGGCACAGCAGTTCATTTCACATTCAAAATGCACTAAAACTACCAAATCACTTCATACATGTCTCAAATCAACACATTCTTCCATAACACTAGCAAAGGTTGACAGCTAACAAACACACTTTGTCACCCACAAAACAATAACATAAAAAACACTAACAACAGGTAACTTTATTCAATGTTTTCCTATGTAAATGCTTTCTTTCTTCTACCTCTCTACTGTTTAGAATTCACTGCAATATATGTTCTACTAGAGTGAATCAGACATCATGCAGTTATTATATTTTATGTTTTTGGAGTAATTCCAAAGTACAAACATTTGTATACACACCATCCACCGATACAGATACAACAGGAATCAGCTGTGGTTGGTCCAATTGTTTTTATACCATTTAATTTTTAGATTCTAAATATATTTCATTACAATATTACTGTCGAAATGTGGCAAAATGCTGTCTTATTCAGTTTTGTACTATGTTATTGTTTTGAACATAAGTTTAACAGTTTTGAAAACAGTATGTAAGCATGTGCAAATTGTCCTGTCGGTACACAGAGTTTTGGCGGTTGTTGTGTCGAAGTGAGAAAATAATTAATGTAATTTGAAAGATGTCGTCATTGAATGCATTTTGTGCCAAAGCAATGATAAATGATCCACAGTTTAGCCCACATATACTTCTGTTGTGCTCACTGTGTGAAGAGTTTTGAAAAAGTTACCTAAGTATTGAGAAATGTGTCCTAGCGACTGTAAAAAACTGTAATATGCACTCTTTAGGTACTAATATGCATTCTTTAGGGACTAATATGCACTCTTTAGGTACTAATATGCACTCTTTAGGTACTAATATGCACTCTTTAGGGACTAATATGCACTCTTTAGGTACTAATATGCACACTTTAGGTACTAATATGCACTCTTTAGGTACTAATATGCACTCTTTAGGTACTAATATGCACTCTTTAGGGACTAATATGCACTCTTTAGGTACTAATATGCATTCTTTAGGGACTAATATGCACTCTTTAGGGACTAATATGCACTCTTTAGGTACTAATATGCACTCTTTAGGGACTAATATGCACTCTTTAGGGACTAATATGCATTCTTTAGGGACTAATATGCACTCTTTAGGGACTAATATGCACTCTTTAGGTACTAATATGCACTCTTCAGGGACTAATATGCAATCTTTAGGGACTAATATGCACTCTTTAGGGACTAATATGCACTCTTCAGGGACTAATATGCACTCTTCAGGGACTAATATGCACTCTTTAGGGACTAATATGCACTCTTTAGGTACTAATATGCACTCTTTAGGTACTAATATGCATTCTTTAGGGACTAATATGCACTCTTTAGGGACTAATATGCACTCTTCAGGGACTAATATGCACTCTTTAGGGACTAATATGCACTCTTTAGGGACTAATATGCACTCTTTAGGTACTAATATGCACTCTTCAGGGACTAATATGCACTCTTTAGGGACTAATATGCACTCTTTAGGGACTAATATGCACTCTTTAGGGACTAATATGCACTCTTTAGGTACTAATATGCACTCTTTAGGTACAAAGGTGTACCTTTTGAAAAGGTACCACCACAGTGACAGCTTTTGTACCTTTTTTTTTCTGAGAGTGTAGCATAGATAGATAGATAGATAGATAGATAGATAGATAGATAGATAGATAGATAGATAGATAGATAGATAGATAGATAAGATAAAGAGATAGATAGATTACCGTCTCCATTAACGTCAATCTTGTTAAACACCATGTCGGCCAAGTCCTCAGCGGTAATCTCCTGGTCTTCTCCATTGATGGCATGAACAGCCTAGAGCAGAAGAACAACAGTGAGCCAGCAGGAGGCGCTGAAGAGAAACTCAGATGCCACTGAATTACAAACGGCACCTTGAAGATCAGATGGAGCTCGTCGCGGTCGATGCATCCGCTGCCGTCCATGTCGAAGAGTTTGAAGTACCAGCGTAACTTCTGCTGAACGCCTCCCTTCAGGACCAGACTCAGAGCAGCCACGTACTCCATGAAGTCTATGAAACCGTCCTGACAACACACACACACACACTTGAACAACACAGCACCATATACATATCACATTATAATACTATGATGTCGTTTCACTTGTAGCATGCACTCACATGTTCTCGCTTGCATGATATTGTGTGTTTGATTATTTATGCCACGGCACAGAAGTATAGAGCAAAGAGACTAGATGAGAAAAGTTTGATGAAAAGTTTGAAGTCTTGTATGAAAGTTTGATTTTACTCAAGGAGGTCAATAAAATGTTATTGAGTTGATAGATGTTCGTGGAAAGTGTTATGACGTGAATGAAAGCCATGATTAGACAAAGTAGAGCAGTCAATGAGGAGTATACACACGCCTGTTAACCAGATTACCGGCTTTAATGGGTCTTA
This sequence comes from Semotilus atromaculatus, assembly GCA_031834385.1. Classification (NCBI taxonomy): domain Eukaryota; kingdom Metazoa; phylum Chordata; class Actinopteri; order Cypriniformes; family Leuciscidae; genus Semotilus; species Semotilus atromaculatus. The sequence goes on along the minus strand of JAULUF010000021.1, from coordinate 1,066,920 downwards.
GTGAAGACCTCTGATCTCATGCAGTGCTGCTGCTGGATCTGAGTTTACTGTATTAACACAGATCTCATTACACACCATCATCAATATAGAGGAAGCAGAAGGGACGCGAGGCCATCGCTGACCAATGACTCTCTATATCTGTTATATAGGCTCTTGGTACTTTGAAGAATCAGGGGTAACACTTTACAATACGGTTCATTAGTTCATGTATTAACTAACAATGAGCAATACATTTGTTACAGTATTTATTCATCTTTGTAAATGTTAGTTAATCAAAATCCAGCTGTTCATTGTTTGTTCATGTTAGTTCATGGTTAGTTAACTAATGTTAACAAATAACATTTGACTTTAATAATGCATTAGTAAATGTTGAAATTACTTCTACAGCATTAATAAATCTTAGTTATTATTATAGTTCATTCTTAGTTCATGTTTTACTAAGGTAGTTAAGTAATGTTAAGTATAACATTAAACAATAAGGTTCATTTTAATGGTAAAGTGTTACCGAATCAGGTTTATACTTAATTTCATGAGAACTGATTAACTTCAACACATTAAAAAAAATTTTTTTTTTAAAAAAAGACAACAACAATGATAACATTTAGCAGACCTGTAAATAATAAATAGACTTCAAACCGATGGTCTTACGTCGTTTATGTCGAAGGTCTTGAACATGGTCTCGACGTAGTCGTTTGAGGACTCTGACAGATTCTTCAGCCCGAAGAACTTCTTGAACTCGTAGAAGGTGAGCTGGCCGGACGGACACTCGGTCATGAACTTGCGGTACCACTTGTGCGAGTGGCAGGCGGTCAGCTCCTGCACAGTCATGCCGGACTGGTTCCCCATGATGCTTCAGGACAGATCGCTCATCGGGTCCTCACGCCAACACACACTGAGATCCAGCTCAGCATGCAGGACCGGCGAGTGTGTCCCGACCAATTACCACTGACGTCACTCCCTGGGCTGTTCTTTTCCGCTCTGGAAATTACCGTGAATTAATGCCTGCTTACAGGGAATCCGAGCTGAGTGTCAGAACGACCCACTGACCTGAGATCATAACCTCTACTTAGCTATCTATCTGTCTGTGTGTCTGTCAAACAGGACTTTAGTCTGGTTATTTTTTTGTGAACCAATTCCTAACGTTCTAGGGAATAAAATGGTCATTTTTGTCAAGTTACCTTCAGTTATACAGCGCTTTTAACAATATGGACTGTGTCAAAGCAGCTTTACAGTGATAATAGGAAACTAAAGTAACAGAGATTGTTTTGGCTTTACAGGAGCTCTAGAATAAAGTTATTGTCCAGATAAAGTTAGTTTTGATCGATTCACTTCCGTTGCAACGATCATCAGTTATTAACTTAGGGGCCGCTAACACACACCGCTCTCACAGAAAACCTTTAATGCGATCCGGTCACTCATCTGATCTGCACAACAACAGTGGCTGGTGGCTCGAGAATGCAAACCTTGAAATAGGTTCCAAGGTGCAAGCCTTGGAAAAGAAAAGAAAAGAAAGTTTATGTAAAAAAATTTATAATTATATACTGTATATATATATATATATATATATATATATATATATATATATGTGTGTATATATTATATACACACACACACACCGAGATATACATATATATACAAGCCTTTTTTCTTCCTTTGGAATCGGGCTAATATGGTCATATTTCCTGGTTCTATTAAGAACTCAAGCTGCTGCGTTTTGAACTAGCTGTAGTTTGTTTATTAAGCGTGCAGGGCAACCACCCAGTAGAGCATTACAATAATCTAGTCTTGATGTCAAGAACGCATGAACTCAGGGCGTGAAGAAATATACAGCTGAGTATCATCAGCATAACAGTGGAAACTAATTCCATGTTTCCTAATGATATCTCCTAATGGCAGCATGTACAGAGTGAACAGCAGCGGTCCCAGTACTGAGCCTTGCGGTACGCCATACTGAACTTGTGATCGATAAGACATCTCTTCATTTACTGCTACAAACTGATAACGGTCAGATAAGTATGATTTAAACCATGCTAGTGCAATTCCACTAATGCCAACATAGTTTTCTAGTCTATTTAAAAGAATGTTGTGGTCGATAGTATCAAATGCAGCACTAAGATCAAGTAACACTAATAGGGAGATACAACCACGATCGGATGATAAAAGCAAATAATTTGTGACTTTAATGAGAGCAGTCTCAGTACTATGGTACGGTCTAAATCCGGACTGAAAATCCTCGCAGATATCATTTCCCTACTAAAAAGGAATATAGTTGTGAAGATACTGCTTTTTCTAATATCTTTGACAGAAAAGGTAGATTCGAGATCGGCCTGTAATTGACTAATTCTGAAGGATCAAGTTGTGTTTTTTTAACAAGCGGTTTTATCATAGCCAGCTTAAAGGTTTTTGGTACGTATCCTAGAGACAAAGACGAATTAATGATATTAAGAAGAGGATCTATGACATCTGGAAGCATCTCCTTCAGTAGCTTAGTCAGTATAGGGTCTAACATACAAGTTGTCGATTTAGATGATTTAACGAGTTTAGAAAATTCTTCCTCTCCTATAGCAATGAATGAATAAAAATTTTCCTTATGGTTATTTTTGTAACCATAAAGTAACATTCTCCAAGCATTGCAGGAAGGTGTTGGTGTGACAATCTAGTAAGAACAGAACATAGTCTAATGGTTATTTTTAGGTTTACAGTTTTTTGTTATATTGTTACAACAAAACATCTGTCTATCCATTTATCTGGTACCCAGCATGAGCTGCGGCATGAATGTTTTGTTTTACTGATTGCCGCCATTTCTGAGTTTTTGATGTCTATGTGTGGCCGTTCTGGTGATGTTGTAAGATGTAAAAGAACAAAAACAAAAGTGAAATCGAAACGTCTGTCTTTAATATAGGAAGCATCAGTAAACAGGACATCAGCAACTCATCATCTTCTTCATCACCTCAGTAGATCCTCTTATTAGGGTTTACTGCCCTCTAGCGATTAAACTCAGTATCACGGTGATTAATGAACAAAACATCTTCCCTACTACTACTTCAGTAACAGAACACTTTTCATAATATGAAATTATTGCAATAAAGGCGGCAGCAGTAGTTACAAAAGAAGGGGAAGTCTGTATTAACATAACTAATATCTGGCAGTCAATATTTCCTTACCACTGAAATTAAATGATTTCACATGAATGACAATCAGAACACTTTTTAATGCATGTTTCTTTTACAGAATGGTTCAACGAAAGACTGTTCTTAACCCTTCAGTTGCATTACATAGTCTTTGTGCCACTTCGGTTTGAATCTAATAGGTGTGTGTTTCGGTACCCTGAATGGGTGGTGTGTAACTTGGTGTACCACCTTGACTTCCACTTTCAGATGCAGAATGAGAACAAGGCAAGTGTGTAACATGCCATCTCTGTTACAAAGTGTTTGGACTGTTTTCCACTGATAACCGAGCAGAGAATGTGAAGTGTGCTTTAGGGCAGTGGTTCTCAACTCCAGTCCTCGGGACTTACTACTCGCACGTTTTGTATGTCTCCCTTATTTAACATGATTCAGATCATTAGGTCAGAGCTCCATGAACTGAGGCCTTGTCCACACTAATAAGTTTTCGTTTGAAAACGCATCTTTCTCTCTCCGTTTTGGCCTTCCGTCTACACTGAGACAGCGTTTTTATTAATGAAAACGAAGCTTTCTGAAAACGCTCTGCAAAGTGGATGAATTTGAAAACGCAGTTTTCGCGTCGTAGTGTGGACTGTCAAAATGGAGGTATTTAAAACCGATGACGTAAGTTTAGTAATGTGACGCATATTGTACCAATATAGATATTCGTGTTTATACCAGTATTGTGCCTGTTATGTGCTTTTCACTTTGACACTGTTGCTAAAATATGTTACTCATCATATCAGAGTCCTGCACAGATGACTGATCACAGATGGCAGATGACAATTCGCCAACATTTTCTGTCCTGCGGCAAACCATGAGAGTTGTCGTGTTTTAGACCAAACATATAACGGGGAGTGAGTGTGACCTGGACGATCAGTGAATGCTGATATATTTTGCTAAATAAAAGTATCCTATCAGAAGAATTGCACGATAACTTTATTATTTATTTTTCAGTCTGCATTATCTCAGTGAGCTTTTACACATGCGCAGTAAAGGTGAATTTAGCATTTCAGTGTCAGGCGTTTCAGTGTGGATGAGAAATGAGCAGATGACCCTCCTCCCTCCCCAGCTCCACCTGTCTCCAGTCGGGGTTTGGCCTCTGATTCCCCTCTGAAACAGACTAAATTCTCGAATTATGCTGTACATTAAAATATTTAATTAATGATATCTGCAATAAAATCATGTTGGTTCTGTTCTATTCAATAACCCCTAAGGGGGGTTATGCTGCTCTTATCCATGCTAGGCCTCATGGACGCAGACAAGACAGGGAGTTCTTGCCCAGAACAGAACCATATCGCCAATCCAAACCGTATGCTAATTTTCAATGGTATTTGACGATAGTGGTCCTTACAGAACTGTGAGATGGCTGTCTGCAGAGAACGGGGAACATCTCTATAGCTTCATTGGCTGCAGGGTAGTGCACTATGTCTTGTTATGATGTATACTCCGGGTCTTAAGAAATTCAGCAAAGGCAACTGATGTGAACTGCGTCCCGTTATCAGTGACAATGTTTTCCGGATTCCCATGATGGCTGAAGACGGTGGTCAGAAAGTCTATGACACTGTCAGTTGTGGCGAATGGGCAAAAGGCTAGTTCAGGCCACTTTGAATAGTATAGTCTAGGGCTGTAATCTCCCAGTCGATTATTGGTCGATACTTTCTGGCTCGACCAAAATTCTGATTGGCCGATTTTTTGCCGCGTTCATGTCATCAAGTGAAAGCACTAATTGCTAACGGGGGTGTTTTCAGAGCCTGTTTCACAGGTACAGTCTGTCTCCAGAACACCCCCTTGTTTTCACTTCTGTTGGATTAGCCCAACCCACTGGAGAAGAGAGACCGATTAGAGAAAGTAACGTTACTACTAGAAGGTTTGCTGAATATTATTGGTTTAATTGTGAGAGCTTTTAATCCATAGTCCGTCCTCTTCTACCATGTCAACAAAGTGGGCATGCAGTGTGGCAGCATTGAAAAAAACGTGTGGCAGCATTGAAAAAAACGTTAATAGTGTATTCGTGTCTCAGCCCCGAAGCTGATCTCCTGTGTTCAGCTGCACTGATAGTGTCTGTCAGTTATTAAAATACATATCATAAAAACAATTGTCTAAATGATGTTGCATATTCCTCAAAAGTTCTCATGATGATATCACTAGTTGACAATAGTACTATTTTCAGAAATCATAGGCTGATATTGCGCACAGCGCTGACTGAGCGACAGACTCGTGTGTCAGACTCATTTCAGTGCTAAATAACTCGGTCAAAATAAAAGATTTAATATACTGCAAATAGCCTACTAGTTTTTTATGTTTATTTATAATTCATTTAGGCGGACAACAAGGCTACCAAGTACTGCGCACAGTGCACAGCTAATTAATTTAACGTAATTTTGTGTCTATTTTTAGTCGAAAATTTCAGGACTTCAGTCGACCAAGATTTTCTTTGATTGATTACAGCCCTAGTATAGTCGGTCAATGTCACAGCGTAGGAATGGCAGTCTCAAATGGCCCTACAATATCGAGGCGTAATTTCTTCCAGGAACCGTCGGGAGTGGGACCGGACGAGTGATAGTTGTTTTGTCGTCAGACTGATAAAGGGAACAGACAGATATGCAGGTCTGAACCTGAGAGTCCATTCGAGGCCACCAGTAAAAGTCCCGCAGACGCTGTTTAGTGCGCACAATCCCCCGGTGGCTTCATGGCCAGGCTGATCAGTGTGTGACGCAGCGAGACACGCTAATCTCAACCACGGAAGTTGTAATAGACCTAAACTGAGAGCTCATCCCTCACTTTGTAGTAGGGCATTAGATTCTGGGCATCAGCCCGTATGGAAGGAGTCCAGCCACGGCTAATCTGTTGACGGAGAGCTGCCGTACCAGGGACAAGCACTGTCAGAGACTGGAAGGGACTCAGTGTGGAAGAAACCAGAGCTACTAGTTCAGGTTCACTTCTGCAAGGTAAAGCATCGGCTCCACAAATATGTGCACTTCTCTATGGCCCACACACATACAAGTGCCTGTTTTTCCCTGATCGAGCACCAGTTTCGCAGCATGTGCCGGTGCTGTTAGTGTGTAGTTTTGTGCGATTTAGTGTACTGGAATTCCCTTTTTTGCTTGATTAGCATCAGCGTCCATCTGCGTTGCAAGAGTTACAGCTACAGTCAAAACTAAGTGTATTCAGACTCCTTCAACATTTCTCACATTATCGCAGTTTATTCGCTATAGTTTAGAAAATGGTAATAAACTATGACAGAACTCAGAGTTATGAACTCAGTTGATATTTCACTGGTTTTGTCCGTCCTTCTGTTAGACTCTCACACATGAATTATGTTGAATATCTGTCAGCTGTTAAATTTAACTACACAATTAGATAATACCAGTTTAGCTCAACCAGTGACCAAGCAATGCTTCATGTTGTTCAGTCTGTGTGTAAAAAGAGCATTAGCAATTACAGAAAAAACACTGAAGAAAACATGATCAGCTCAAAGTGTCCCAATCATTTTTGGTCCCAAATATTTTACTGGTAGTCACTGTATGAAGAATTATTGGGTATAATATGTCACTTTATTTAGCTATTCTCACTTACATAAATTAACTATAGTGTCCTCCACACACTAGTAAAAAAAAAAAATTATAATCAAAAACTATACCTGGTGTCTGAATAATTTTTGTAATGACACAGTGTCTGTGGAATCATCTGTACACACTGAGCTCACTTTCTGAATGCATAGCATTTGACAACAACGTTGACTTTTGAAGTAAAATGTTTCTGTAGTGCACAGACAGCAGAGCCATACGCGTCCCCGTTTCTGAAAACATCCATGGTCCATCCCAGCCAACAATTTATGGTTCCCAGAACGTTCTAGGAAAGTTAGTCTTTGGTTGCGGGAACGTTCCCTTAAGGTTTTGTTTAGGTTTTGTTTCCCATGGAAAGTTTTCTTAATGGTCAGGGAACGTTATAACCATGAGGGAACGTTCCCTAAACGTTGGTTCAAACTAACCTTGTTAGTGGGGAGTAATGTACACTTCTGAGGACGTCAAATTAATCACTAGAAAGTAGTTGTGAAATGTACGCAGCCACATGTCAAGAGGCATCATGGGATTACCAGACGTCCTGAAAGTAACAGCAAAACAATGTCACGGATTGACCTAATTAAATGGGAGGACATCAGGAGATTAAACCTACTAAACTTATTTGAGTCATTCAACCATACAAAGGATTCACACAATAAAAAAAAATAAAAAAAGTAGGAACCCTTAATATGGATGAAGTATTAATACGCAAACAGCAAAGCTCAATTCATAGAAACTGTTCACAAATGAGAAATTGAACAAAAAACATAAAAATTTATAGGAAAAAAATTCCAGAAATTCAAATACTCAATTCCCAATTCTGGGACTCATTTAGCATGACAAAAAAAATAAAATAATATCAGTTCATTCAAAAATTAGATTCAGTTCATTCTAATTTAGTTTTTGTTTTTTGTTTTCTACTCATTTGGCGAGCAAACCACCAGTTTCAGAATTAATTGACCATGCAGTTCACATTACCAGACTGAGTTCATAGCTTACACACCAGTCCATACGTACTTTAAGAATCCTTCAGTCCAGTCAAACCAGTTTACTGTGCAGTGCAGGGGTTCCTCATCTCCAGTTTGTGATGATATAAGATGTAAAAGAACGAAAACAAAAGCTAAATCCAAACGTCTGTCTTTAATGTAGGAAGCATCAGTAAACAGGACATCAGCAACTCAACATCTTCTTCATCACCTCAGTAGATCCTCTTATTAGGGTTTACTGCCCTCTAGCGATTACACTCAGTATCACAACCATTCACACTACACAACAGTGTGACTTCACAATCACAAATCAACTGAAAATGAATCAGAGATTAAAGCTGCAGTAGGGAGTTTTTAGAAAACGTTGACTTTGAAATTTGAACAAGCACAAGGTCACTCCCCCTTGCTCTCAGCTCCTCCCCCACAGCAGAGCCTGCCGTGAACGATTATAAATTTTAATTTTTATTTATTTTATTTAAAAAAAAGTTGTCAGCAGTGCGATTCTCTTTGTACACACACCGGCAATCTTGAGTACGCACTGTGCAAGAGTGGGGTGTGATCAGCGCGTACACGAGCGTGATTGACACTGCTAAGACACTCCTCCTGGCTCTGATTGGTTGTTTCTGACCGTGAGTGGTGTACTTCTGCAAATGGCAATAGGATTTCTGGGAGGAGCCACAGGAGCTTGATTTTTTTCACAGATTATCTGTCTCATATTCTATTGTCAGGACATAATGACAGTTTTAACAAATATGTGAAAAATACATTTTTACAAAAGTTACCTATTGCAGCTTTAATAGAGGAATCCTCACGCGTACAATCTGTTCTGCAAAAGACCGTCAGCAAACCAGAAAATATGTCCAACAACTCACTCAAAAACTCCTTTGATCAGTGGATCGCCCGTGATATTGTCAAAGTGAATCGGTAATTTCAAAAAAGTAAAACAAGTAAAGCATAGGCCTAAATAACAGATGTGTTTTGAAAAGTTTCATATGTATAAAAGTGTATGTGAGATGTAATCTTTATGTTGGTTACTAGTTTCTTCCCGGTGTGTTCAATGACACTTTAAATCATTTAATAAACTAAACTAAGTAAACCATCGCCTACTGTTGGCTAATGTTTCATAAATACTGCATTAATCCTTGAGGAAACTGTGCTGCAGATATTTGGTCCTTACCTGAACCTGAAGCCATTTCAACACCAACACCCTGAAATTAAATTTGAGTGAATGTTTGACTATTCCTTTTAACCATTAGCCAAATGAACAATGTCAAAGTCAGTTAGAATAATCAAATGTAACAATTTATTAGATCAGGTATCAGTTCAACTGTATAATCAATTAAAAAATAATCAATACAAAACATGAATAAAGAGAAGAGATGTGAACCCAACCTGAATAAATACATGAGCTGAGAGTCTCTGTGAATCTCAATCTGAGGTACAGAAAGGGCCCAGAACGTCTTGCTGCACTCCATTAAATAGTCAAAGCCTCTTTCTAACAATGGTAATTTGCATTCAGTTACTCCTTATTTTGGGAGTAGGGCAGAAGGACCATTTGCTTTCCTTTGTGTGCCAGTTATCTCTAAACTTCTAAAAACCTTATTACCTTGTGTTTTACTGTTGGGAATGAGACAGTTGTACCAGTCACCCTGAGACCGTTTAAATTATACTAAACATGATACTCAATGTTAATCATTCACATTAAACCATATATATATTCTTGTGTGAGTTTTAGTTGTCTCTGAGAGAGAGAATGGAATGTGGATAAGGTGAGACTTTTGTCTCAAGGGAAGAGGGGGGAAGTCAAATGCTAATTTCCAGTTATTTCAGCCTTACAATTACCTGTATAATTTCCTGATAACTTTCCTGATACCCACACTTCATTATTTAATGAAGTAGATACATTATTTAAAGTTCGTGGTTAATGTTACTTCATATGTATTCACTTGCCACATACCGAATTATTTGCAATTCCTCAAAAACGTTGTTGAATTATGTTGTCCCATTGCATTTATGGACTCTCTGTCTATGGGCTTCTTTCTTTTACTGTCTATGGGCTTCTCCCTTGACTTCATGCCTCCAAGTCCCCCCGATTGCCTCACAGACAGTAAAAGATTGCTGTGAGCTTCTCCTCCTGTTTATACGGTAACTTCTCTACTGTCCGACAGATAGTCGAGTGGTTATGACGCAATCGTTAGCCTATTTTTACAAAAACAGGTTCTAAGGTAATGGAGCCTTTTATACATTGTCGAGTCTTTAAAGGCCTCAGATGTAAAGTTATTCGCTGTCAAATTGACGCCAAAATGAATGGAAGTCAATGGAATGCTAACAGCAGGAGATGGTCAGCTACAATGGCAGCGTCCCGGGGAGGCTTCAGTTTCTGTCGGATGGATTACACCCTTGATCGAGACTCTGATGGCTTCACTTCTCACCAGTAGAAGAGAGCGAGGGGGCGTAGTCCATCTTTTTTTACACTCTATGGTACAGATCCGTTGGATGGGTTATTATAAGCGAGATTCTCGCGATCACTCTAGACAGTGTTAACTGCTCAGTTCTTACTCTCATGACACAAGGCAACGCAGCTAAAAGTTTCCTAATATGTTTCACCTTTTATTAAAAGTTGCTACATTAACCTGTTGAGACTTCCCTTCACACGCACCCGTAAAAGCATTTGAGCTGTTTAAAGTGTCGTGAACCTGATCTGAATGGTGTGTGGAAAACACTTGAGGTTTGCCACAGATTTGTCCCAGCGTGTAGAACGCAACTGAATGCTTCCTCAAATGCCCACGTCACACACACGACAGTTCAAAACAGAAAGAATAAAGACATAGTTACTTTTTTGTCCATGCTTCTTTGAATTTTCGGTCTACATTATTGTCTTCTGTGAAACAGAATAATTCCTTGTGTCATTGCGTTCATAATCAGACGTATCAGTGTCCTTATTTGCACATATATTTCATTTGAAGAAGACGTGTGTGGTGAATTTTGTACTACTAATATGTGGATTAAGTTTGTCCCTTAAGACTTGCCGTAGTTGGCTTGTGTGTCCTCTGCGCATGCCCAGAAAAACGCAGAGTCTGTAAAACGCAGAGTTCTGAGGCATGCCAGCGCAAATTGCTCTCTGAGGATAGGCTGACTTTTGCGAGAGCTGTGGAGCTTTTCTGTTAACATGGAGACAGCCCACCGAGATGCGCAGCAGTTGCGGAAAGGTGATGATGTCACCGCTGTTCACAAGGTAAAGGGGGGATGGCGCTCGCCTGCAAAACAAGAAGGGTGCTATAGATGTAAAGGAAAGGATCATAGTGCCAGTGATTGTTACTACAAAAATCTAAAGTGTCATAAATGTGGCAAAGTCGGGCATATTCAGAAGGCATGCAGGACTGGGGGGCAGTCACGTGAGAAGCAGGAGAAAAAGGGAAAGAGGAACAGTGCGCGAAAAGAAGAAAAAATGACAGGCTACGTACAAGCTGACGAAATAGAAGATGAAATTCTGATGTTTTCTGTGTTCAGTGCAAGTGGTGCTGGCCGACGGCCATACAGGGGAATTTTTGATGTAAATGGGAAAAAAGTGCAGATGGAAATTGACACAGGAGCGGGAGTCAGCATTATCTCAGAAAATGTGTATGAGCAGCATACATGCCAACCCTCCCGATTTTTCCGGGAGACTCCCGAATTTCAAAGCCCCTCCCGAAAATCTCCCGGACCGACCTTTCTCCCGAATTTCTCCCGATTTCCACCCGGAGAACAATATTGTTACACCATCCGTCACTGGGCGCCGTTTCAGACCGAACAATAATAAAAGTTACACCTCGAAGTCAAGCGCGGCGATAGCCCAGTCCCAAATCGCACACTTCATGAGCACTTTCGGTCTTGTGGACTTACAATGGCTGCTGCGTGCGCGTGTCCGATAAGTCCGTGAGACCGCAGTGTGTCTCATTTGTCATTTTTAGATCTCAGAAGGGTGCTCGCGAGCGCCCCCAAGTGGTCGATTTGCGCCCTTGATGCGCACTTTTGCCGAGCCCGCACTTTACTTACCTACCTACCCACCCACCTACCCGGTCCTTTTGAATATCTCCCGAATTCTGATGTCTCAAGGTTGGCAAGTATGATGAGCAGTCATTCTCACATGTGCTGCTGGAGGGCAGCAACGTCGCACTGAAGGGCTATTCAGGAGAAACCATACCAGTGAAAGGGCAGTTCATAGCAAAAGTGACTTATGGAAATCAGTTTGCTGATCTACCGCTTATAGTAGTGGTGGGAGGAGGTCCTTCGCTGTGTGGGCGTGAATGGCTGGATCAAATCAAGCTGAACTGGAGAATGATTAAAGTCATAGAAAACGTTGCGCACCAAACATCTAAACCCAAGTCAATTCAAGATGTGTTGAATAAATATGCAGATGTTTTCAAAGACGAGTTGGGGACATTAAAGGGCATTAAAGCATCGATTTCAGTGAAGCCTGACGCAGTTCCAAAGTTCCACAAAGCCCGTGTCCTGCCTTTCGCAATGAAAGAAAAGGTAGAAAAAGAGTTGGAACGCCTGGAAAAAGATGGTGTTATCAGCCCTGTGAAGCACAGCGAGTGGGCTGCTCCAGTGGTCCCGGTAACCAAGCGGGACGGTGGACTCCGTTTGTGCAGCGACTATAAGGTAACTGTGAACATGGCTACAAACACTGAAACATACCCATTGCCACGCATTGAAGAGGTTCTGGCAGCATTATGTGGGGGGAAAATATTCTCCAAAATTGACCTGGCAGCCGCTTACCAACAAGTCCTTCTTTTTGACGAAAAAAAAGTATACAACTGTGAACACGCATAAAGGACTGTTTGTGTACAATCGGCTGTGTTTTGGCATTAATTCTGCTGTTGTCAGTATTTTCCAAAGGATCATGGAGAACGTGATGAAGGACCTCAACGTTGTGGTCTATCTGGATGACCTGCTGGTGATGGGCAGGGATGAAACTGAGCATCTAATGAACCTGGACAGAGTTCTACAGCGGCTGCAAGAAAATGGCCTGAGGGTAAAAAAGGCAAAGTGTGACTTTGGAAAAACACAAATCGAGTACCTAGGTCACATGTTGGATGGAAAAGGAGTCTACCCTTCTAAAGACAAGGTCAGAGCCGTGCATGATGCTCCAACACCCACAAACATCAAAGAGCTCAGAGCTTTCTTGGGGTTAGTGAACTATTATGGTCGTTTTTTGCTGTAGCAAAGTACTGTTTTGGCCCCACTTTACAGGCTGCTGAAGGACCAAACAAAATGGGGGTGGAGTAAAGTGGAACAGAGCGCTTTTGATAAGTGCAAAGAAATGTTAGCCAGTGACAAGGTATTAGTTCACTATGATCCGAACCTGCCGCTTTCTCTCGCATGTGACGCTTCAGCGTACGGAATTGGAGCCGTTATTCAGCACACAACACCTGATGGGCAAGAACATCCAATAGCTTATGCTTCACAGATGGCAGATGGTCTGTCTCGTGTCCCACTGCCGGAAACTACGGATGCTGGAACAGAGACAATGACAGCATACCTTCATGCACTAATCTGTGAACACCTGGAAGATGTACCACTGAGTGCAAAACAGGTTTCCAAGTCAACACGAAGGGATGCAGAGCTATCTAGGCTGCACAGATACATATTGGAAGGGTGGCCGAAAGAAGTATCAGAAGCACTGAAGGTGTACTACAAAAAAAAAGATGAACTATCTGTTGAGCAAGGTTGTGTTCTATGGGGGACAAGAGTAGTAGTGCCTGTAAAGCTGAGAACAACAGTGCTTAATGAGATCCACAGCGGGCACCCTGGCATTGTAAAGATGAAGACCGTTGCAAGGCAATATGTTTGGTGGCCACATGTAGACATGGACGTTGAAAAGACCTGTAAGCAGTGTGACAGGTGCCAGTTGGAACAGCGTATGCCGCGTCTAGTTCCTCTGCACCCCTGGGAATTTCCGGGAGATGTCTGGTCAAAGGCTCCACATTGACTTTGCAGGCCCGTTCATGGGGCACATGTTTATGATAGTTGTTGACGCGTATTCTAAGTGGCTGGAGGTTTTCAAGATGGCAAAAATAAGGTCCTCCGCAACCATTTCAAGGCTTCGGAGGCTTTTTGCGTCATATTGACTACCAGAACAAATTGTCACAGACAACGCCACGACTTTCACATCAGATGAGTTTCAGCTGTTCATGAAAAGAAACGGTATCCTTCACACAACTGGTGCACCGAGACATCCATCTAGAAACGGCCTCGCTGAGAGGTATGTTGCCACATTCAAAGCAGGTATGAAGAAGCTGGATGGAGAGGATTTGAGTGTTGAGGACAAAGTCTCGCATTTTCTACTGCGATAACTCCCAATAGTGCACCTGAAGAGACATGTGCGTTCGCGGTTGGACTTCCTAAAGCCAAACATCGCCATGAGGGTGAGGAGGAGGCCGTATCAGCAGAAGGAGGAGCATGACAGTCGAGCTGCTGAAAGACAGTTTGATGAGGATGATCCTGTATATTTACGCAATACTGCAGGAGATAAACCTAAATGGATCCCAATAGTAGTTACACAACAGACAGGTCCGGTGTCGTACCGGGTGCAGGGAGAGTTAACTGACCAAGTGTACCGGCGTCACGGAGACCAGTTGCGACCTCGATATACTCAGGGTGTTTCGGACCCAGAGCCTCAAGGAGCAACTCAGTCAGTCGAGCCGGAGAGTGACCTTGCTGTGCCAGTCTCCGCAGCACCGGTCCCACCACCTTTTACATTGGACCAGCCCGGGCTGCCTGATCCAGAGACAGTGGCTTTGAGGCGCTCGGAGCGTATGACCAAGCGGCCGTCACGTTACACTCAGAGATTAAGTATAGTGTGATACTGGAACTTTCTCAGTTATTTAGTTATTAGAGTGTTGAGTTATTTGAAAGGGTTAGCATGTTTTGTTTAAATATGCCAGTCATTTAATTAACCAGAGTGAAACCACTTTTCTGTATAAGAAGTGTAGTTTAAGTTGGTGCTATATATGTTTATGCACTGTGTGGAGATTACCTTTTATTTTAAAGGGGAGGTAATGTGGTGTATTTTGTACTATTAATATGTGGATTACGTTTGTCCCTTAAGACTTGCCGTAGTTGGCTTGTGTGTCCTCTGCGCATGCCCAGAAAAACGCAGAGTCTGTAATGCTCGCATGTTGAGCTTAGTGTACTGACACAGTTCTCCTGATAAACAGTTAAACGCGTGCCTGGTCTGGTTATTTAAGTACACCACAACGTGCATGCAGTGCTGGTTCATGTTTAGAGCACTAGAGTATATGAAATATGTCCATAAAAACTTGAAACACGTTAATTTAAACACGTTAAACTAATTGTGTTGTTCTGCTCAGAAACCGCTCTCATTCTGTCACAGTCCTGTTTCCCATGCATTTGCAGTCAAACTCCAGCTCTAAACACATTGCGGGGAAAATGCAAACAGCACTCTTGTGTTACTGAGGGAACATACACTTACGACACTTGTGCCTGAAGCACAACAACGCAGCAGAGCTGAAGGAACAGCGCTGAACTGGTCTTTCGGGACGTTTGAATTCCCCGCTGTAATGCGATCTCATGTGTAATACCGCGCAGTGATTGGACTGAACGAGCTCTTTCTCATGAATAAATGCAGAGATGAGCTCGAGGGTCAGCTGATGTAGAATCGTACCAATCACACACTCCGAAAGCACGCTCCTACCTCACACTCCCTGGCGTTTCCCCGACTTTGCTTTTCAACTTGGAAGAACAAAATTGCTCAGAATAATGAAAAAAAAAAAAGGTAAAATGTATGAGTGCTTTTAGTGTTTTCAGTCATGTGCAAGCCTGTATATCTGTTTATAAAGTATTAAAGGATTAGTTCACTTTAAAAAAAACTTTTGCTGATAATTTACTCACCCCCATGTCATCCAAGATGTCCATGTCTTTCTTTCTTCAGTCGAAAAGAAATGAAGGTTTTTGATGAAAAGATTCCAGGATTTTTCTCCATATAATGGACTTCATTGGGAACCAAACAGTTCAAGTTCAAAATGACAGTTTCAGTGCAGCTTACCAGACGATAAATTAAACCAGACGATGAATAAGGGTCTTATCTAGCGAAATGATCGGTCATTTCAAAAACAAATAAAAAAGTTTAAGTTTTACAAGCACAAATGCTCGCCTTGCTGTGATGTGATGCACGTTCGCGACGTCATCGTAATACGTAATTACGTGGAAAGGTCACGCTTCTGTCCTGACGAAAATTTTCTTTTAGCCATTTTAATATTAAAACACCCAGGATACGAACACAAAATGGGCATTTAAACGATAAACTGACACAAAGACATTTGAATATGTGTATATGGTCCTCCTTCCTCACATTCGTAAACACTGACTCGGTACTTCCGCCGACGCGTGACCTTTTCAACGTAATTACGTATTACGTGAGTCAATAGCATCACAGAACAGCAAGGCGAGCATTTGTGCTTATAAAACTTAAACTTTTTTATTTGTTTTTGAAATGACCGATCGTTTCGCTAGATAAGACCCTTATTCATCGTCTGGTATCATTTATCGTCTGGTAAGCTGCACTGAAACTCTCATTTTGAAGTTGAACTGTTTGGTTCCCAATGAAGTCCATTATATGGAGAAAAATCCTGGAATCTTTTCATCAAAAACCTTAATTTCTTTTCGACTGAAGAAAGAAAGACATGGACATCTTGGGGGGAGTAAATTATCAGCAAAAGTTTTTTTTAAAGTGAACTAATCCTTTTATAAAAAAAGGTGCTTTGGGGTTTCATGACATATTTATTCTTCTTGTTTCTGCTTAGTTGGGGGATTTATGTATGACAACTTATGCAGCAGCAGCATGCTCTTACATGCTTACATGCGCACACGCGCGTGTGTGTATTGGCCATACTTGCTCTGGCGTAGCAGATCTAGTCCCCCACAGGGGTTAAAGTGAAAAAAAATCCTGAGCCTGAACTTTTTTTGGGAGGGCACAGACGGACTTTTCTTTAATGGCACCGTTTATTTTCAAGTGTTACGGCTGTATGTTAATGGCATCTTTTTATGAATGAAGGCCAGTATCACTGATATTTATATAGCTCGTGATATATCGGTGAAAATGATTTTTCTTCAAATTTTAAACATTAGGCTTCAAAAAATATAAAAACTTTTAATTTAAGTGAACTTAAAACAACCCTCACTTAAACCCATAATAAATGTCCTATTTACCTGTTCTTTTCCTGTCTAACAGGTATGCAATAAACAGAAATTGAATAACTCTAATTCTCTCTGTCAGTAAAGTTAACCAAAGAACAAAGAGAACAGCGGCTGCTGTCATTTTAAGATCTGCCGCTGCTGACAGGATCTCACGCATCTCATTCTCTCACTAGCCTACTATTTACTTTCATTTAAGATTTTATTTAACTCGTTTAAGACTGTTCTTGTGAGGATACTCGACAAAACGGACATTTTGGGATAAATGTGTGTTATTGTTCGTTCAAGCACGAAAGAGAACTCAATACTGGCGAACTCAATACTGTCTGTGTGATGATACTGGCGACATTGGCGAGCGTCTTTCTGTGCGTCGTGTGTGTGTGTGTGTGTCAGGAGGACATTCACTGACAGCGCGTTCTCTTTTGTCTTGTCGTGCATGAACGGTTTTAAAGTATTTGCGTGAATAAGAGAGTGATCATATAATTCTAGCTAAAGGATGACAGAAAGAATGGATGCTGCGTTAATTGTGTTTAACACGTTAAAGCTGGGCAAAAATGAATCGCATGCGTTAACATTGACAGCACTACTTGTCATACATTGCTGACAGAAAATTGACACAAACGGGAAAACACATTTAGAAAAGTGGCTGTCCAGGAAATTACGCCCGTGGGTAGGACATCATTAGCCTGGTTCTACCAGACTCTCGTACATTTCATTTGTACAGAGAGTCTGGCACCGCTGCATTGACAATCGTTAACTTCCTTGTAGGCCGGTACTCTAGTGAAGTCTAAAACTATTGGATCTGCCCTGAGTCACTCTGGATCTGCCACCAATCGCTAACGTTTGCTCGTGGCGTATGTCGAACCCCGTGGGGAGGAGGGCCACAACATCATGGCCAAAACAAAACTATGCAAAGATTGTTCTTGCTCCGGCTTTAACTTCTTGATATTCGGCAGCGTTGCTACAACGGACCGAGTAACTTCGCTCGCATCTTTCTCCGCTGCCATTACTGAACTACAACTCAAAATAACGCACAACGTCATCGTTCTCAGCCACTCCCTCTGTTCACTGATTGGCCCTACAAAAAATTTATCGGAGAAAACCAAAGTCTACAGCAGAATCCCAGATGTAGTACTGAAGGAAAATTAAATTGAGCGGAAGTGCGTAGGAGGGCGCAGCCAGGCTAGGACATCATTCCCAGGCTTCATGAACTTGTGCTCCATGTTTTCACCGACAACGCTAACGTGACATATGGATCTCAATCACACTAGGCTTGTTCGACTTGAACCGGCGCTGCACAGACCGATTGGTGTATGACATCAAAGTACCGCGAGAGCGATTCAAAAGCATGAGCGTCTGCTCTCTAATCACTCTCGCGGTACTTTGATGACCCGCCCTGCTCTGCTTTTGATAGGCTTGTAACGTTAGTTAGAGCTGCGTTCCTCTCATATGATTGGTAGGTGAAATCAATTGACTCGAAAATATTGAACCGCATGCAAATTCCCAATTTTTTTCTTCTCACGGCTGCACGCCGGAGATCCGGCACGGTGCCAGAATACTTTAAGCCCTGCCCCCAAGACCAAACACAATAACATTGCCATATTCAATAACATGCTAAAACTATTCAGAGTTTTCATGATTGAAATCGTTTTAAATGGTTTGTAAAATGTATTATTTTGTAACTGTTGTACATTTTCTTCAGAATCTCAATGAAGGACGGACAGCATCACACAAATAAATGAGGACTTTTATTTATTTTTATGTCACTAGTACATTACTGAATATGTGAAACTACAGTGTAATTTTAGAATAATGTTTGTAACGAGGTATGTAGTTCAGGGAAGAAGGAGGCGGGAACCGGCGAACATTTAAAGACTTTAATAATAAAATAAAACAAATACAAAAACCAAACGTATCCGCCAGCAGCCCCTCGCGGACGACTGCTGGCTACACAAAAGAGAAACAAAACACAACATATCACAACATACCTCCTTTTATGCTTCCGCTCCTCCGTGAGAGATGCGAGACCGGTGCGTCTCACAGGTGTTATTCATTATCACCAGAGAATGTCTAATTTGGCGAGAACTCCCACTCCCAGTAACTTTCGGCTTCTGTACTGGTTGCAGTTCCACTCTGTTTCACATGAGGGCGCTCACAGGACGAGTGCAGAATGAATTGATGTCTATGGAGATATACCCATATACCCATATGGCCAATGGTGGTCGACGTCAGCACCTGGCGGCCATCTTGCCACAGGCAGCTCGCCCACTCGTAACATTGTGTTTATGGTACTTTTTAAATAACCATAACTTGCAAAATTTTCTATCGATTTTCAAACGGTTTGGTTCGTTATAAACGTCAGTGATGTAGTTATGACACTGCACACTTATGAATAATTATGTATTAATTATGTAAACATCCAGTATTATATATCCACGTTAATAACGTTAGAAAGAAACCAAACCGTTTGTAAATCCTCAGCGAGATAAGAGTATTTGTGTTCGTACAGATAACTCACCTTACATTAACCTTGCCTGTGACAAGATGGCCGCCGGTGATGACGATAGAGACTCCGCCGTAAGACATCTAGCATTTATTATGGATATCTATAGATATACCCAGGGGCGGAGTGGCAATCGGGAGAGTCTGGGCTTTTCCCGGTGGGCCGGTAGTGTTTCGAGGCCACGAGGGCCGGTCTGATAATAGTTATACATTGCAAGTTCTTAGCAACAACATCCGGCGGCCTGGTGTGCGGCCGCTGCGCGCTGGTCAAACTGTGCTGCCTATTAGATCTAGAAGATCTAGTTAACCTTTCACTTCCAGCTGCCGTTGCCGATCCATCCCTAATAAATGCATCGATACGCAATTTTTTTCTGAGTTCTTAAATGGTCTAGTGGTAGATCTTTTCGGGTTTTTTTCTCTCATAAAAACCGAACATGTTCATCAGTGGTTACAGTCTATATCAAGCAGGGACACGTTTGTGTGCATTTTATTTTGTTATTTCACTGGAACGAACAGAGAGTCTCTGCAACTGCGATAGATTGAAGCGCGTGTCCGAGTGAAAGACTGTGCACGAGCCACAAGAGAACAACTGTATCCATGACAGCAGCGGCAACGAGCGCTTAGATGGATTTCAAAAACAACAGTTTTAAGCGCTAGATCCCTTATTTAGCGAACTAAATGAATGTTCTGCTAGTTGAGATGTTTTATTTATTTGTATTAGGTACATCCGTGCCTCAATGTTTCAAAAAGCGGTGGGGGACAATATCGATCATGAGAAAAAGTGTATATTTTTATTTATTTTTTTTATAATTTTGCAAGGGTCATATGCCATATATTTTTACCAAACCCCCCACCCGGGCCGGTGGTCTACGAAATTTCGCGGTAGATTTTTTGGTCCCACTCCGCCCCTGGATATACCCCTCAAAATACACTTTTCTCAGGATATAATTTTTTGTCTAGTAATTTGAATGTTGTTTTCGAAAGGAGATGCAAAGAATGCTAGTGTGTTATGGGCAACAACAACTCATCCTGTAAGAAATTGAAAGGACATACGTACTCGTTCATTCAACTTTCGACCTATAACCCATGTTGAACTTGCAAAACCTACGATCAAATCTGAGATTTCTCAACGGCAATCAGGTGAAAGAGACACATTTATCCTCTAGCTCCATAGACTCCCATTCATTCTGCACTCGGACGATCGCCCCCAGTGGAACTCTGGTGGAACTACAACCACAATTCGGTACAATAGGACTTAAAGGTTGTATCAGTGATTTCAGGCCCAAAAAAGGGCGAAACATAAATGATCACATTCATCTAATCTTTTCTAACGATCCGCTAGCTGCCCGCCCCATTAGCTACAGGGGCGGGTGTTGTGAGGTTTTGAGCTCGTTCACGGCTGGACGCGAAGTCGGAGCAACACCCGCCCCTGTCGGTGATTGGTTGAAACACTGTTTATTTTGGTTTTGAGTGGTGGTGTACCCATTTGTTTTTGTGTGCAGATCTCAGAGCCTAGGCTGCCTATAGAGACGCGGTTTTTGGACGGCATCCTAATGGGCGGGCAGCTAGCGGATCGTTAGGAAAGATTAGATTTATGTGATCATTTATGTTTCGGCCTTTTTTGGGCCTGAAATCGCTGATACAACCTTTAATAGGGAGTGCCCAGGCTTTCCGTAGACGGGCTTTGTTATCACTCACGCCACCGGCCTCGCGCCATTCTCTCACGTCCCTCGGCCTGCTCGCCACAATGTTCAATTACAATAATCAATGTAACAAATAATTCAATGAAAAAACATCCAAAGTAAAAGAAAAACTTACTTTAAAACAAACTCAAATCTGTTACTGTATTTTTGATTTTAAAAAAATGGAAGTCCATTACTATCTTTGACAATGTTTGGTCTCATTAAATAACTGATCTGATCAAATATACTGAATAAACAGAGAAAATAACGGAAAAGATATAAACACATCTTAAAACGGCATAATGGATTAAAAAACATCAGAAATCCCAAAATCAGGCATTTTCAGCTTCTTGGGTCAGTTCTTTCTTGCATTCCTTTTTATTTTATTTATATATTTTTTATTTTGTCTTTTAAGATCTGTTATAATTCATGTTGTTTCATCAAAATCTACCAAGATAAAATTAATTTTGTATGATTGCTTTAGTACAGGTCTATATCAAATCTGCTCCTGTTCTAATCAAACAGCTTCATGGAGGTCTTAATGATGGAGGTCTTAATGATGAAGATCTTAATGATGGAGGTCTTAATGATGAAGATCTTAATGATGGAGGTCTTAATGATGAAGATCTTAATGATGAAGATCTTAATGATGAAGATCTTAATGATGGAGATCTTAATGATGGAGGTCTTAATGATGGAGGTCTTAATGATGGAGATCTTAATGATGAAGATCTTAATGATAAAGGTCTTAATGATGGAGGTCTTAATGATGAAGATCTTAATGATGAAGATCTTAATGATGGAGGTCTTAATGATGGAGGTCTTAATGATAAAGGTCTTAATGATGGAGATCTTAATGATGAAGGTCTTAATGATGGAGATCTTAATGATGGAGGTCTTAATGATGGAGGTCTTAATGATGAAGATCTTAATGATGGAGGTCTTAATGATGAAGATCTTAATGATGGAGGTCTTGATGGAGATCTTAATGATGGAGGTCTTAATGATGGAGGTCTTAATGATGGAGATCTTAATGATGGAGATCTTAATGATTGAGATCTTAATGATGAAGATCTTAATGATGGAGATCTTAATGATGGAGGTCTTGATGATGAAGGTCTTGATGATGAAGATCTTAATGATGGAGATCTTAATGATGGAGGTCTTGATGATGAAGGTCTTGATGATGGAGGTCTTGATGATGAAGGTCTTAATGATGGAGGTCTTAATGATGAAGATCTTAATGATGAAGATCTTAATGATGGAGGTCTTAATGATGAAGGTCTTAATGATGAAGATCTTAATGATGGAGGTCTTAATGATGGAGGCCTTAATGATGAAGATCTTAATGATGAAGGTCTTAATGATGGAGGTCTTAATGATGAAGATCTTAATGATGAAGATCTTAATGATGGAGGTCTTAATGATGAAGGTCTTAATGATGAAGATCTTAATGATGGAGGTCTTAATGATGGAGGCCTTAATGATGAAGATCTTAATGATGAAGGTCTTAATGATGAAGGTCTTAATGATGAAGGTCTTAATGATGAAGGTCTTAATGATGGAGGTCTTCATGATGAAGATCTTAATGATGAAGATCTTAATGATGAAGGTCTTAATGATGAAGGTCTTAATGATGGAGGTCTTAATGATGAAGATCTTAATGATGAAGGTCTTAATGATGAAGATCTTAATGATGAAGGTCTTAATGATGAAGATCTTAATGATGGAGGTCTTAATGATGGAGGCCTTAATGATGAAGATCTTAATGATGAAGGTCTTAATGATGAAGATCTTAATGATGAAGGTCTTAATGATGAAGATCTTAATGATGAAGGTCTTAATGATGGAGGTCTTAATGATGAAGGTCTTAATGATGAAGGTCTTAATGATGGAGATCTTAATGATGGAGATCTTAATGATGGAGATCTTAATGATGAAGATCTTAATGATGGAGATCTTAATGATGAAGGTCTTGATGATGGAGGTCTTAATGATGAAGGTCTTAATGATGGAGGTCTTAATGATAAAGATCTTAATGATGAAGATCTTAATGATGGAGGTCTTAATGATGAAGGTCTTAATGATGAAGATCTTAATGATGGAGGTCTTAATGATGGAGGCCTTAATGATGAAGATCTTAATGAGGAAGGTCTTAATGATGAAGGTCTTAATGATGAAGATCTTAATGATGAAGGTCTTAATGATGAAGATCTTAATGATGAAGGTCTTAATGATGGAGGTCTTAATGATGAAGATCTTAATGATGAAGGTCTTAATGATGAAGATCTTAATGATGAAGATCTTAATGATAAATGTCTTAATGATGGAGGTCTTCATGATGAAGATCTTAATGATGAAGATCTTAATGATGAAGGTCTTAATGATGAAGGTCTTAATGATGGAGGTCTTAATGATGGAGGTCTTAATGATGAAGATCTTAATGATGGAGGTCTTAATGATGAAGATCTTAATGATGGAGGTCTTGATGGAGATCTCAATGATGAAGATCTTGATGATTAAGATCTTAATGATGGAGATCTTAATGATGGAGATCTTAATGATGAAGATCTTAATGATGGAGATCTTAATGATGGAGATCTTAATGATTAAGATCTTAATGATGGAGATCTTAATGATGGAGATCTTAATGATGGAGGTCTTGATGATGGAGGTCTTAATGATGAAGGTCTTGATGATGGAGGTCTTAATGATGAAGGTCTTAATGATGGAGGTCTTAATGATGAAGATCTTAATGATGAAGATCTTAATGATGGAGGTCTTAATGATGAAGGTCTTAATGATGAAGATCTTAATGATGGAGATCTTAATGATGGAGATCTTAATGATGAAGGTCTTGATGATGGAGGTCTTAATGATGAAGGTCTTAATGATGGAGGTCTTAATGATAAAGATCTTAATGATGAAGATCTTAATGATGGAGGTCTTAATGATGAAGATCTTAATGATGGAGGTCTTAATGATGGAGGCCTTAATGATGAAGATCTTAATGATGAAGGTCTTAATGATGAAGGTCTTAATGATGAAGATCTTAATGATGAAGGTCTTAATGATGAAGGTCTTAATGATGAAGATCTTAATGATGGAGGTCTTAATGATAAAGATCTTAATGATGAAGATCTTAATGATGGAGGTCTTAATGATGAAGATCTTAATGATGGAGGTCTTAATGATGGAGGCCTTAATGATGAAGATCTTAATGATGAAGGTCTTAATGATGAAGGTCTTAATGATGAAGATCTTAATGATGAAGGTCTTAATGATGAAGGTCTTAATGATGAAGATCTTAATGATGAAGGTCTTAATGATGAAGGTCTTAATGATGGAGGTCTTAATGATGGAGGCCTTAATGATGGAGATCTTAATGATGGAGATCTTAATGATGGAGATCTTAATGATGAAGATCTTAATGATGGAGGTCTTAATGATGGAGGCCTTAATGATGGAGGTCTTAATTATGAAGGTCTTAATGATGAAGGTCTTAATGATGAAGGTCTTAATGATGAAGATCTTAATGATGAAGGTCTTAATGATGAAGGTCTTAATGATGGAGGTCTTAATGATGGAGGCCTTAATGATGGAGATCTTAATGATGGAGATCTTAATGATGGAGATCTTAATGATGAAGATCTTAATGATGGAGGTCTTAATGATGGAGGCCTTAATGATGGAGATCTTAATGATGAAGATCTTAATGATGAAGGTCTTAATGATGAAGGTCTTAATGATGGAGGTCTTAATGATGGAGGTCTTAATGATGAAGATCTTAATGATGGAGGTCTTAATGATGAAGATCTTAATGATGGAGGTCTTGATGGAGATCTCAATGATGAAGATCTTGATGATTAAGATCTTAATGATGGAGATCTTAATGATGGAGATCTTAATGATGAAGATCTTAATGATGGAGATCTTAATGATGGAGATCTTAATGATTAAGATCTTAATGATGGAGATCTTAATGATGGAGATCTTAATGATGGAGGTCTTGATGATGGAGGTCTTAATGATGAAGGTCTTGATGATGGAGGTCTTAATGATGAAGGTCTTAATGATGGAGGTCTTAATGATGAAGATCTTAATGATGAAGATCTTAATGATGGAGGTCTTAATGATGAAGGTCTTAATGATGAAGATCTTAATGATGGAGATCTTAATGATGGAGATCTTAATGATGAAGGTCTTGATGATGGAGGTCTTAATGATGAAGGTCTTAATGATGGAGGTCTTAATGATAAAGATCTTAATGATGAAGATCTTAATGATGGAGGTCTTAATGATGAAGATCTTAATGATGGAGGTCTTAATGATGGAGGCCTTAATGATGAAGATCTTAATGATGAAGGTCTTAATGATGAAGGTCTTAATGATGAAGATCTTAATGATGAAGGTCTTATTGATGAAGGTCTTAATGATGAAGATCTTAATGATGGAGGTCTTAATGATAAAGATCTTAATGATGAAGATCTTAATGATGGAGGTCTTAATGATGAAGATCTTAATGATGGAGGTCTTAATGATGGAGGCCTTAATGATGAAGATCTTAATGATGAAGGTCTTAATGATGAAGGTCTTAATGATGAAGATCTTAATGATGAAGGTCTTAATGATGAAGGTCTTAATGATGAAGATCTTAATGATGAAGGTCTTAATGATGAAGGTCTTAATGATGGAGGTCTTAATGATGGAGGCCTTAATGATGGAGATCTTAATGATGGAGATCTTAATGATGGAGATCTTAATGATGAAGATCTTAATGATGGAGGTCTTAATGATGGAGGCCTTAATGATGGAGGTCTTAATTATGAAGGTCTTAATGATGAAGGTCTTAATGATGAAGGTCTTAATGATGAAGATCTTAATGATGAAGGTCTTAATGATGAAGGTCTTAATGATGGAGGTCTTAATGATGGAGGCCTTAATGATGGAGATCTTAATGATGGAGATCTTAATGATGGAGATCTTAATGATGAAGATCTTAATGATGGAGGTCTTAATGATGGAGGCCTTAATGATGGAGATCTTAATGATGAAGATCTTAATGATGGAGGTCTTAATGATGGAGGCCTTAATGATGGAGATCTTAATGATGAAGATCCTAATAATGAAGGTCTTAATGATGGAGGTCTTAATGATGAAGATCTTAATGATGGAATGATGGAGATCTTAATGATGGAGGTCTTGATGGAATGATGGAGATCTTAATGATTAAGGTCTTAATGATAAAGGTCTTAATGATGGAATGATGGAGATCTTAATGATGGAGGTCTTGATGGAATGATGGCGATCTTAATGATCAAGGTCTTAATGATGGAATGATGGAGATCTTAATGATGGAGGTCTTAACGATGAAGATCTTAATGATGAAGGTCTTAATGATGGAGATCTTAATGATGGAGGTCTTAATGATGAAGATCTTAATGATGAAGGTCTTAATGATGGAGATCTTAATGATGGAGGTCTTAATGATGGAGGTCTTAATGATGAAGGTCTTAATGATGGAATGATGGAGATCTTAATGATGGAGGTCTTAACGATGAAGATCTTAATGATGGAGGTCTTAATGATGGAGGTCTTAATGATGGAGGTCTTAATGATGAAGGTCTTAATGATGGAGGCCTTAATGATGGAGGTCTTAATGAGTGTAAGTGTGGGGTTACAGGAGCGGATCTGAAGAGCCTTCATAATGTAAATACAGATACAGTGGCTCACTTATGCTAACAAAAGAGAAATACAGAAAACCCTTCACATATACTACAAAAGACAAGAGCTATTTATCTGGCTCATCAATCATGTTTTAAACGGTTTCACATGACAAGACACCATTTTTCTTTCAGCTCCTTTCTTAACTTTTTCACTCTTTCTAGTTCTTCTTCAAGCCCCCCCTTGAACTCCTCAATATGCTTATTTTTTCTCTCTTCGAAATCATTCAATTCTTCTTCTTGTTTTCTGGCTTCATCTTGATGTTTCTTCTTCATCTTCTCTATTTCCTTTTTATGTTTCTGTTTCATTTCATCACACTCTTTTTCTTCTCTTTCTATTCCTTTTCTCTCCTCTCTTTCTCTTCTCTCGATCTCTTCATCTTGCTCTCGTTTCAGATCTTCCATCATTTTCTCCAATCTCTTTCTCTTCTCCCCTCGTCTCGCTTCATCCTCTCGTTGTCTCTTCTTCAACTCCTCTTTTCTCTCTCCCTCCAGCTGCTCATAACGTCTCTTCATTTCCATTTTCTTTTCTTCATATTCTCTCTCCTTTTCTTCTCTATCTCTTGTCTGTTTTTCTCTCTCCTCCTCTATCATCTGTCTTTCTTCTTCTCTTTCGGCTACAAATCTCGTTCTAATTTTCTCCAGTTCTTCTTGTTTTTCTCTCAGTTGTTCCTCGTGTCTCTCTTTTCTCTTTATTTCCTCTTCCTCTCGTTTTCTAATCTGTCGTTTCTTCTCTTCTTCCCATTCTCTCTGCTGTTGTTTAATTCCCTCTTGAATGTCTTCATCTTTTGCCTCTTTTATATTTCTCTTCCATTCTTCTCTCTCTTTCTCTTCTTGTTCCTTCCTCATTTGTTCCTCTAAATCTCTCTTTTTTATTTCCTCTTCCTGTTTTCTTCTTAACTCTGCCATGATGTGTTCCTGCTCAGTTTTCATCTTTTCTTGATCTTGTTTATATTCTTCTTCTCTCTCTTTTTTTTGTTTTTCATTCTGCTTTTCAATCTCTCTCTCCATTTCATCTATTGTCTGATCATATTCAGCTCTTTTCTGTTTTTCCTCTTCTGATCGTTTCTGATCCTCCTCCTCTTGTTTCTTCCGGTCTGATTTTTCCTTCTCCTCAAACTCTCTCCTCAGTGTTTCCTCTTTTCCTCTGAACTTGTTCTCCAGTCTCTCTCTCTCCTCATCTGTCTTTCGTTTCTTCTCCTCCAGTCTCTTTGTCATGAGTTTGATTTCTATTTCATATTTGGCTTCTAATTCTTCAACTTGATCCTCATTTTCTTTTTCATTCTCTTTCAGCATTTCCCTTCTGTTTTCAATAGAGATTGCTGCCTCCTCAAATATCTCAGTAGTGAAGTATCGGCCCTCATGAGATTTCTTCACCTCTTCTATCATGTTTAACAGCTCAGTAACTTGCGTCCGATCTTGTGTTTCTGTGTTGTTAAAAGCCAGGAATCTGTTTCCACAATCTCTGATCAGTTTCTTGAGATCATCATTTTTACTTTTCTCTACATATTGTTCTATTGTTTGAGCTCTCAGTTCATCTCCTCTAGTGAAGAGAACAATGCTGAAATCTGCTGCTTTTGGACCAAATATCTTCATTATCATGTCTAAAGTTTCTTTCTTCTCTTGGTTGATTCTTCCCAAACTCAACACAATGATGAATACATGAGGTCCAGGTGCGGACAGTGAAACACACTCCATAATTTCTTCAACCACTTGTTCATTTTCCAGTGAGCTGTCAAACAGTCCTGGAGTATCAATAACAGCTACTGATTTACCATCAACTTCAACATCTCCTTTCTTACAAATAGTGGTCACAGAATTTGAACTGGCTTCACTCTCAAACTCATTGTTCCCGAGGATAGTGTTTCCTGTGGCACTCTTTCCATTTCCTGTCCTCCCAAACAGCAAGATTCTCAAACATTCTGGATCTGATGATGAATCTTCATCATCTGAAAATGACAATAATAGGTTTAGAGATTAATAACAACTTATTAAATTTGGGATCCTGAGCAAAAAGTGTTAAACTCAATCAGACCGAAAACAGGAAGAAAATACAGGTATGTGCGCTGGCTGAATTAACATCATTTTTATTAATATCTTTCACATCTACTGCAGTCAGATTGACCGTGTTCACTCTTAATAACACCACTCACATGGCTGTGCACTTGTAATGACATATCAAGGATGTTAATAGGCTAAAAGCAGGTTTAAAACTTGCCCCATTGAAGTCAACAGGGTGCAAATTTAAAAAAGATAACACGGTGTAGGCAACACCGATTTTTGTCGTTGTTCTCTGTACTGACAACAATCCAAATTTACAAAAAGATTTGCTCAATGTTAAAATTGACCGGAGTTCTCCTTTAACACCCCCACCACCCCTTAAAATAAAATGTAGGCTAACTGTCTTTCCTGAATATTAAAATACAAAGAAATATATTTATGAAAGATAAAGAATTAACAACGTAGGTTAAATAAATTCAGTATAGATGTTAGGTTGGAAAATAAAAGTGTATGCAACAAGAGAAATGAGGTGTTGTGTATAAAGAAACAAAAACGGCAAAAAGGTGCGGGAGCGAAGGAGAAGCAGCAGCCTCTCCTCAACCAGGTCTGGAGAGATTTAAAGCCCAAGATCCAGGAAGTAATCACACACGCACCACGCCACACCTGTGCTTCGCCCACCTGTAGAGGAGACGCAACAAACAGGGAAAAAAGCAGGAGAAGCCCAGCAGGTCCGTGACAGCTTCTAAAACTTTAGACCTCCTGGTGTGTGTTTTGTTTATCTTTTACCTCTTGTTTTGTAGGTCGCAGTGGAGATGAGGAACACCTGATTCAAATTAGGAGGTGGAGATATAGGTTTCGGTTTCATGCATGGAGGGGGGCGTGTACGGGGGAAGTGATATCATCCACGGCTTGCTTTTTGAGGTGTCCCGGTGATAGCGGGATTGAGCGTCTGTCGGCACTTTGGAAGATATCCACCTTGTGAAACCATATTGATCTTTTGTTTTGGTTTTCCTGTATTGTTGCGGCAACGAATCGGCCGTTACAAAATGGGGGCTCGTCCGGGATTCGGACGATTCGTTGCCTCAACAATACAGGAAAACCAAAACAAAAGATCAATATGACCAGTGTAGTTTATTTAATCAACCTAGGGGTTTCACAAGGTGCAATAATAAATGTTAGGCCAAATGATATCTTCCAAAGTGCCGACAGACACTCAATCCCGCTATCACCGGGACACCTCAAAAGGCAAGCCGTGGATGATATCACTTCCCCGTACGCGCCCCCCTCCATGCATGAAACCGAAACCTATATCTCCACCTCCTAATTTGAATCAGGTGTTCCTCATCTCCACTGCGACCTACAAAACAAGAGATAAAAGAAAAACAAAACACACACCCATAGCACCTCCTAACTAAACTTCTTTCCACAAATTGATCATAGAAATAAAAAGAATACATTAAATTAATTATATTATATATATTCATAATTAATTATTACAAATTATGATTGATAATTAATATTTATTTTGAGCTAATTTGCTACATCCTTATGATCACTTATACCAATGTTATATATATCATCCAGCCCTAAAACTTGTATAGTTTTTTGTCAGTTTTTAAGTATGACAAGTCAACGGTCTGAAAAAATTGGCGTTTGGTGCCGCTTTATAAAAGCGTAGTGCCAACCGCCATTCACACACTTGAACGCCGTTGCAATGGTTGTTTTCTGTTTTTTCCCCAGTTGACTTCCCTTTATTTTTTATTAAAAAATGCTGTATCTTTGTGTAGTGAATTAGAACAAGGCATACCGCTATCTTGCTCCAACAAAAGTGACTTGAATAGGAACTTCCAAGGAGGATTTGAACACACCAAGATTATCTAGTTCAGGTGTGCCCAACCCTGCTCCTGGCGATCGACTGTCCTGCACAGTTCATCTCCAACCCTAATCAAACACACCTGAAGGTCTTCAATTAAGGTCTTCAGGATTACTTGAAAATTAAAGGCAGGTGTGTTTGATCAGGGTTAGAGATAAACTGTGGTCATTAAAAATCCCAGGATGTCTTTCGAAAGAGTAGGGGTGTAACCCCGGTGTCCTGGACAAATCTGCCCATTGGCCTCTGTCCATCATGGCCTCCTAATCATCCCCATAAACACTGATTGGCTTCATCACTCTGTCTCCTCTCCACCAGTAAGCTGGTGTGTGGTGGGCGTACTGGCGCAATATGGCTGCCGTCGCATCATCCAGGTGGATGCTGCACATTGGTGGTGGTTGAGGAGATTTCCCCCTTCCTTGTAAAGCGCTTTGAAGTCCCAGATAAAGCGCTATATTAATGTATCGAATTATTATTATTATTATTATTATTATTATTATTATTATTATAAACTGTGCAGGACAGTCGATCGCCAGGAGCAGGGTTGGGCACACCTGATCTAGTTATTAAACAAGTTTTAAGTTGCTCATCATTTCTGTGACTAGTCGGAGCAGGGTATTGTTTACACGCAATTATTTATTTTTTTGGCAAATTAATTTCAAAATTAGCTGGTTATTGTTTTGACTTACTGTTTGTGAGCTGACCCTCTGGGGTTCCCATATAAAGTTCATTAGATCTATGCGTTCCTTTCTCCTCCTCATCTCTTTCCTGTTGTTTCTGTTTCTCCCATTCCTCTCGTTCGGTCTTCATCTCCACTCTTATCTTTCTCTCTTGATCCTCTATGTCTTTAATGTCTCTTTTATATTGTTCTTCTCTCTCTCTAAATTCCTTCATCATTGTCTTAAGTTTTCCTTTCTCTTCTTTGTATGTAAACTGAATATCTTCTCTCTCTCTCAGTCTTCTTTCTCTCTCTCGTTCCAGTCTCTGATTAAATTCATCCCTCATTGCCTGTTCTTTCGCTCTCCTTCTCTCATCCTCTTCATCTCTTCTTTGTTTTTCCTGTTGTTTCTGTCTCTCCCATTCCTCTCGTTCGGCCTTCATCTCCGCTCTCATCTTTCTCTCTTGTTCCTCTCTTTCTTTAATGTCTGTTTTGTATCGTTCTTCTCTCTCTCTAAACTCTTCTTCTCTTCTCTTTCTTTGATTTTGTATTTCTTCCTCCATTGTCATCTTCACTTTCTTTTTTTCTTCTTCATGTTTGTTCATCAGTTCTTCTTTCTCTCTGTTCAGTTTCTCCACTGTATCTGTCAGCATTTTCTGTTGTTGTTCTTGTATTCCTCTTTCCATGTCTCTGAACATCTTACATGAGTAGTAACTGTCTCCGTTTTCTTTCACCATGTCGTCTATCTTCCTCAGTAGATCAGACACCTGTGTTTGGTCTTCAGTCTTCTTATTATTGAACACATGGTATCTGTTTCCACACGCTTCAATCAGCTTCATCAAAGGACATCCAGGTTTTCCAAGCCACTGTTCAATGGATTTATTTTCCAAATCGTCTCCTCTGGTGAAGAGTACAATAGTGAACCTTAAAGAGTTTTCACCAAACGTCTCTTGGATGATGTTCACTGCCTTTTCCTCCTCTTGAGTGAATCGTCCCAGTGATATTATTAAGAGAAACACATGTGGTCCGGGCAGGATCATAGAGATGCAGTTGGTGATTTCTCTCTGGATTGCCTCATTTGTCAGATTAGTATCAAACAGTCCTGGAGTGTCGATCACAGTAACGTGTCGGCCGTTGATTTCAGCTCTTTCTCTCTTACACTCTTTAGTAACTGATCCATGAGATGATTCAGCTGTAAACATTTTTCCTCCTAAGATGGTGTTTCCAGTTGCACTCTTCCCAGCTCCAGTTTTTCCCAGTAGAACAATCCTCAGATCATCTTCTCGGTCTTTGGAAACTAAAGATAGATCAAATGAAAATTAAAAACAATATACTGCATTTTTAAATTGAAGTTAGGCCTTTATCACATTCTACGTGTCACATCTAGCTGCGATTAGTAACGTAAAAGATTCTCCTCCTGTATTACTGTCAATGGAAGATTTAATAAGAAAATGTAACAAATTTAGTTCAAAACTGTTTTATTTAGCCTTACATTATTCCCCAATATGTGCATCGTCTTGAATTATTTTTATGTGCTCATTATCTGAGCGAGGCAATTGTCACGCTGCCTGTGATGAATGAAGAGGAGCATGCTGTTCAAGCTACTGCTAAAATCCTATTGATTTTGCTAGGATTTTCAGTGATCAACATTGTGCCCTAAAAGTGATAGTGCAGACCAAACCGTAAGTCGTAGAGACTTGAAACATTGATGGATGGTATTACCCACTTACTTGGTTGTCTAAATTGGCATGCAGTGCCTTTGTCCAAGGTGCCATGAAAGTGTATGAGGACATTTTGCGTATCTCGAAAAAACAAGGCCGTCAACGACCAATGAAGTTTGAGCACCTATTAGTCAAGGGATGTTATTGTAGCCAACGCTCATGTCCATATTGATAAATGTCAAGTTTTGCAAGTAGCTGCTCATGCAGAGCTATGGTAGTCACAAAGAGACATTTATGGTCATATCTGTCAGGTATCAAGGAAAAAAACTGGGCTTTTCTCCTTGATGTCCCGATTTCGCCTTCTGGCCTGTTTGGTGACACTCTTAGTTCAGTCGTAGACATGTTTCAGGAGGCGAAGAAACAGTCTGCGGCCTTCAGGCAATATCTACCTCGCCGCTCGAGGGTGAAGTAAGCTGCTCCCAGTGGGCAGCCTCAGTCATCAGCAAGCTCCTCATACCAGAAGATATAGGAGGAGAGCATCGCTTCTAGGGCTCTGTCCTAGAACACTCCTTAGTCACATTCGAAATTTGGGGTTGAGACTCAACATGAAGAAGAGCGTGTTGTCACCCTCCCAGCAAACTACGTTCCTGGGGGTGATTCGGGACTCAACTACGATGCAGGCACAAATGTCACCTGCGCATTTCGAGTCCATCCTGGCCATGGTGACCAGGATAAATCTAGGCTGTGCCATCATTGTAAAACAGTTTCAGAGGATGTTAGGGCTCATGGCAGCTGTGTCCAACTCGATACCTTTTGGCATGCTGCACATGAGGGCCCTGCAGTGGTGGTTAAAAGCTGAGGGGTTTCCTCAGAGCTGTGTGAAACTGTGGGTTTGCCCCTTGATGGGGGCCAGTACCTAGAAGCCGGTCTGTCGGAAGGAGTGGTCAAGACCATACGCAGCTCCAGAGCTCCACCCATGAGGAAATTGTAAGGCCTGAAATGGAGGGTTTTCACGAACTTGCGTAGAGAGCGTAGTGTGGATTCAGTTTATTGCCCGGTGGCTTACCCCATCCACACTTAAGGTGTACGAGGCTGCCATTGGAGTTTTCCACACTCCTTTAAGTGACGGACCCTTGGGAAGGCACCAGCTGGTCATACGGTTCCTGCATTGTGCATGGAGGATGAGGCCTGCAGATCGGACCAGAGTCCCCACATGGGATCTGGCAGTGTTCCTCGGAGAGCTGACTGCGGCACCCTTCAAACCTCTAGAGTCGACTGGGGCCACGAACCTCACATTCAAGGTAGCTTTTCTCCAAGCCATCACTTCTCTTAAAAGAGTGGGAGATATCCAGACCCTCTCTATATATCCTGAGTGACTGGAGTTTGCTCCTGGTAGAGTTAAGGCTATCTTGCATCCCAGACTGGGCTATGGGCCTAAGGTGCCTTCTAGTATGGCACAGTCTATGGTTCTGCAGGCTTTTCATCCTCCATCTAATCTGACAGCGGAAGATGAGAGACTTCACCTGCTCTGTCCTGTAAGAGCGCTTAATATCTACATTCAGAAGTCATCTCGGTGGAGGAAGTCAGATCAGTTGTTGGTATGTTTCGGGTCACCTAGGAATGGGTTTCTTGCTTCTAAACATACCATCAGCAATTGGATAGTTCAAGCTATTTCCCTGGCCTATCAGGGGCGAAGTCTGCCTTGACCAGGCATGGCATCCTCTAGAGCCCTAGGGTCCCCTATCCAAGATGTGTGTAATGCGGCTGGCTGGGCCACTCCACACACATTCATCAGATTTTACAGTCTGGACCTCCCTTCTACGCCGGGTGACAAGTAGGGCTAAGTTGTGCCTGAGATAGCTTCACACCAGGACAGGCAGGGTTTGTTGTGGCATAGTGGGCATTCATTCTCCAAAGTGTCGTTACCGACGCAGTGCGAGTTTCCTCAAAATGGAACATCTCGGGTTACGACTGTAACCCTTGCTCCCTGAGAAGGGAACAAGACACTGCATCCCTTTGCCACTGCTCCCCTTGCCTGGGAGCGACTTGCTTCATTGCAAAAGTTAACAATGTTGTGTGCCGGCGTCCCTTTGTAGCTTCCGTGTATGCTGTCACACATTACGTCATGATGCAGCACCAATCAGGATTGGATTATTTTCATTCATACTTCAGACACGTTATGCTGGGGGCGTTCCCCTAAGTGTCGTTACTGACGCAGTGTCTCGTTCCCTTCTCCGGGAACAAGGGTTACAATTGTAACACAAGATGTTTTTTGTCATACATTGTTGTAAATGAAGGCTATTGTCCATTTAAATCATGAAATGTGTCGGAAAATCATGAAACCATTTTTGTTGTTGTTCCATTTAACCCAATTAATGATCGTAAGGGTTGGTGTGTTTAGAAGTATTTGTGCTGAATTTTACAAAAATAAAATCACAACAATCCTGTGTGATAAAGGCTATTGTCAACCATCTAGGTGATAAGAGAGTATTGTGTCATTTATACCAAAGCATAATGTGCTACTCATTATTTGTTCAGAATTTTTTGTCGTACAAGTCTAGACTTTTGCAGTTATGAAAAGTGTTTAATTCATGTAGATTTTCTGATTGTTACCTTGTGAATGTATTCTCCTATTAATTGCTTCAAATTTCAAGAATTTTTCCATATGTGACTCCAGAAATGTCTCTGTGGAGAAAAACTCTTGTTGGTTTTCTTTCACCATCTGCTCCAATTTCTCCACCAACATTAACACTTGTGTGTCGGGGCCAATGAAATGATGTCGTCCTCCAAACCTATCAATGACAGACTGTGTTTCTTCATGTAGTTCCACTCTCTGATGCTCTGAATTCTGGTAAATGAGGATCATGATGTGTTTGTTGATTCTAGAGCTGAATATCTTCTGGATCTTCTCCATTTCTGCTCTGTCTTCATTATTAAGAGGAGCATCAGGAATAATGATGATGAACACATGAACTCCAGGATCACAGAGAGACACGCAGCGGAGAGTCTCCCGCATCACTTCCTCCTCTGAGAGCCGAGTGAGAGCTGGAAGCTCCAGCAGATTGATCAGACGTCCATGAAGCTCCACTTGCCTCCTCATATACTCTGAGCTGAGCACTGATCCTCTCTCGCTCTGGTTCAGGATCAGGTTTGATATAACAGATTTTTTATTCCCACACAGAAGCAAGTTCAGCTTCACACTCTCTGCAAGAGGAATAAATTAGTTTAACAATAAAATTCAATGTGAAAGATTAATGTGGCATTCACATCACATAGGAATAATTGTAATTACGACTGTATTGTAATTTACTGTACTGTAATTTGGAGGAAGTGTTTATGGGTGTGCCGATCTCACAGGACATCTTCTTGTGTCCTTCTACATAGTTTTTTGTTATTAAGTAACAATGTTTTTAAGTAAACATGCAATAGAGATACGTCTTGTTGTGATCCAGCTCTTTGTTGTCTGGGATTATATATTTTTTCCAGTCATTAATTGCAAACAATTCAACAATTTTATTACATTTATGCTTCTTGAAATAGGTAGCTTATGTATAAAAACTGGTGTTTCTTTCTTAATGTACAGTTCACTCAATATAGATGTACTGTACTCAAAGCTTATTACTGTATTCTCACAAAGATGCTTTATTCAGAATTTTTTTTAATAATTAACCTGTAACTTTTTTATTTCATTACCTTTCGCACTCAGTTTCTCCTCTACTTCATGTCTGATTCTTTTCTCTTGAGCTCTCACATACATCTGAAGTGAATAGGGTTCAGTCTTCATGACATCTATACCATTAAGAATCTTTGAGATCTGTCCAGAGTTTCTATGGTCCTTTAACCCCATCACACTGTACCGACTCCCATAGAGACTCACAACCTTCTGAGATTCTGTGGATGACACAAAATCTTTCACACTTTTGTCAACAGTGAGTTCAGTGGTGAAAAGCACCATGAAGTGCTCATTAGAGTTAAATATTCTTTTAATCTTCTCCATTTCTGCTTTGTCTTCATTAGTCAATGGACTGACAGGAGTAACGAAGATGAAAAGATGAACTCCAGGATCACAGAGAGACAGACAGTTGAGCGTCTCCCGCATCACTTCCTCCTCTGAGAGCCGAGTAAAAGCTGGAAGCTCTATTACCGTAATCTGACGTCCATGAATCTTCTCCTCTTTCTTCACACACACGTTACTCATCTCTCTCTGAAGTTTACTTGGTTTCCCTCTAAATATTTTAGACAATGAGTTCTTGAAGGTTGTATTATTTCCACACAGCACAATGCTCAGGTTTGTTTTGCCAGACATCACTAAAACATAAATTAAGAGACATTAGACTCAGTTTAGCTTAGGTACCAAATGTAGACTTTCTTTAACAACAACAATTATTATATTGTAAAATGTCTTGGGTGAAAAATTATATTATTACTCAAACTGTGTCTGAACACTGTATTCAGCTGCATATGTCTTTCTGTCAATGTTTAAATACTCCTTACAAAAATATTTTTTTTTTTTTATTTGAGTTTTTCCAACCAAAACTACGGAAGCCCTGAACCGCAAGGTGGAAAAAACCTATCTTGTCATTTCGACATAATATCTCATTATTTCGACATAATAAGGGGACATTTTAATATGCATTAAGCCACATTTAGCGTTCTTATAATGGTTTTCTATTGGAGGAAAATGCTTAACGTGAAATTGAACACGTTGCGTTCATATTCTGGACTCATCTGATTTTTTGTAGTATACTTTATTATGATTTTAGTAGTATACTTTATTATGATTTTAGTATCATAATGATTAATAAATGCATGCACAATTATCCGTGAACTTGATAAATGTTGCAGATTTACTATCCACAAAAAATGCTTTCAACTTATGAGTGCAAAATTCAGAATTCAATGAATGTGCAGCAATTTGTACAAATAGAGACATTTTTGTGAATAAAATGTTTTATTTTCTATTAGTGATCACAATTTGCGCATGCAACAAAGAAGTTGTCCTAGGCGACACGTGTGCATTTATTGACGTCTTTTCTGAGTCGATCTCATTTGAATGTATTATGTTGAAATAACGAGATATAACAAGATACGTTTTCTTTTCTTTTTTTCAACATGCGGTTCAGGGCTTCCGTACAAAACAAAACAGATTAGTAAAGAGAATAAATATTTTTTCAAGTCATGCAATAGTACAGTCTGTACTGTACTATAACTATTTTAAGAACAAAAAAGTAGTTTGTGATCATATTCTTAGTATTATCCTGAAAAAAAGTTGACAAACCTCCTCCATCACTTCCTGTTTTTGTGCTCTGGTTGAATTGTCCACTCCTTTTGTGATCAGAATTCTCTGGATCATCCACTGATGATCCATCCTCTCCATCCTCATGCATGTTACAGATGAAAAATTCTTCATGTTCTTCCTTGAGCATCCTCTCTATCCTTCTAAACAACTCAGAGCGCCATCCTGGGTTTCTTGTTTCAAAATGAAGATGTCTTCCTCCACACTCCTTTATTAAATTATGAATAGCATTATTTACAGTCTTGTAAATCAAGTATGCGCGTGTCTCTTCATCAGTGGTCAGCACTATAGTGTGTTTAATGGCCTTCACACTGAAGAGGTTCAGCACAGTTTTCACTCTTCTCAGGTCCTCCTCACTGAAGTCCTTAAACTGCAGGACCAGTAAGATCACATGAGGTCCTGGATCAGACAGACACTCTCTCACTCCCTGTGTGATCTGAAGCTGTGAGAGATGTGTCTGGAGCAGGAGAGGAGTGTTGATGACTGTGATGTGTCTCTCACTGTGCTGCTGTGAATAATGTGAAGATGCTTCCCTGTCAAACACTGCTGAATCCTGGATGAACTTTTCCACTTGGTTGTTTTCTGATACATTCTTTCCTAGTAGAACAATCCTCAGATCTCTCACTGAAAAAGAGCACACACACACACACACATCAGGTTTTCATGTTTTTCCATTGACAATGACTTATACTGTACAAACTGTATGAGCATATGAGCGGAGTGGAGCGGTGAGAATATCCGCTCCTCGCTCACGGAACTGTTCACCCCTCCGCTCCCCCGCTCAAAGCCACATCAGCTCCGCTCATTATCGCTCAGCGCTCAACGCAGTTTGCTTCGCGCTCCACTCAAATCTCCCCCCCGCTCGCTTCAAAAAAGGAAAAAAATCTGCATGTATTTCACTATTAGCTTAGACCACAGCCTTACCTCCAAAAGAACTAAAGAGCAACAACTAGCCTACATTTTCCAAATATAAATGTTTTATTTCAAATTAAAAATTAGGCCTAGCCTATGTAAGAAGGAATAAATAGCCTACAAAAAAGTCCTGTAAAATTAAACGAATAAATGGGCCTATATAAAAATTATATAAACACAAATATAGATAGAAGTTTTAAAAGTAAATTAACTATTAGGCCAGAATTGTGATAACTGAACTTTCGCGCAACAGGCACAATTTATATTGGCTTAGGCCTATATTCATTGTACACACATCCTGAGGTAAAATTAAACGAATAAATGGGCCTAATAATATCAATAAAAATTATATAAACAAAAATATACATAAACGTTTTAAAGTAGGCCTATAAACCTAAATTAACTATTAGGCCAACATTTTGATAACTGAAATGTTGCAGCGTGCATTAAAATTTAAATAGGCTTATATCAATTGTACAAAACAACTGCTGTAAAATGAAACGAATCAATGCCTAATTATATAAATAAAAATATACAGGCTATAGACCTACAACAAAGTTTTAAAAGTAAATTAACTATTAGGCCAAAATTCTTATAACTGAACTTTTGCGCAGAGTGCACGTGGATTACAATTTAAATTGGCTTATGTTGTCAAATGAAAAAAAAATATATATAATTTTTTTTAATTACTTGCTTTCCTTATCTACAGTTCTTTTGAGTTCACCTTCAAGAACACAAGTTTGGACAATGTCAGTCTGAGGCTTCAGGTGGTTTCTTTACAGCAGGCCAGCAGCGGAGAAAACCCTCTCTGCGCTCGCAGACCCACTTGGGCGCTGAACACAATGCAAGCTACTTTACCCAGGCGGGGGAAAAGACTTAGTTAGTTTTATATTAATAGTTTCGACTGAAAATAATC
This sequence comes from Semotilus atromaculatus, assembly GCA_031834385.1. Taxonomy (NCBI): domain Eukaryota; kingdom Metazoa; phylum Chordata; class Actinopteri; order Cypriniformes; family Leuciscidae; genus Semotilus; species Semotilus atromaculatus. The sequence goes on along the minus strand of JAULUF010000021.1, from coordinate 1,026,785 downwards.
TACTGTGTATGATGGATTCTGGGTCAGGCTTGACTGAGCATGCTTCAGACACGAGGTGTGAGCGCTGAGCGAAATTGGAGCGGGAAATAGGGCGGCGCTCCGTCCTTTTAAAAATGCCGCTCTGCGCTCTGTCCAAGATCCGCCCGCTCGCTCCCGCTCCACTCCGCTCACATGCTCTGTTCTAACCTATAAACAGAAACCTGGCCTTAAACACACACACACAAAAAACACAAAAACACACAATGAATTTGTCCTGGTGACAGAAGCTTTCAGTGCACAGACAGACTGACAACAATAAGAAACAGATAATAAAAATAAAATAAGTGAATAACTATATTTCCAGAAATATTGGGACACCCCTCCAAATCATTTTATTCACGTGTTCCAATCACTTCCATGGCCACAGGTGTATAAATCAAGCACTAGGCATGCAGACGCTTCTACAAACATTAGTGATAGGATGGGTTGCTCTCAGGAGCTCAGTGAATTCAAGCGTGAGGCCGTGATCGGTTGCCACCTGTGCAATAAGTCCATTCGGGAAATTTCCTCACTACTAAATATTCCATGGTCAACTGTTAGTGGTATTATAACAAAGTGGAAGCAATTTGGAACAACAGCAACTCAACCATGAAGTGATAGGCCACGTAAAATCGGCGCATGCTGAGGCGCACAGTGACCAGAAGTCACCAACTTTCGGCAGAGTCAACAGCTACAGATCTCCAAACTTTGTGTGACCTTCAGACTTGCTCAAGAACAGTGCGTAAAGCTTCATGGAAAGGGTTTCCATGGCCGAACAGCTGCATCCAATCCTTACATCACCAAGTGCAATGTAAAGCGTCGGATGCAGTGGGGTAAAGCACGCCGCCAATAGACCAGTGGAGACGTGTTCTCTGGAGTGACGAATCACGCTTCTCTGTCTGGCAATCCGATGGACGAGTCTGGGTTTGGCGGTGGCCAGGAGAAAGGTACTTGTCTGACTGCATTGTGCCAAGTGTAAAGTTTAGTGGAGGGGGGGTTATGGTGTGGGGTTGTTTAGTGGAGGGGGGGTTATGGTGTGGGGTTGTTTGGTGGAGGGGGCAATGACGGTAGCATCCACCAGACACACCCAGACCATGCTGGATTTTAAGGCTCCTTTATCATCCAAAAGGAAAAATAAAATCACGGAAGGAATTGTTAACTTTATTGCTAACTTTATTTAGGTAAACAACAGCAATGGGCCTCATATCCTGAGCAATAAAGTTAACTTCATTTAGGTTTTAAGAACTCAGTTTTGGAACCGGGATATACAGTGGCAGAATAGAATAGTCTATTCGTGTGTCTCAGCCGTTCAGCCACAGAGCGGCTGAAATGACAGTGACAGTTATAACTTCTTATTATAACATATGACAAAAAGAATTGTCTAAATTATGTTGTATATATTCCTCAACAGTTCTTGTGATGATATCACTAGTTGACAACATAATAATATTTTCGGAAATCATAGACTATGATACTGCGCAGGTCAGAGCGACAGACTTGTGTCAGACTCATTTCAGTGCAAAATAATTAGGTCAAAAACGATTTAATATACTGAAAATAGCCAACTAGTTTTTTAATGTTCATTTATAATTCATTTAGGCGGACAACAAGGCTACCAAGTAACTTTTTTTTTTTTCCTAATGTAATTTTTTGTCGATTTTTAGTAGAAAATTTCAGGACTTCAGTCGACCAAGAGTTTCTTTGGTTGATTACAGCCCTAGACTCTATGACTGTAGAGTAGAACCCAGAAGAAGCTCCTGTTGCAGATTGAAATTCCTCAGCTAGCGAAGGAAGTACAGAGTGGACAATTACAGAATGGACATTTCCCTGAATCTCCCATCTCCACAGGTCCCGCCCATCTCCAAGACTTCTTCATCGCCGCTGGTTCCACCCAGCAACAAGCTTGTTTTATTGCCCAGCATAAGGTACTATTATGTCACTGACAAAACTCACACACAGCCTTCCTCTCCCATCTCCTCTACCCAAGACAGTCAGTCCCTCGGCTCCCACCATGCAACCCGGATCCACCTTGGCAAGAAGATACCCTGTATCCACCTCCAGATGCCGAGCCCATCACTCTACATCGGCTTGACAAACTGTCAGCTCAACCTTTGCTCCCTCGGCTCTGCCTGGGACCATCGTTCTTACAGCTCCACCGGACTCCCCCATCCCTCCGACTTGGCCTTGGTCAGATGTCGCTCTACCTGCACTGCAGTCTTCCGGGCCATCAGCTGTGCTTCGTCCCTCCACCCATTCAGCTCAGTCTTCCCTCCAGCACCTGAGCACTCTGGCACCCTGGCTCTGGTTCCACCTGTCTCCTGAACCATCTGTGTCGCATAGTCTCATCTAGCTCTTAGTCTCCGCCTAGGTCTCCACCACCATCAGTTCAGTGTACATCTGTGGTCCCCCTGGTTTTGCATGCCAAGACTCCACCATGGCTCCTCCATCCCTCGACTCCACTATGGGCCTTCAACCTGGCTGTACTATGGGGCTCCGCCTGGCTTCTTGTACTCTCCTCTCACCATCATCAACACACTGGTTTCTCCTATCGGTATGTCTTTCTGGTCCCTGTTCTTCGGAGCAGGTCTGCCTCCAGAGCACCCACCCTCCCTCAGTTGGCCTGTTATGGCGTAAGAACTGTATGTAAATAAATGCGATCCTCAACATTAACCCTTGGGGGTCGACAAACACGCCGGCGCGTTTTGCTGGATTTTCTTCACATAGTAGCACAATAGACTTAAATTACTCCATCATTTATGGTCATACAGAAAAGAGAAATATGAAAAAAGAATCTGTAAGAGGTCTACCTTTGTATGTGTCCACTTACAATCAAAATAAAACATTTTGCTTTTGTAAAATAAAGGTGCTTTCTGCCTCTCCGTCAACGTGAAAAAAGCTTTTTTTCTTTTTTTTTTTTCGAGAAGGACAGGCGGAAGGCAGTGACCGTGCTCGGGAGATTTTCAACCTTTTAAGAGGACCAAATCTGAGGTGTGGTCATACTTTGGCTTTTACAAAAGTCCTGAGGGAAACCTAATCGAGGATGGTCGCCCTGTCTGCAGAACATTGCCAAAAAAGTCGCAGCAATACACTTCAAATCTGCGAGTCGTCTTGTGTGACCATCACCCACTGTTGTAGCGAACCCAAGGCAAGTTAACTTTGACCTCAATACCAAAACTACGTCTAGGAAATAATTGGGCACAAAATGTATTTTTGAGGTAAAATATAATATTTTATGCAAGGCACCAGCAAAGGTAATGATTATGAATGTGTCAGGGGGGGGGGGGAGCATTGAGACATTTTAATAATCTACTAATAAATGAGGGTTTTCTGAGTCAGTTTTGGCTGCAAAGATAAAGTTGAGTGGACGCGCCTTTAGAGAAAAATGCACCTTTCCTTTGGATTACATCAGAGAGTATTTGTTTTCAAGTAGACAATTTAAGATTCCTGTAATCTATACAGGAGACTGTATGTGGTTGACCTGAACTGGCTTTTACACGTGTCTCCTATAGGGCTGCACGATTATGACAAAAATCATAATTGTCGATTATTCCCATGAAATTGTAATTGCAATTATTAATTACGATTATCACAATTTTCATTGAATGATGTTTTGAATCGCTTTATACCAGTGATTCTCAACTCGTTTGGCCATGGGACCAACATTTCCCCATGTTCATCAAGCCGCTTACCATGATAATAAAATCCCACGAACGCGAACTGTCTTCGGTGAAAGTGCCTTTAATGTTTTTGCACCGTTTTCCTGGTATAAATTGCAAAATTAGCTAAAATTTTACTGTTTACCGACAATGACACAATTTAAAATGAGGATAAAGGACTATTTGAGTACTAGATGCACATGTGCTGTTACTGAGAGCTGCTGGTGATTATGTTGAGATTATGTTAAATTGCCAAAATTGTACTTTTGTTTTGTTTTTGTTAAATGTTTGTATATGTACTTTTTAATATGGAACTATTATTCTGCTGTCTTGGCCAGGACTCCCTTGAAAAAGAGATTTTGAATCTCAATGGGACTATTTCCTGGTAAAATAAAGGTAAAATAAAAAAATAAAAATAATAATAGCAGATTGTCTGAGAAAATACTTTTGCACAAATAATGCACCAAAGGCCTATTGATTGATGATTGAAAAAAATATATTTTTAGCAATGTAATGTGACGCACATCTGTATCTCATATTTTCCTATTGTCTTGTACCGTTAAACATTGTATCACGTGGATGAATATGCATATTATGTAAAAAATATGCAGATGAGGATATGCATAGTAAAGCTCATACGTATATGGTTATTTCGGGGTGGAGACGCATGTTCACAGTCTTTTGATGACTGGAGTTTATAAAGGGAATTTTGCGCAGGTTCTCGCGTACGCGCGGTTTTGTTAGTCTGTGGCCCAATCCCAAATGGCACACTTCATGTGCACTTTCGGTCTTGTGGACTTACAATGGCTGCCGCGTGCGCGTGTCCGTTAAGTCCGTGAGACCGCAGTGTGTCCCATTTGTCATTTTTAGATCTCAGAAGGGTGCTCGCCAGCGGTCGATTTGCGCCCTTGATGCGCACTTTTGCCGAGCCCACGCTGATGCGGACTCCACAGCAGACTTCTTCCCGACATTCAAAGCGGCGTTACGTCGCGAAAGTGCGGACTCAGAGGAAGACCGCGAGTGCTTAGGGTTCCATTTGGGACAGGGCTATTTTTTTCCGTAGGCTACGCCATTTTTGGCTTTCGCGCGCACGTACACTTTTAGGAAGGATCCTACGCTCAGTTTTTTAAATGAGACCCGACTCGAGGTGCGGAAAAAGTGCATTATCCAATTAGTCCTAAGCATTAGACAAGCTTTATATTAAGTGTGTGTGTATTATGTGTGTATATGTGTGCAAATATTTCCATTTTGCTGTCAGGATTAGGCTACATCTCCGCTTAACTTCACAGATTTCCATGAACGAGCCTCACTGCGCACGTGCGCGAAAAACAGACGGAGCGCAATAGAATAGTAGCGCAATAATTCTAACAAAAATATACATATTGCTAAAATATTTTTTGTTGAACAATAAATGTGCCATATGTAGAATTTTAAACCTACAAATAAGTTATTTTATTTTTTTTATTTAAAGCTTATTTGACAATCTAGATTTTTAATTGCCGGGTTTGTGTATTTATTATTTAACATATAAATTTTTTTTTTTTTTATACAAGATTGGAGAGGCTTGTGTTGTTCAATAAATGTTTAGGCCTAATTTAAGCAATTTTCTGTGTCACTTCATATTAACGGTTAGCCTAGATTTTATGAGATGAATAAGGGAAAAAAGTTAAATCCTCCAAACTTATTTTATGATCAAACATATAAAAATCAGCATCTTATAGGCTAATATATATCAGCCAAAAAAGTCGGTAGGCCTATTAAAGGGTGCTTCTCATTTCTTATTTGTGCATCCTCGTTTCCTTTCCTCGCGTCTCAGCTCCACCCCCTGTAGGATGCGAAGGAAGGCTGCAAGGAAAGAAAAGGAGGACGGAGGAATCGAATTAAAGCTTTTTTATCCACAAGTTTCCGGGGGGCGCTCCTGTAAAAAATAAAGTGGGCGCAACTTCCGGTGAGGCGGCGGAAGTAGCAATCCAATGGTATTTTGTGTGCTATTTAGTGAAGAGGCTAGGTGTTTTTCGGATAATGTTTTACTATTTAAACTAAGTCGCAAACCTTTATGAGAGATGTCGTTACGGAGCTCAGGGACAACATGTGCTATTCGCGGTTGTACATTGGCCTATAACCGGACTAAACTAATTCAGTGTCAAATTTTATTATCCAACATTCTTGGACTAAATATTTTAAGTGAAGGCTACTGTGAAGCAACATATTCAGAACATGAATGACACACAGTAAACATTTCATAGTATATATAATATAATATATAGGCTATATATATATTTCAAACGTCTGTGAGGCAAGTAAACGCTGAGTTTCGGTTCATTTATGAGACGAGCTGCAGTTCAGGCGCCCCCGCCTCCGTGTCTTGATTATGATCTGCTATATTTACTTCTTATTTATTAAATCCAGGCAATTGGTAGTTGAAACATTGATTAAAATTAAGATACAATTAATACAAAACGAAATTAACTTTAAATAAAGGCACAGTGCTTTCTAAAAGTTAAAGTTTTTTTGTGCCACGTCCCTCATGTGTATTTCCCTCATATTAAATATAAAATGCATGTGTTATATTTTTCTAATGTCTGGACTCCTTTATTAATGGAGTATGACATATATATATATATATATATATATATATATATATATATAAACAGATGTTTCAATAGCCTCAATGCATTTTCTGAGAATGTATAGGCCTATTTCAGGTTTTGACTGCAAATGTCACGTCAATAACGCTGGAATCGCCCAATTTTAAATAATTTATGCTCAACTAGTTGTGGTGTAGGTCTACGAATTTTATAATGTTAACTTCAAATAATACAAATAGTAAAGATATGGTATTGGATCTGGACGGGAAGGATATGGGAGTTGGAAGGGGTGTGTCGTGATTCTGATTCTGACACAGGTTCCTGGATCTGAGTATCGCGATATCGGTTTTATTTAACATGATTATTTTTTATTATTATTTAGGAACAAACGAGGGTCTAAGGGTTTAAAGAAACGCCGGCTCACAGCAGCTGTCCAGAGCACCGCAGCGCATATCTTCAAGTTTAGCCATAACCGAACGTCCAGTTTAACTGCCACGAGTTGATCTTCTTGTAATAAAGAACTAATCGTGGAAAAACACGCTGTATTTTTGTATTTTCATTGCATTTTTAATTGATAAAAAGTTAGACAAATTAAATAATACATTTTAGTATAAATATTAATGATTAACCGATAGTCGAATGAATGAATGAGTGTCACGTCTCGTTTGTTTATTTCGAACCGGAAGACGCGCCCACTTTTGACGCAAGGCCTCATGGGGCGTAGGAAACTTGTGGATACATTGGAATATTTGACCACTCGAGCGTCACTTTACAGCGTCATCAGCAGCGCTCAAAGGATCTGCCCATATGTTATCAAAGTTTGGTTATTTAAGAAATTCATAATAAATTATAATAAAGCAAGATACCCTGTTAAAATATGTGAGATTTGTGGTTTATTTAAACTGCAAATGTAAAGTATAAATTAATTTTATTGTGACTGATGTGAAGGGGGAGGAGAATTTATAAGTGTTTTTTTTATATAGGCCTATATTTTTATTAATATAGAAAATTCAAAGTACAAACAAGTAAGGCATAAATCAACGATCATACAGTTGTATTCGTGTTGATAGACGACTTAAAAAAAAAAAAAAAGAAAGAACATAGAATAAAAAAATAAAAATAAAAAGGGGTGGGGGTCTTAGCCCAATAACATAAACAATTCCAAAACGGAAAGAAGTTTCAGGGCATTTCTGTCCGTCATCCAGTGAAGCGATTTTACATATAGTTTCACGTCATTCTTCCATGCACTGAAAGGGGGTTTGATCTTTTAAGTATTTACATCTGTGGATGAAGTGTTTACCTAAAACAATGAGAATGTTTATCAAAAAATCTAAGTTTTTATCCTTCAAAAACACTCCAACTTTAATTGAACTCACAGTCAAAGGGAGAAGCGATATCTCCTTAGATTGTAACCTTAGGAAAGATTGGGTAAGAAAAATACCGCTTCCTTATTTTTTTAGCCTCTTCGTCACTGAAATCTTTTAGAACATATTTTCTTTTCAGTTGACCAGAGAAATACTGTTTGGATAACACATTTCTAATAAACTTATTTGTAAACTGTTTACTATTTAAAATAATTCCTTCAATACAAAGAGGTCTCATTTCTGATTGAGTGTTCGAGTCCATTACAAACTGTTTAATCATCATTGTCAAGGGTGCTGGGAATTTATAGCTACGTGCGTCACGTTAAGTCGATAGAACACTTCCGCATAGGATACACGTGTGTATCCTCGCTCATCGCTCCTCAGGAAGCCTCCTCCCTCTTCGATCCTCGACTCCTCGGTGTGCAATTAGAGAATTGAGACGTCCTTCAAGATGGCTGAGCTCGATCGGTTTCCGGGTCATAGGATGGAGGACGGAGGAGCGAGGAGACGAGGAGGGATATTGGGTGCTTCTCAATAGGTGTGTCCCAATGTGAAGGCTGGGATTTCGTGGGATTTCCTAATTGCGCAACCAGGTGTTCCCGATTACCGCTCCTGGCGCCAAGCAACGGTGCGAGAGTACAGCTGCCATCCTGATCATTCATTTGATAAAATTGAGTAAACAGCTATGGAGACAGAATTGGCTATTGCCCTTTTATTTGTTATATATTTTACTGGAGGACATGGGAGTAGGGATCGTAGCCAGATTTTTATTTTTGGGGGGTCCCGTCTTTAAATGAGGGGGCAACATATACAAATGGCTATATATAGGCCTATATATATATATATATTTTTTTTTTTTTTTTAATGGCCTGTATATAAATAAATTCTGGCTATATATATATATATATATATATATATATATATATATATATAGAGCCAGAATTTATTTAAATTCTGGCTATATATATATATATATATATATATATATAGAGCCAGAATTTATTTATAGCCTATACAGGCCTATTCTGGTGGGTGCGGTGATGCATGTAAGCTGCGCTGCCAATAAAGCACCTAAAAGCTGTCACAAAGAACCAGCAAAAGTAATGATTATGAATATGTATAAATATAGCAAGGAGATATTTTAATTGTTTTATTAATAAACAAGTGTTTTTTTTTTTTGTCGGATGAAGTTGACGATGCTGACTCGCAATCTTCAGTAGTGAACGCGTCAGAGAGAAATGCACATTTCATAAGGATTACATAAGCAGAGAGCAGTCTGTGTCTGTTTTCTTTCGTTTTGAATTGTTCTGTTTTAAAGTAGATGTGAGGCGAGTAGGATAGGCCTACCTTATATGCTGCGTTTCGTTCATTTTCACGCGCCGGCGCCTCCGTTTCTTATCTATCGTCTGCTATATTTACTTCTTATTTATTAAATCCAGGCATTTGGTTGATGAAACATTGATTAAAATTAAGATACAATTAATACAGAACGAAATTCAGGGTAAAGGAAGGTTTTGTGCTTTCTGTTTGATGTCTCTGAGTTTTAAAGCATCTTTTAGTGCTCAAGTCCGTAACATTGTTTTTTTCCTCATAAATGCGAACACGAAAAATAAAATAAAATAAAATAAAATGAATATTTTATGTAGGCTACTGTGGAGACTGAGAGCCAACCAGGGCTGCTGGACTGGGACGAAAAATCGGCCCGGGCATTTTGGCCCAGACCGGCCCACTACATTAAGATCATAAACACAACCGATCTTTGCATGTCTTTGAATATGTATATCATCTCCTACTCCTTAAAACCACTAATCCCATAATGAGTGAGTAGGAATGAGTGAGATTTAACAGATGAAATAACTACTATTTGCAAAATACAATTGAAGTAGGCTACACTACATAGTGATGAATCCTAAAACAAGCTACAGTATAAGTTGCATTGGCATAGCCAGTGTTTCATACAGTATTTTTTGTAAATCTGTGGTGGGTGTAGGCTACCTTGATCCGTCTAGGGGGGTTCGGGGGCATGCTCCCCCGAAAGAAAATGTTGTGCTTTTTAATGTTAAATTCAGGCATCTGGTGCACTTTTAGAGTTCAAAATTAAGAGCTCCAACCCATATTCAGTGTGCATATTGAACAAAGAAAAACTCAAACCTCTTTTAGTTATGATATAGTGTCTGTCTACATTACACTACTACATAATAATAGTTATAATATTAATCCCATTACAGTAATATACATGTATTGTAAAACAAATGCACTGAAAAATAAAATAAACTTTCATAATTAGTTTCGTACTAATTTCTATACTTATAGAGAAACACGTGATCTTTTATTTTGACAGAAACTGCATCAAACTTTTATTTTGGCGGAAACCATGGTTTCCAAACGCGTCTCATTACAATTCTAGTAAAATGAGTAATCATCAACTATGCAGATGTGGAAATAATGTAATGGGTTCTACACTCATAGCCTATAGGACAGGTGTTAAAGTAGCCTAGTTCTGCTCACCACAGTCCTCTACACTCACTCATCTCTCCTGGTCCTCCTCAGACACTTGAAGGGCCTGATTCTTTTTTCACGTTATTTCCCTGCACTTTTCTTGCGTTTCTTCTCCATCGCTCTGACGATTTAAACAGACACTGCCGGCTCGCTCAGAGCCCAGAGGGTGAGGTATTTCAAGATGTGATTGGACCAGCCCAGTGTCAATCAAGAAAATAACCAATGGGCCGCTGATCTACGCGTTTCATGGGCCGGTCTGAGAGAAAAAACAAAACCTACTGACTTTTTTTGTCCAATGCATTACACCGGAACAAAGATCCAGCGCCGCCAATTAATCAAAACTAAACGAATGGGCCGCCGATGTAGGAGTTTTATGGGCCGGTCAGATAAAAAAAATATATATATATATTTTTTTTTTTTAAGTTTGAGATGTATCGGCCCAAATATGGCCAGTCTAGCCCTGGAGCCAACCCTTCATCTGGTGGATAGTATTACTGTGGTTTGCGCAGTGTAGGCTAATTCACATAATCACTAAAAAATATTTTGCCGTCTAAAGTTCTACTTCTAAAGTAGACCTACATTTTGTTACTTTCATTTTCAAAATAACCAGGGGGTAAGGAACTTCATAGCCAACTTCATTAAGTATTCACGTACAAATGTGAAGTAGCCAACTTTTTCCCCTCACAGGACAGCAACACTTCGCATTGTTTTACATTAAACTACACTAAAGTAGGCTATAGCCATGTATCAATCTTGCAAACACTCAATTACCATTACAAAAATAAACTAATGTCCAGAGCCATGAATTTTATTTTATTTAGGCTACACATTTAAAGTTGCATAAAATAATAAATGATAAAGAATGTAGCCTACAGAAATGTATTTTTTCGTTTTCGCGTTTCCACATGACAAATAAAGCCACGCAATGGTGACGAATGAGTTAAGATGAATAATAATAATTTTTAAAAAACTTGTGGCTTTTAACTCTGGTTTCTCTTGCTATTTGAGTAAATCAAAACATAATACTTTTACATTTAAATGTGAATTTGCCGTCCACCACCGAACTCTCGGCCCTTTTTTTTTTTAATAAAAATGCTGTCGTCACTAGCGCAATGACTTATGGGGTAGGATATGCCGCGTAGGATCAATGTCTAATAGGAAGAGAATTGGCACTGTCTGGTTACTTCCGGTTTCTGGACTGACTGCAGTAACACGTCTCTGTCCATGCGGGGGCGCTCGCGGGCGAGTGCAGAATGCATGGGAGTCTATGGAGTTTCACCCCCAGAAATCCACTTTTTTCAGGATGTAATTTTTTGTCAAGTAATTTGAAAGTTGCATTCAAAAGGGGGGGGGGCTAAGATAATACACTCAGCTGAAAATTGCATTTTTAAGTTCAGTTATCTGTTCTAAAAACCCGTTCAAAAATTGTGATGACGTCACATATTTTCATACTGCCAGAGGTTCTGCTTTACGGCAGTTCACTTCGGCACTTCCGCTTCATGGCTTCCTTTCTCGTTCCTTCGGCAACGATAACACCAGTTGCTATTTTTTTAGGTAAATAAAGTTGGCTTAATGGCCAGCTGTAGGCTGGCATCTATCCCCCTGTGACTTGTTAAGCAGTGGAGTCTTCCTCACGCCTCACTCCACCCAGATCTGAGCTGGCCGAGCAGCTGATATTCTCCAGAGAATGTCTAATACCTTTTTTTGTCCTCGGGGAATGAAAAGAAGGACAATCCATTCCCACTGTTGAAACAATGTATTGCTGCACACCTACGAGGCATTTTCAATATTTATTTCTTATTTATGCTATGATCAATTAAATTTTAGTGAGCGGGATATTGACTGGATTATTTAAGGTTGTCATACCGTACCATGTATATAAACACATTGAACACAAGAATAGAAAAAACACTCAAATTCCATTTATACCTGTGTACTTTTTACAACACATATATAACGATATGAAAATAAAAGTGCCCGCAGGAAAATATAAATACAGAACACAAAAATGAACTTCGACAGAAAGTCCTCCTTAAGATTCTGCTTTAGCTTCAGGTGCCATCAAACGGGGTGTCGTAATCAGTCGCAAATCCGTTTAGCAGAATGCTAGCGCGTTCCGGCCAACAACGGCCCAACCTGTATGAAATCTAAAGGACATACGTACTAATTTATTCGACTTTTGGTCTATAATCTATATTGAACTTGCTTAATCAACAATAAAATCTACGTTGATTCAACGACAAGCAGGAGAAAGATTTAGCCGTCTAGCCCCATAGACTCCCATTCATTCTGCACTCGCTCACGATCACCTCCAGTGGAATTCTAATGGAACTGCAACCAAGATGATACAACGGGGCTAATAGGGAGTGCCCAGGCTTTCTGTAGACGGGCTTTGGTAGGATCCATTTATGTATCCTCTCTTTCACGGGGAAAATGAAGGGTGCTTTTGAATCAGGGTAGCCTTCGTCGCGCCGTGATGACGCAACCGGCCTTCGAATACGACCTTCGGAGGATGCAGAACCAAAGCCCGTCTACGGAAAGCCTGGGCACTCGTAGCCATAGACTCCCATGCATTCTGCACTCGCCCGCGAGCGCCCCCGCATGGACAGAGACGTGTTACTGCAGTCAGTCCAGAAACCGGAAGTAACCAGACAGTGCCAATTCTCTTCCTATTAGACATTCTCTGGCAGAACTGAATTGGGACAGCCTTCATCGCGCCGCGGTGACGCAATCGGCCTTCAAATACGGCCAACCAGCCCTCAAATACGGCCAACCAGCCCTCAAATACGGCCAACCAGCCCTCAAATACGGCCAACCAGCCCTCAAATACGGCCAACCAGCCCTCAAATACGGCCAACCAGCCTTCAAATACGGCCAACCAGCCCTCAAATACGGCCAACCAGCCTTCAAATACGGCCAACCAGCCCTCAAATACGGCCAACCAGCCCTCAAATACGGCCAACCAGCCTTCAAATACGGCCAACCAGCCCTCAAATACGGCCAACCAGCCTTCAAATACGGCCAACCAGCCCTCAAATACGGCCAACCAGCCTTCAAATACGGCCAACCAGCCCTCAAATACGGCCAACCAGCCTTCAAATACGGCCAACCAGCCCTCAAATACGGCCAACCAGCCTTCAAATACGGCCAACCAGCCCTCAAATACGGCCAACCAGCCCTCAAATACGGCCAACCAGCCCTCAAATACGGCCAACCAGCCCTCAAATACGGCCAACCAGCCTTCAAATACGGCCAACCAGCCCTCAAATACGGCCAACCAGCCCTCAAATACGGCCAACCAGCCCTCAAATACGGCCAACCAGCCCTCAAATACGGCCAACCAGCCCTCAAATACGGCCAGGCCAACCAGCCCTCAAATACGGCCAGGCCAACCAGCCCTCAAATACGGCCAACCAGCCTTCAAATACGGCCAACCAGCCTTCAAATACGGCCAACCAGCCCTCAAATACGGCCAACCAGCCCTCAAATACGGCCAACCAGCCCTCAAATACGGCCAACCAGCCTTCAAATACGGCCAACCAGCCCTCAAATACGGCCAACCAGCCTTCAAATACGGCCAACCAGCCTTCAAATACGGCCAACCAGCCCTCAAATACGGCCAACCAGCCCTCAAATACGGCCAACCAGCCCTCAAATACGGCCAACCAGCCCTCAAATACGGCCAACCAGCCTTCAAATACAACCTTCGGAGGATGCAGCCTTCACATTGGGACACAGCTAATGTGTCCTGGTTATCCTTCTCATCTGCTTCTGAACTCATCTGCTTCTGGACCAATATACCGAAAAAAGAGGGGTAACGTGTTTTTAAGAGATGGTGATATATTTGAACAATTAATAAAGAATTGTGTGTTAACTGCCATCCGAGTGTGCTGGTCTCTGCCTCCTCTGAATTTTGTGCGGTTGTTACAATATTGGCCATCGGCTGCCCAGATTTCTAAATATCTGCTTCGGCCAGAGAAAACCCATTTCAGTCGACCTCTAATTATGGTGATACAATAAAGCCTTACAGCGTTCACATCATTACATTACAACATGTAGGCGCACACATTATACATGACACTTTCTATAGATGCAGTAGGCTATTTCTCATGTCAGTGACGAGGCAAGTGTACGCTGAGTTTTGGTTCATTTTTGAGACTCGCTGCAGTTCAGGGAGAAAGCGCATCATGTTTGCTTTCTTTATTAAAAAAACACAACTTTTTGTTGTTATTGTGAGTTTAAAGAAATAAAAGTAGAGCCTTTACAGTTTGTATTAGGCCTACTCTTATTTGTATGAATAATGACTATTTCAGCGATGTAGTTGTCAGGAAAATAGCAGTGATATGTCATACATGAGTCACCCTATTTACTTCAGCTTCCACACACACACTCCGCACACACACTCGGACACATGGGCGTAGCCTACATCGAGATTTAAAATCCAAAGAGTCAAGGATAGTCTATTTACGTGACTTTCACGTTTCCATGGTAATCAGTCACTGCATCACGACACGCCCATGCTCGCACCCGCGCCGAATCCATCAGTTTCAAAGAGGTCGCAATGATTTTAAAACGGCAAAAAAAAAACTCTTTACTCTTTTTCGCGAAAAAGTCAAGCACTGTAAGTGTACCGCTCTTAGTCACAACACGAAGGCTTAGGTTCTTTTAACTGATGTTTAATGCGCTCTGGACTCAGACATCAACATCAACACCGTAGAACTAAAATGATGAATATACAACAAAACATGTCATACAGTCAGTTACATGGAAAACACACACACATGACTTTAAACTCGTACATAAACAGAAAACACTTTTGCCTGCTTGTGAGCTAAGAGAGGGGGGTTACATCTTGAAGGTTCTTGATTGCATGACTTATGATCATAAAAATAAATACTTTAAACTTTGCGATGATTACATCATTTTATAAGATCAGCAGAATTGTAAACTCCGACCGCAGTTCTGACTCATTGTTCCGTGGCAAAAACAGGAAGTGACATACAAAGACGATGGGAACAAAATACAATATACCCAAAAAACTCTTAGAAAGAATAATTATTGCTCAAATATACAACAGGTATAATAAAAAGGAAATATAAAAATATACAAATTCGACTGATGAAAAGTTACAGAAATAAATGAGTGTTGAAGTAGGCTACACAAGCGCCATCTAGTGGAAATAAACATTGTAGACACCCAAAGCTTTGTGACAGCAAACACAGTAAGTTGTCATGTATCCGAATTGTGTTGCACAGTGAACTCTGCCTATTTCTCTTGTTGAATAATTAACAAGTTTTGTTGTAGGCTAAATTGAAAAATATTCACTACCCGCACAAACGAAACGTGCACTTATTTTCAATCTTGTTTTACTCGTAATGTCTTTTATTTTCACAGATATGTTATCAAAGCCCTTCAAATTAGAAAAAAAACATGGAGATTGTTAATGCTGAATGTGTATTTTCATGCATCAACCGTCACGATCTGCTTGAATCAGGCAGCGACATGTGTAGCCCACGTGATGTTTACCATAATTCGGTAACACTTTACAATTAGATTAAAAAAAAGTTTATAGACAAACTTTAAGTTCTCTTGAAAATACCTAACTAGAAAGTTTGAAGTAGTTTTAAAAGCTTGAAGTTTGAAGGTTTTCAATTGGAAAGTTTTAGTTTAGTAAGACAGAGGCTATTGGCTATTGAGGAAATGTAATTTTGCCAAAAGAAGAACTTTTATTTTAAGTAAATGTTATTTTTAAATCAGCTTCAGTGTGATATTTAACCATATTATCATGCTTAACACTGATAATTTGAATAATTGTAATGCGATGATCAGATATCTAAATCAGAAAATATCATATGGTTGGCAGGTGGATTATTTATTTTTAAGAGTGTATTCGGGGGACTCAAAGTGCACCAGATTAATGAATTTATCTTTAAAATGTAAAAAAAAATCTTCGGGGGGGGGAATGCCCTCGGACCCCCCTAGAACTACCGAGATACACCTAGAAAAATACTGTGGGTATAACACAGTAGGCTATATGATGTTCTACGAAAAATACTAATTGTATTATCTTATTAAAAAACATGACCGGTTTTACCACCTCCGCCTCGTTTTAAGCCAGGAAAAACCCTGCATGTGCAAAATAAAGTAGCCTACTGAACATCTGCATTTCTTTCTTTCTGTTTTATTGCTTTAAAAATAAATAGCATATTAAGCCAATTAAGCAAAAACCTGTCAACAAAAGTATGAAGAAAAAAAAAACTGGTATTACTTGACATTCTGTCCCCCTCACTTCTGAAATGACGGCTACGCCCCTGGTCGGACATGCGCTTAATAATAGCTTAAAAATAGATAAGCCATATTTGAGGTTGATGGATGATAGGTGAACATTCCTGGCTATTAATTAGCCAACCACAAGGACCGTCACTTCCTACTGAGTTTTTTTTTTTTTTGTGACTAACAGACCAATAATAATTTGGTTGACTAAGCCTCTTCTAGTTGACTAACATCGGGTGCATCCCTACTATTCTGAGCTTGTAAACATTTCTCTACAGTAAGCAGAAAACAATGCCTTAGCTACTATTTTGCTTATTCAATTGGATTGGATGAATCCTTCATCCTTCCGACTTTGGAGTAGTGACATTTATTTCTGTAAATATGTTTTTTTTATATATATAAAGGTATATTTAAAGGGTCCTGTGATAACCTGTGGTTAAAGAGACACCTAGCGGTCAAGAGCTGCAAATGCATGTTCTGCTTGAGAAGTTTTTTGCAATATGAAGAACAGCAGTAAGGATGTCTTGTTTCACAAACGAAAAAGCATTTTAATTTCGGGTGAAGTATTACTTATATACTAAATTACTAACATATCAGAAATTTGCCCATAATGTTTTATAAAGGGGAACACAAATAAATAAACACAAAACTGTTTCGAGTGCAAGGGTGCCTAAAGTCACAGAGTTTATGCAGCTCAATATCACTGCCAGACATTTCATTTCCTCACTGTCAAGACGATTAAAATCTGCACTCCTCCCACCTGCTGCTGAAAACACAAACACACACACACACTGACATACACACTGACATACACACTGACACACATATAGGGGGGAGGGGGGGGGGGGGGGAGAGAGAGGATGAGAGAGGATGAGAGAGAGGGGATGAGAAAAATTAGAAAAAAATTTTAATTGAATATAAATACACCTTTATTTAAAACAATAAGGTGTTCACAATAATATTACAAACTCACAAAACAAGAACAAATATAATATATACTATTCATGTTAAAATGAAAAACATTTAAAATGCAAGCATTAAATCACCATCCTCATCTACTCTGCAAAGAACCTCATTTATCCCCCAAATGTACATGAAAGATTCTACACAATTTACCATTTTATAATAGACATGCTCTATTCTAAGCCGAGCCGCCACCAAGCCTTCGAAGGTCATCAACACATCCAGAGAACCCTGTCCCAACAACTTATTCTTCCTGGATTTCCATATAGCAAGTTTTGCTGTGACTTTTCCTTTTTTCTGTATACCTTGGACCATATATAAACATTTCGTACGAGTAAGCTTCACCTATTTCAATGAACCAAAAATGAGAACAAATCGTTTAGCCGATCACACTGTACAAATAAATGAAAAACCGTGTCAACCTCTTTACAGAAGGGACAGCCCACCCCTACCGAAGGATCAATGTGCACCACGTATCTGTGTGTGGCTATCGATCGATCCTCCACATAGCGACAGAGAGAGAGAGAGAGAGAGAGAGAGCGAGAGAGAGAGAGCGAGAGAGAGAGGATGAGAGGGAGAGAGAGAGAGAGAGAGAGAGAGAGAGAGAGAGAGGATGAGAGAGAGAGAGCGAGAGAGAGAGGATGAGAGGGGGAGAGAGAGAGAGAGAGAGAGAGAGAGAGAGAGAGAGAGAGAGAGAGAGGGAGGATGAGAGAGAGAGACCGAGAGAGAGAGGATGAGAGGGAGAGAGAGAGAGAGAGAGAGAGAGAGAGGATGAGAGGGAGAGAGAGAGAGAGAGAGGGAGGATGAGAGAGAGAGAGAGAGAGAGGATGAGAGAGAGAGAGCGAGAGAGAGAGGATGAGAGGGAGAGAGAGAGAGAGAGGGAGAGAGAGAGGGAGAGAGAGAGAGGGGATGAGAGAGAGAGAGCGAGAGAGAGAGGATGAGAGGGAGAGAGAGAGAGAGAGAGAGGATGAGAGGGAGAGAGAGAGAGAGAGAGGGAGGATGAGAGGGAGAGAGAGAGAGAGAGGATGAGAGAGAGAGAGCGAGAGAGAGAGGATGAGAGGGAGAGAGAGAGAGAGAGAGAGGGAGAGAGAGAGGGAGAGAGAGAGAGAGAGAGGATGAGAGGGAGAGAGAGAGAGAGAGAGGATGAGAGGGAGAGAGAGAGAGAGAGAGGAGAGAGAGAGAGAGAGAGAGAGAGAGAGGGAGAGAGGATGAGAGGGAGAGAGAGAGAGAGAGGGAGAGAGAGAGAGAGAGAGGATGAGAGGGAGAGAGAGAGAGAGAGAGGGAGAGAGAGAGGGAGGATGAGAGGGAGAGAGAGAGAGAGGGAGAGGATGAGAGAGAGAGAGAGAGAGAGAGGGAGAGGATGAGAGAGAGAGAGAGAGAGAGAGAGAGAGAGAGAGAGAGAGAGACTTTGACTTTTAGTCTTTCTTTAATTTAACATTTTCTTGCCACTTTGGCTAATTAAAATATATTAATATGCAAAACACATAAATATACATGTAAAATACACTAAAAAAAAAAAAAAAAAAAAAAAAAAAACTCTCATACATTCAAATGCAAACTTCCATCTTCTAAATTACATAGAACATCATTCAGAGCCCAAGTAAGATTGAAAGTATCAAGATCTCCAACCATTTTATAATATGTAAACTCAACAGTAAGCCGGGCAGATATCAGACCTTTTAAAGTCATATTAACATCAGTAGAAACACCACCATTTAGTTTCGCTTTTCTTGTTAGCCACACAGCTAACTTTGCTTGACCATATAAAAAATTAATTAGCACATCTCTTTTTCTGTTTTGATACTTGTATTTAGGCCCATAAATAAAACCTTTTAATGCAAATTCATAATTCAAACTATTACTCCATTCTTCCAACAATACAAACATTGGCTTTAATCTTTCACACTGCAAGAATAAGTGATGCACATCTTCAGACTCAAAACAAAAAGGGCATTCATCCTTTACTGTAGGATCGATATGTGCCCTGTGTCTATTGGTAGTTATTACTCCATGTATTATCCGCCATTGGAGGTCCCCAGTTCTCTTATCAATAGGACGCTTGTATAAAGTCCTCCAGCTACCTTTAGGAGATGCATCAAATCCCTCTATTTCTTGCCATTTAGAGTCTAAAATGAATTGTAATGATTCAAAATGCATCACTTTTACACAAGTATGATACAGTGCTCGCTTTCCAGTATCACAGAACAAATTAAGTTCTGGAGTTTTAAAACTCAATAACTTTCCTTCATCCTCCGGCCATGTCTCCACAGCTGCCCTTACTCCTAGATCTGGAAATTCAACCATCTTATTAATACATTGCTGTTGTTGTTCCTCCTCCTTCAACAACTCTGTAAACGTTGATGGAATCACAGATAAAATTTCAGTCTTTATTTTTCCTGCTATACGGGGTGATTTAATACCAAGCTTTGCTGCAATATCCTGAGAAGACAACCAATCACTCTTACTCCAAAAATGAGAAACTTTTATAATCTGGGCTTTCACCATAGCAGCCTGCAGTGAAGGAGAATTCAAGATTTTCACAGGTATTGCAGGATTGTAAAGAAGAGGTTCCTCTTTAATCCATGATCCACTTACAATTCCCTGTTCTCGAACAATTCTCAAGACATTCCATGATTTTAGAACTGTCTTATAAAAAGGAGCTAATTCAACTAGTGCCACATCCTTCAAATTCATTAAAAACAATTGGCGATCTAGTCCCAGTCGTCCTCCTCTCCTCAAGAGACCACAGGCCACATCAGCCCAGCTCACTTCTGTCCCATACAGGAGTCTCTGGGCAGCTTGTAGTCTGAAAGCAGCAATCCTACGTGCTATATCAATTAGCCCTTGCCCTCCTTCCTGAAGAGGCAGGTAAAGCACAGCAGGTCTCAACCAATGCTGACCTGTCCAAAAGAAGTCCACAAGACATCTCTGAATGTCCTTAATGACAGTCGCAGGGGGGTCCAGTACAGCCATCTTATGCCACAACGATGAAGCGACAAGATTATTGATTATTAAGACCCTTCCCCTATAGGACAGCTGGGGAATTAGCCATTTCCATTTAGATAACCGGAAACATACTTTTTCCAATAGTCCTTCCCAGTTTTTCCCCTTGTATATCTCAGAACCTAAAAACACTCCTAAAAACTTGAATCCATCTCTTTTCCATTTTACATTATTCGGCAGCTGTGGGACATTTGACCTCTCTGAACCGCACCATAACGCCTCACTTTTTGTCCAATTTACTTTCGCTGATGATGCTCTTCCATAACATTTAAGGTTTTCTAAAAGCACTTTAATATCATTACATCATCGGCATAGGCGGATAATTTCACATAATTTAAAAAACTTGACCCCTCAATATGCAACCCAGTCAACTGCTCTCTTAATTTGTACAATAAGGGTTCAATTGCAAGGCTATAAAGTTGCCCTGAAAGAGGGCATCCTTGCCTTATTCCCCTTTGTACCTTAATAGGAACACTTAAACCTCCAGCTATTTTGACCATACATTCAGCATCATTATACAATAAATTAACCCATGAAATAAAACCATCTCCAAAACCAAAAGCCTTCAGTAAATCAAACAAGTAAGCGTGGTCCACTCTATCGAACGCTTTTTCTTGGTCAAGAGATATCAACCCTAAATCATTATCATTATACATTGCATAATCTATGATATCTCTTATTAAAAATAAATTATCTCTAATACATCGCCCCTTTACACAATATGATTGTTCTTTGATGATTAAAACACTCATATAATTATTAAGTCTACTGGCAATACATTTTGAAAAAATCTTATAATCCATACACATTAATGTAACAGGTCGCCAATTCTTCAGAGAAAACAAATCACCTTTCTTCGGTAACAAGGACAACACTGCTCGATTACAACTCTTAGGTAAAGACCCAGTCTGGATTGAATTTAAAAGCATCTCAAAATAATCCTTCCCAATCACATGCCAGAAACATTTATAAAATTCAGAAGGAAGACCATCTAGACCAGGAGCCTTCTCTGATGCAAGGTCTTTTACAGCTTTAGTCACTTCTTGAAAAGTAATTGGCAAATCAATAACCTCCTGCTGCTCAGGCATCAACTTCTTAAGACATGAAAAAAGTTCTTCTTTACATTCAGGATCTGTGACATTGGCTGAGTATAAATCAGAATAAAAATCAACAGCAATTCTTCTCATTTGACAAGAGTCATAGGTAACAACACCTTCGTCATCTTTTAAACCCACCATCACATTTCTTTGATTATTCTTTCGTTCTAAATTAAAAAAGAATTTTGTGGGTCCATCAATGTCTTTGGTTTGGATAAAGCGTGCCCTAACAAGGGCAGCTTTCACTTTATCATACAATAAAGAACTTAACTGAAGCTTTCTCTCTGAAAGAGCAGTTTCCAAATGCAGTCCACTCCTTTCCATCATTTTCTCCTCAATATCAGAGATCTCATTTTCCAAGTCCTGTATCCTGGTCTTCAATGTCCCTCTTGAATATGAAGAATATTGCTGACAGAAAACTCTAATTTGCACTTTTCCAATGTCCCACCATTGTTTTATATCATGATAATTTATTTTTTCCATTTGCCATGTTTCCCAAAACAACTTAAAATGTGCACAAAAAACATTGTCTTGCAAAAGCTTATTATTGAAATACCAATACAGACTTATTTTACATTCATTTAAAATGACAAAATCCATTGTTATCATTTTGTGATCTGAAATGATATTTGGAATTATATTAACATTACCCACTCTATTTCTTGAATCACTTGTAATATAAAATCTATCCAATCTGGCAGCATGAACTCTACCATCTGTGACTTTTATCCAAGTGTATTGTTTAAGCAATGGATTTTTAATTCTCCAAATATCTTCCATATTTAAACTTTTAACCACATCAGATAAAACAAGTGCTGATTTATGGTGAGGTTCTTCAGCATTTCTATCTATATTGAAATTCAAAGTGCAATTCCAGTCTCCTGCCATTATAATGATATCTCCTGAGTTAAGAACTTTTAAAACACGACCCAATTTCTCAAATAAAAGAACTCTGTATGTTCCGTCATTAGGGGCATACATATTAACAAAAATAAAAATAAAATTATTTATTTCCGCTCTTACTAAAAGTAATCTTCCAGGTTCTATGTCATATGTAGAAAGGATTTTTACATTTAAAGTAGAGCTAAACATGACCGCCACTCCTGCACTAACATTACAGCCATGACTTAAGACATATTCTCCCTTCCACCACAATCCCCATTCAGACTCATTGCTTATATTACTATGGGTTTCTTGAAGAAAACCTACTGCAATATTCTTAATATTTAAATATTCTGAAACTAAAGCCTGCTTTTTCTTATCTCTCAGACCATTCACATTTAGAGAACCTATTCTAAGATACTCCATGAGATAGAAAGGGTAGAGAGAACAGCAAAAGAAAAGGAGAAATACACACAAATACATACAAGCCATAATGTTCATTTAGCTTTTCCTCGAACCTTTCTTTCATTCTCATTCCTTATACCCTGTCTTATCGTCGTTATATACTTCTTAAGTCTGTACCGTTTCTGTTGCGATAACACAGTATGGTTGTACGTTTTACGAACCCACACTACAGAGGCGACGAACTTTTCCTTATCAGGGAAAAAAATCCCCTATATCTACCTTTCTCCCTTTAGTCTCGTCCAAAAAGGCATTTATCTGGTCTACAGAGTACAAATCATCACCAGCTTTATAGAGATCTGACAAATCCGACAAACTCTCTTCATCCTGACTCTGCGTCATGATATCAGAGGCATCATCATCATCCTCCTCCATGCTCGCACACTGCACACCACTGATGTGTGGGCCTACTACACAATCAACTACAAGTTGTTCCTCTACAACTGCTGCAGTGCCATTTACACTACTACAACTCGGCTTTTCATTGTCAACATGCTTTAAGTTACTCACAACGCTCTCACTCACCTCCAATCCATTGTCCTTACTTGTCTCAGCCACCGGAGCTTCGTCCAAGCCTGACTTTTCCCCTCTTGATTCCGTTTTAACTCCCCATCTTTGCGCACCGATGATTCGTCCGTCTCACCACTAATATTCGCTTCTGCCGAAGTTTTCTTTTGAGGGCACGAGAGTTTTTTATGTCCGAACTCTCCACATTCAAAACATCGCAAACTCTCCGTACTTGCAAATATCAGATACGAACTATCGCCATCTTTCACTCTAAACGATACATCCAGTAATTTATCAGGAGAACTCAAAAACATGAACACTTGTCTCCTAAAAGACATCACATGTTTAAGCGCAGGATTTTTACATCCTAAGGAAACCGTTTTAACCTCGCTAACTATTTTTCAGAATCTTGCAAGTTCTCTGACAATGACCTCATTTTCAATGTACGGAGGGACGTTAGAAATGACCACTTTCGTAGCCGGAGCAAACAGCGGAGTGGTATTAACGAAAATTTCTTTCACCCACAAGCCATTCTCAATTACGTTGTTGACCAATGCTTCTGTTTTCAAAAAAACAACAACAGCTTTATTCATTCTCGACGCCGAGACAATATTTGCATAGCCTAACTGCTCACCAACCGCGATCAAAACATCTTCAACTGTAGCACTCGCCTCTGGCACACACCTGAAACCATGGCGGAGAGACAATGGCGTCCTTCCACCCGTGGACGCCATGCCTAACCCCAGGTGAACCGTGCACGGCACGGCACACTAGGCCTACCTTCTAGAACCCTAAACTAATATTTACAAACCAAAAAAAATTTAGAAAAAAACATACAAAATAATTTATAAAGAACAGCGCACGATAGAAACACGCTCTCACACACGCACCCTCCTTGCTCCCAACACGCACTCACAGAGAGAGAGAGGATGAGAGGGAGAGGATGAGAGGGAGAGAGAGAGAGAGAGAGAGGATGAGAGGAAGAGAGAGAGAGAGAGAGAGGATGAGAGGGAGAGAGAGAGAGAGAGAGAGAGAGAGAGAGGATGAGAGGGAGAGAGAGAGAGAGGATGAGAGGGAGAGAGAGAGAGGGAGGATGAGAGGGAGAGAGAGAGAGAGAGAGAGAGAGAGAGAGAGAGAGAGGATGAGAGGGAGAGAGAGAGAGAGAGGATGAGAGGGAGAGAGAGAGAGGGAGGATGAGAGGGAGAGAGAGAGAGAGAGAGAGAGGATGAGAGGGAGAGAGAGGATGAGAGGGAGAGAGAGAGAGGGAGGATGAGAGGGAGAGAGAGAGAGAGAGGATGAGAGGGAGAGAGAGAGAGAGAGAGAGAGGATGAGAGGGAGAGAGAGAGAGGGAGGATGAGAGAGAGAGAGAGAGAGAGAGGATGAGAGGGAGAGAGAGAGAGGGAGGATGAGAGGGGAGAGAGAGAGAGAGAGAGAGAGAGAGAGAGAGAGAGGATGAGAGGGAGAGAGAGAGAGAGGATGAGAGGGAGAGAGAGAGAGGGAGGATGAGAGGGAGAGAGAGAGAGAGAGAGAGAGAGAGAGAGGATGAGAGGGAGAGAGAGAGAGAGGATGAGAGGGAGAGAGAGAGAGAGAGAGAGAGAGAGAGAGAGGATGAGAGGGAGAGAGAGAGAGAGAGGATGAGAGGGAGAGAGAGAGAGGGAGGATGAGAGGGAGAGAGAGAGAGAGAGAGAGAGGATGAGAGGGAGAGAGAGAGAGAGGATGAGAGGGAGAGAGAGAGAGAGGATGAGAGGGAGAGAGAGAGAGAGAGAGAGAGGATGAGAGGGAGAGAGAGAGAGAGAGAGAGGATGAGAGGGAGAGAGAGAGAGAGAGAGAGAGAGAGAGAGAGAGAGAGAGAGAGGATGAGAGGGAGAGAGAGAGAGAGAGAGAGGATGAGAGGGAGAGAGAGAGAGAGGATGAGAGGGAGAGAGAGAGAGAGAGAGAGGATGAGAGGGAGAGAGAGAGAGAGAGAGAGAGAGGATGAGAGGGAGAGAGAGAGAGAGGATGAGAGGGAGAGAGAGAGAGAGAGAGAGAGAGGATGAGAGGGAGACTTTGACTTTTAAATGCACTTTAATTTACAATTCTAATTCTTACAATTCTTATCACCAATTAAATATCAGATTCCCTAATTCACTTACAGTCACCAGAACCTCTCCAACACCCCATCTCCATTCAAAATAAGACACATTATTAGTGTGCCGATAATAGGTATATTCAATGACCACTCTTGACTTCACCAAAGACTTAAAAAGGGACACCATGCTTACATCCTCTCCAGCATTTTTACACTGATGTGTCTTAAGAATTGCGAGTTTAGCTTGCCCTATTAAAAAATTGGCAAGTGTACACTGTTGCTGCCAAGACTTCCTATATCGGCAACCCAATATAAAAAGACTATTGGTATACGAGAAACCCAATTTTACAATGATTTCTCCCAACAATTCAAACAATGGACAAAGTCTAAGACACTCACAAAACATATGAAAAACAGTATCAATTGCATCACAAAAAGGACATATCGGTAAAACAGTCTCATTCAGCTTTGAAATAAAAGAGTTTGAGGCAATGATACAATGCAATATCCTCCACTGAAGGTCCCCACATCTCTTAGAGATAGGGGGTTTGTACAGTAATCTCCAGGATGGATATACGTCATCAGAAATAGAAAACCAAGTCCTCCATTTAGTGTCCAGTCTTTGTTTCAATTGTCCAAGATGTACAGACTTCACACAAATATGATACAACATTTTTTTCCCAATTAGACTAAATACCAAATCCCTGTAACCTTTCAGTAAGTTTGTTAGGCTTGTATCATCAACTGATTCCCAATCTTTAAGAAACACCTTAAATTCAGGAAATGTCGGAGGAATAAAACCATTCAGAAGAACATTATTTATAAAAGAAGTCAGCATCGGAGGAAAAGAGGCCTTAAGATTCCTCACTAATCCCTCCACAATTCTAACCGAAGTTAGCCCAACTTGATTAGCAAGTTCATGTTCAGTTCGCCATTGGCCTTTTGTTAAATCAATCAAATCCATAACTTTCGTAATGCCAGCATTCAAAAATTGGGTGATTAAAGATGAAGACATATTAGATGGAACTTCAAAAAGAGGATAAAAAAAAGAGGCTCTGCAATACCATAATGCTCGTCCTCTTTTCTTAACAGTTTAAAACAATCCCATGATTTAATCACTGATCCATAAAAACTAAAAGGCAAAAAAAGCGTCTTCTCCACAAAGGATTTCTGCATTAAGAACAACTGCTTGTCAAGACCAATTCCTCCAAGACTCTTGAGTATATACAGACCAATACCAACCCAAGGCACATGATCTGAACAATACAGGAGTCTTTGCAATGTATGCAATCTCATTGCCATAATCCTGGATTCTAGATGTATTAATCCCTGCCCTCCCTCTGCCACAGGGAGATACAGGACACCTGGAGGAAGCCAATGGCACCCATTCCAAAAAAAATTAACAAATGCTTTTTGAACACCAATAAGTAATTCTTTGGGAGGATCCAACACAGTACATTTATGCCATAACATTGAAGCTGCCAAGTTGTGTATAACCAAACATCTCCCTCTGTAAGAGAGTTGTGGGATAATCCATCGCCACTTCTGA
The DNA here is from genome assembly GCA_031834385.1 of Semotilus atromaculatus. Classification (NCBI taxonomy): domain Eukaryota; kingdom Metazoa; phylum Chordata; class Actinopteri; order Cypriniformes; family Leuciscidae; genus Semotilus; species Semotilus atromaculatus. The sequence continues at coordinate 999,856 of JAULUF010000021.1, read as the reverse complement.
ATCCTAAGAATCACCCGATCAAATAGCCCTTCCCAGTTCTTTTCTGTATAACTATTAGTCCCAAAATAGAGACCAAGGACTCTAAAGCCATCTCGGGCCCATCTACATTGCTGAGGCAGCTGGGGAGGTCCTCCACCCTGCCATTCTCCCAGCAGCAAGGATGCACATTTCCCCCAGTTGATACGTGCAGATGAAGCTTTTCGAAATCTATCTAAAGAAGAGATCAATCTTGAAACATCTTCCGAGTCTTTTATAACTACTGTTATGTCATCTGCGTACGCTGTAAGTTTAATTGGATCTACACTGGGGAAAATGGGAATATTAACACCATGTAGTTGCCTCCTAAGTGAAACTAGGAGAGGCTCAATAGATAATGCATACAGGAGACCTGAAAGAGGGCACCCCTGCCTTATTCCCCTGGTTACAGAAAAAGGCCTAGTTAAGGTACCATTAAGTCTTAACATGCTATAAATTTCATTATATAACATTTTAATGAGAGAAACAAAATAAGGACCAAAACCAAAAGCTTCCAGGGTCTTAAATAAATATTGATGGTCCACCCTGTCAAACGCCTTTTCTTGGTCTAGTGAAAGAAAACCAATATCCAAATTATGCATTTTTGCAACAGTAATAGTATCTCTCAACAAAAAGAGATTGTCAAAAATCGACCTTTTAGGAACACAAAATGTTTGATCCTTATGAATGACTGATGCCATACATTTTTTAAGTCGATTAGTCAATGCTTTTGACAATATCTTAAAATCAGCACAGATCAATGATACTGGACGCCAGTTCTTTAGACACCCAAGATCACCCTTTTTTGGGATTAGTGTTAAAATTGCCCTTCGACAACTCAAAGGAAGAGTTCCCTGCTCAATACATTCAAGAAAAACACCATATAGGTCTTCCCCAATTAAATTCCAGAAAGACTTAAAAAACTCTGCTGAAAGTCCATCCAACCCAGGTGATTTCCCAGAACACATCTCCTGGACAGCTTGAGAAAGTTCTCCAAATGATAAAGGACTGTCCAAGTCATCATGTTCCTCTTCAGATAGCTTAGATAGATCGTATAAAAATTCATCAGCTACAGCTCCATCACATTCTTCGGAACAGTATAAATCCTCATAAAAGGAAAGAGCGTAAGCTTGAATTTCTCGTTGATCAGTTGTAACTCCACCACATGGCATCTTCAATTGATGAAAGATCTTCTGTTCTCTTGACTTTTTTTCAAGTCCAAAAAAGAAAACTGTTGGAGCATCCATGTCATTCAGCTGGGCAAACCTGGTCCGTAGAAGGGCTGTTTTTCCTCGTTCCTCCAATAAGTTCTTTAAAAGAATCTTGTCTCTTGCAATAGAGTCAATAAAAGTTGAATTATTGTGGGTAGAGTCACTGCTTTGCCCAAGAATATCTTTTTCAAGAGACTTCATTTTATCTTTAAGGGCTCTAGTACTGTGAGCAGTGTACTGTTGGCAAAAAGTCTTGATTTGAGCTTTACCGATGTCCCACCATTGACTCAATGACTGAAAACTGCATCTCTCCTCTCTCCAAGTTTTCCAAAAAAGATTAAAAGAGTGAATAAAGGTGCAATCCTGCAATAATCTATTATTAAAGTGCCAATGTGATTTAGACAGTCTAGGAAATGAGACAGAAACTTTAATAGATACATAGTGATGATCTGATAAAAAAGATGGTGAAATTGAGCTATTAAAGAACCTTCCCCTATTGTCTTTTACAACATAGAAACGGTCAAGTCTAGCTCCTGACATATTATTTGAATTAGCTTTCAACCATGTGTACTGTCTAACCCCAGGACAGGCCTCCCTCCATAAATCTACTAAATTGTGATCATTAAGTAATTTCTTTAAAACGTCCGCAGAAGGTGGATGAGGTTCATCATGGTTTCTGTCCAGATCTGGATTAACAGTACAATTAAAATCACCACCAAGTATAATAATATTTTCCTGAGGACACTGCGATAAAGCATCAGAAAGTATTTTAAAAAACATGATACGCTCTTGACCAATATTTGGAGCATACACATTAAAAAAGGAAAAATGTGTATCACCCAAGGCAATATCAGCTCTCAAAATCCGACCAGGCACAACCTCAACCATATCTGGTTTGCTACTAACAGATGGAGAAAAAAGTATGGCAACACCTGCACTGAGGTTTGTTCCATGACTTAACAAAACATTGCCTTTCCAGTCACCAATCCACTGTGTCTGGTTCTGCTGATCTGAATGTGTTTCCTGTAATAAGATCACATCTGCCTTCTTTAAGTGCAAATAGTCAAATAAAGCCGCTCTCTTTTCTATACCCCGACAACCATTAATATTAAAAATTCCAATGTTTAAGGTTGCCATGAGGAAAGAAAAGAAACAAAAAAACACCCTATTAATAAACATAGCTCTATTATGATTTCTTGTAACAGATTTTCAGTCTTTTTTTAACAGCACTCACATGTTTCTTGAGTCTATATCGTTTTGGCTGATCAAGCTCTTCCAATGAAGCTTTTCTCATAGCCAAGACACAAGAATCAACAAAAAGTTGTAAATTAGAGAAATACTTCTCTAATCTTGGTCTTCTCTGATTGAAAGTGCTATCAAGGAAATCATTAATTTGTTGCACTGTATAATGAGGTGGTTTCATTTGAAGGCTGTTTTGTTTGTCTACAGAACTTCCTTGTGAACCAAGATCAGTGAGATAATCTGCAATATCAGATTCTTCGCTGTCAGAATCAACACCTATAGACTGAGTCTCACCTCTGTCAGTGAGCTGCTCCTCGTCACTCAGTGACGGGCCAACAGAAGCTTGCGAGTCCCGCGCCTCACCGACATCCGCGAGCTCGTCCGCCTCCCGCGGGCGCGCTGGGTCACTGGCTCCCGCAGCGGCGATCTCAGCCCCACCGCTGACATTAGTACACTCACTAGTGTTCACTAAACACTTTTCAACATCCACAGCATGTCTGTTAGCTACGTGCTGCGTCAGCTGCGGATTTTCTTCGTCTTTAGACAAGGAATCCGATACAGCCCGATCAGTTTTGTTACCTACATCCTGATTAATATTTTCCGAAGTAGAAGCCACTTGCTCCATAGGTATATTAGGTTCAGCCTCATTTTGTTCAGCGACAGTCACTCTAGATGGACATTTTTGTTTTGTGTGACCGAAAATCCCGCAAGAGAAACATTTCATTGAATCCGTGCTGATAAAGATTTTATAGTCTTTACCTGACAAAGTAAATTTCACGGAAACATCTAAATTTTGGAATTCGGCATTCAGAATCATAAAAGTTTGACGTCTGAAGGACATCACATGTTTCAGATTCGGATTTTTAACACCGAGGGGGATCATTTTAATCGGCATCACTATTTTGCCATAACGGCCAAGTAAACGCTCGAGTGAATCATTAGATATAAAAGGTGGCATGCACATTGGACAAAGTTACCTTTTTAGAAGGGCTCGACAGCGGCAAAACAGGCAGAAAAACATCACCAACAGATAAACCAACTTATACTAAATGATGAACCATAGACTCTTCTTTCAAAAACACAACGACAGCTTTATTCATTCTAGATGCTGACAGAATGTTCCGAGCACCTATTTCACTACCAACAGCAGTCAAGCAGTCTTCGACTGTGATCGAGTCATCTGGTATACATTTACAGCCGTTCCGGGCTGTTAAGGCAGCAAACCCGTCAGAGTCTGCCGACATTTCCACAACCCCTAACAGCTAACTACAAACTAAACTAAACTAAATTATTAAGAAAAACAGGGAAAAAAAGAAGAAAAAAAACTCACTCAAACACGCCGCTACCAGCTCAAACACTCACGCGTTCTTCCCAGTCACTCCGCACATGCGCACAGAGAGAGAGAGAGAGGATGAGAAGGAGAGAGAGAGAGAGAGAGAGAGAGAGAGAGAGAGAGAGGATGAGAAGGAGAGAGAGAGAGGGAGAGAGAGAGAGAGAGAGAGAGAGGATGAGAGGGAGAGAGAGAGAGAGAGAGAGAGAGAGGGAGAGAGAGAGAGAGAGAGGGAGAGAGAGAGAGAGAGGATGAGAGGGAGAGAGAGAGAGAGAGAGAGAGAGAGAGAGGATGAGAGGGAGAGAGAGAGAGAGAGAGAGGATGAGAGGGAGAGAGAGAGAGAGAGAGGGAGAGAGAGAGAGAGGATGAGAGGGAGAGAGAGAGAGAGAGAGAGGATGAGAGGGAGAGAGAGAGAGAGAGAGAGAGAGAGAGGATGAGAGGGAGAGAGAGAGAGAGAGAGAGAGAGAGAGAGGATGAGAGGGAGAGAGAGAGAGAGAGAGGATGAGAGGGAGAGAGAGAGAGAGAGAGAGGATGAGAGGGAGAGAGAGAGAGAGAGAGAGAGAGAGAGAGAGGATGAGAGGGAGAGAGAGAGAGAGAGAGAGGATGAGAGGGAGAGAGAGAGAGAGAGAGAGGATGAGAGGGAGAGAGAGAGAGAGAGAGAGGATGAGAGGGAGAGAGAGAGAGAGAGAGAGAGAGAGAGAGGATGAGAGGGAGAGAGAGAGAGAGAGAGAGAGAGAGAGAGAGAGAGGGAGAGAGAGAGAGAGGATGAGAGGGAGTGGGGGGGGGGGGGGGGGGGGGGGGGGGGGCAGATGGTTTTCCTTCTGTTCAGAACATTGCAGTGTATGTGAAAATTCTACTCCTATAATGATCTATGCAAACAAAATAAATAAACACGACAGACAGTCTACATGTTTATTTACTGATTTATTTAATAGTTTACTTGATTTTATAAACCATGAATGCGAGTCACACAAAATATGTGCAAACTGCCAACTTTGCGCGCGAGTTATTCCGGTGAAGAAACCTCAAACCACAGTCAGTTGCTCACTGCAGAAAGTTAGAGTAAACATTTCAACGTGTTCTGATAACGGTATATTAGCCTACGGTCTTGAATTATTTCCTTAATATTAGCGGTGATGTTGTTATGGGGCAACTTAATTGTAATAGGCTATTAATTTAATAATAAAAAATTTCGCATGGGGGGTTGAGATCATCATAGTCGGGGGTTAGGCATAAAGAAAAAATTGACGAAGCGGAAGATTTCCTGTAGCTAATATTTTAAATCAGTTATTTTGAGAAAGTTAAAGATTAAATCAGCAGGTAGATAACAGATTTGATGTGTAGGACTATTGAAAAGTTTAATTTCCTATTTAAAAGGATATGAGATGTAGGCTACCCTGGCCTCTACGTCGGGTGACTTCCTGGTATTCAATGCCACTTTTAAACATTAATATAATAGCGCAATGAAACATAATTTCATGCATTTAACGAAGGAGACAATTGCAGTTGGCTAATATTTCATAATTCATAAATACATTGATGAAACTTTACTGCAAAAAAAAAAAAAAAGCTTGTCTCTAATTTGATTCTTACCCGAACTCGACGCCATTTCAACAGCAAAACCTTGAAAATCAAAAGCGAAAGAAAAATGCTTAAATACGAGAGCTGGCAGAAGTCGGAAATAGAAAGAGATTTTATCCTTTCTGGGTGATGTTTATTATTTGTCACGAATGTGTTTTTAACAAGAGGAGATGTCTAAAGCATATTCACAAGGATTAAATAAGTAATAATAAAAAAAAAATAAACAAGGAATTGAAAAATAAAGAAACCAGTAAATAATAATATAAAGAAACCATAAATAAATTTGAAAACCAGGATTTCCTTACAGATATTTTCAGTCAAATACTGCCACCTGCTGGCGTAGAAAACTGCACATGCATAATCTAATTTTAAAAAAACAACCATTTTAACATTAGCTAATAGCTATATAAAATACATTCTCTGTGACGGATGTAATCTTTGTCAATAATGAATGTACATACTTGTTTGTTGTAATTCATCAAGCTTTGTATGGAAGCTTGTTTCCGCCACAGAATAAAACATTTCACAATTGCAAGTTTACATCTGTTATTATAAAGTCAGAATTGTGTGTTATAAAGTCAGAATGGCGTGTTATAAAGTCAGAATTGTGTGTTATAAAGTCAGAATGGCGTGTTATAAAGTCAGAATTGCGTGATATTAAGTCAGAATGGAGTGTTATAGTCAAAATTGCGTATTATAAAGTTACAATTGTGAGATAAAAGTCACAATTACCTTTTTTATTTTTTATTCTGTGGCAGAAACAAGCTTCAATAGCTTTGTTTACATTTACATTTACATTTAGTTATTTAGCAGACGCTTTTATCCAAAGCGACTTACAACTGAGGACTAAACCAAGCGAGTCATCGTGAAGAGGCAGAAACAACGCAAGAAGTGCTCAAAATACAAAGTTCAGACATAGCTCAGAGTAGCATGAGCCAGGCAAGCGAGGATTTAAAGGAAAAGGGAAGTTTTTTTTATTTTATTTTTTATTTTTTTTTTATGTTAAGTGCTCCCGGAAGAGATGAGTTTTCAGTTGTCTTTTGAATGCTGTCAAGGATTCTGCATTCCGGATGAGGGTGGGGAGATCATTCCACCAGCATGGAACCGTGAATGAGAATGTTCTGGAGAGTGATTTTGTGCCCCGGTGTGACGGTACCACAAGCCGCCGCTCATTGTCCGATCGTAGGCTTCTGGTAGGGATGTAGACTTGTAGTATTGAGTGGAAGTAGGAGGGAGCTGAACCAGTGGTCAATCTGTAAGCAAGCGTCAACACCTTGAACTTGATGCGAGCAGCGAGTGGTAGCCAGTGCAGAGAGATGAACAGAGGAGTGACGTGGGCCCTTTTGGGCTCGTTGAAGACAAGACGGGCTGCAGCATTCTGGATCATTTGTAGAGGTTTAGTTGCACATAATGGAAGTCCAGCCAGAAGAGCATTGCAGTAATCAAGCCTAGAAATGACCAGGGCCTGGACGAGAAGTTGTGCAAGTTGCAAGTTGCAAGTGATGAACGATTGTTAATGCACTTTTGTTTTTATTGCCGCTTTTGACACAGTAGATCCCATTATCCTTCTGTCATGCCTTGGACAGTGGTTAGGCATTAAAGGGGTCATGACATGAGAAACCAAATTTGGTATATAAGAGATCTATGTACTATTAAAACTTCCTGCAAGTTTCATAGCTTAAGACGTCCCCATTATAAACGAAGCATTTATTTAATCAAGCTCTAAACACAGCTCCTTCTAGATCCTTTGTACTTAGTGATGTACCAGTTGTTTGCATATAACCGCCTCCAGCGCAGGACAACTACGCCTCATTTCACATCATCGCATCGTTGTCGTGCAGCGAGTGGGTCTGTTTACAAGATGACTGTGATGCCACACAGATGTGCTGTTCCTGCTGTGGACAAACAACATGTTTGAATACGCTGACGGCAGGGAGAAATGGATGCAGTTTATTTTTTGTGGACGTCCCAGTCACGGCAGTGTTAATATACCTGCGTGTTTTCTACATTTCAAGGATGACTATTTTGAGAACAAATCGCAGTATGACGCTGGCTTTGCCAGAAAACCTTTGCTTGAAGATCAGGCTGTGCCCACTATTCTGGGCCCAACAACGATGCCGCAAACTGTAAGTAATATATTTAATCTTAAAACTACTTTTTATGCATAAGCACTGACGTTAGCCAATCATAACAGTGGGCGATAACACTGAACTCTTAAAGGGGAAACACCCCCAAAACAGACTGTTTGAATCAGATGATGAGAAACAGGGTGGGAAAAGGTCATAAATCACTAAAGGTTTTTGTGCAAAAAACTATAGTAATACTATAATTGCACCTAAGGGAACATAATAAAACAAAAAACAAAAACCATGACCCCTTTAAGGTACAGCATTAGTTTAATTATTATCTTAAACCCAGGACATTCTCAGTGCCTATTGGCAGTTTTATCTCCTCATCTGTTTCTGTCTCCTGTGGGGTTCCTCAGGGGTCTGTTTTGGGACCTTTACTCTTCGATATGTACATGCTTCCACTCTGTATCATTACAAAATATAACATCTCTTAATTTCTATGCAGATGACTCTTCCATTTAAATCTAGAGACTCTCTGTTGCCTCTCATGGACCATGGACAATGATAAAACCGAGGTGATTATCTTTGGTCACTCCAAAGCCAGAAGCACTTTCCATAGCAACTTAGCCCATATCACTCTATGGGCCCAATCTTACACCCGGCGCAATGCAGCGCCAAGCGCGACACAAGTGTGTTTTGTTAGTTTCAGCCTGACGCAGTTATCATTTTCACGTCCTGCGAGTCGTTGTTTAAAAAGCAAATGCATTTGCGCCCATTTAAGCGCCCATGGTGTAGTGAACTTATTTATTCTCAAGTGTTGGAAACTCAGAAGCGAAGACCAGGAGACGGTGAGGTATTTTTAAAGCAGGAATTCTTTATTTCGTCGCTGTAGGCATCTCAAACTCGTCTAACTAAAACATAAAACATTGTAGCTTATATTATTTCAAGGGGGAGGAGTTTCCTCGAGGGGGGATACATCAAAACAAAGCATGTAAATTAGCTGAGCCAGGAGAATAGGATGGCGAGGGGGGAGACTCTCTCAGCATGTCCCTTCACATGCTGAGACAGGATGGGGCAGGAACCCCAAGACAAACGGTCTCAGTAATAAAATAGCAGGTGTTTGCTCAGCTTGAATCTTCACCCGGTGAGACATGAGAGCAGGAAAAATGGGCTTTCTCGTAGTGAGATGGAAAAACTCACACTTAATCTAAATTAAACATTTAATAAATTTGTATTCCTTCAATGGGCTGCTGGTCCGAAAACGAGGTGTGTTGGCATTGTTGGCACGTCGTTATTTTGAGGCAACAGAAATAGACTGAGCCATTGCATTGACCAACATCAATGGTGCAGTATTTTTATTTTTTGTTATTTAAAGAGCGCGTTAGTAATGTGCACCTATATGCGGGTCCACAACGCGCGTACACTCTGCTTATTACACACACAGGGATGCACAGCAGCACACAAACATGCCAAATATTTAAAATAAAAGGATTACAATGTAAAAGATTATTATTATTGTGTACATAATAAAGATATGGTGGAATCCGGCTTGTCCCGCAGATGGTCTGCTTGCGCGCTTTTACCTCGAGCACGAGCAGTTCTGTTTGCGCTCTGGAGACGCGTTCAGTCTTTCCACTATCAAATTCCTCCACGTAAACAGCGAATCCGCCATGCCGCGAGCACAACTCTGATTGGTGTAACGCACGTAAATCCAGAAACACACCCATTTCAGTAGGGTCAACCTTTTAGACCATGCGCCGACCATTTTTCCCGTCGTCAAACTAGCAAAAGTGGATTCGGACACGCCATAAGTGAATTTGCGCCGTTAAGTCACATGTTAAAAAAAAAAAAGCTTACCCTCTTTAATAGCTTAGCTGCCTTGAAAAACAAATTAGCTCAGCTCTTAAAGGGATATTTCACCCAAAAATTAAAATGCTGTCGTCATTCACTCTCCCTTCTGATGTTCCAAACCTGTATGAGTTTCTTTCTCCCGCTGAACACAAAATAAGATATTTTGAAGAATGTTTGTAAACAAACACTTGCTGGGCCCCATATTTATATTCTAATTTTAATATTCTAATCTAATCTCTTTATTGTAATTATTATAATTGTTCTTGTACAGCACTTTGGTCAGTTTAAGCTGAATTTAAATGTGCTTTATAAATAAATAAAAATACTTACTGTATAATTTGTATCATCTGCATAACCCCATTTGGTAACACTTTATATTACGAACCGCAAACAACTGCGTAAGTAAACCGATATTACGGTGTACGTTTCTGTAAGTGTACCTCTGTGTAGGTATAAGGGAACAATATGTTAAGTTTTGGGTAATAAAGGGGTAACAAGCAGATATATAACCTGCAAACAACTGCGTAAGTAAACCGAAATTACGGTGTACGTTTCTGTAATTATAGTGTACTTCCATGTAGGTGTGACGAGTGTATGTTGTTACACTAGATTATTGACATAATTTAATCAATAACAGTATTATTTTATGGGACTCTTATTTTGAAAACATTTGTTTTGGAAACTGCACAGTTGTCAATGGTCATGTGATCATAAACTTAATAATTTGCGTTTTCAATTCTTCATACATGTATATTTCTTATTTTTTTTGTATTGCTTTTGGTTTCACTTTTGATTATTTTTACACCAAATTAAGGAAGCACTATTACGTAAGCTTCGTTATGCGTGAGGGTAATGCTGATGCAATTTGCGTGCGCGCTCTCTCTTTCGCGGGATGTCGTGGCGAGAGGTATGTTTTTATCTGCTCCTCCGAGAAGTGTATAAATGTGCTTTATTGAGTGTTGTATAGGGATTTTCTGTAGGTAATGAGTTTATTTGTTGTCTTTTCTGTACTAAGCGATCAACAATCTGGCTTATAAAGGTTATAAGAGTATGTTTGATCGAAGTACGAATTTGATTAATGGCCGCAGTTACATGTGCGGTATGCTTGTGAGTTTAGAACGATATATTTTTCGTTAACCTTTATAGTTGAATTTAATATGAGTTATACATTGGTAATTTTGTAAAGTTGTATTTGTTTATTTTGAATGATCCATGCAATGTTCAAATGTATTTTCTGTATATGAATTTACATTGTGATATCGTGTGTTGATTGACAGGCACGGCTAGACCGGAAATGCCGAGTATGTGTGCTTAAGTGTGATCGTGTCTGTTATTTCTTTTGACACAGGTATGTAGATGGATCATTTACTATTGTTATTTTTCTATATTTCTTATTTTTCTTTCTTTTATTACTTCATTTATTTCTATGATTGTTAAGTGCTCTCTCTTTCGCGGGATGTCGTGGCGAGAGGCACGGCTAGACCGAAAATGCCGAGTATGTGTGCTTAAGTGTGATCGTGTCTGTTATTTCTTTTGACACAGATATAGCAAGGCTGAGAGTAAAGAAAAACAAAAATACATCATTGTGTGGGACCTCTTTCTTTAAAAATCAAACACAACGCAGAAGAAAACCCACTACATAGGTATAAGGAAACAATATGTTAAGTTTTTGGGTAATAAAGGGGTTCAACCAGATATACAAGCAAATTATTTATAATGTAATTATTTTAAAACTAACAGGTATTCTGTTAATATATTCCAGGCAAAAATTGTACGTCTGTTGTATATAAAAGTTTTTATCACATTTCTGGCAAAATATGTTCTTGTGCAATGTAGTTACAGGGTAATCTGTGGTTTGCAAATTAAACGTGTATATATATATGGCTGTATGTAAGCACAGTATGATAAAAATTTAATTTATTGGCTTTTCTTACTAAACTACTTAACGTTAAGCAAAAAAAAAAAAAAGTTTCTGCTATGATTTTAATTTATAACGTACCATGTAGTACTTGATACTTACCTTATCACATTGTATTGCAATGACACTTAAATGTCAGGGCAAATATACTGTGTAATTAAAACGTTTTTTTTTTTTTTTTTTTTTTTTCATAATAAGAGTACCTTTCTCTGTAATTACTGTGCAGATAGTGTTGTTTCGTATTGTTACATAGTAAGTGTTTGTTACCCGTTTCAACTGTGTATTTACAGGGTAAGTGTGACTCCTGCGGGCTGTAAATTAAAGTGGTGCTTGTTACCCCTTTATTACCCAAAACTTAACATACTGTTCCCTTATAGGCCTACCTACACGGAAGTACACTATAATTACAGAAACGTAAACCGTAATTTCGGTTTACTTACGCAGTTGTTTGCGGGTCTGTGAAAAGCACTACAAATAAATATGTGACTGCAGTGGAGAGTTAAGATAGTGGGCCCTATCTTGCACCCGGCGCAAATGACTTTGTTCACTGACGCATGTATCATTCGTATTTTGCACCCGCGCAAAGCGGACTTTTCCCTCCACAGACGCACGTCGGTAAACTAGAGAATGAACTTGCGCTCCCTGGGCGGTCCAGCGCAAAAAAGGAGGCGTGTTCCAGCGCAAACAATCCCTGGTGCTATTTTACAGTTCCAGAAAACAATTGCGCCACTGACCAGAAAAACCCTGTCTAAAGTCAGTGGCACGTTGCGCGTACATTCAGATGCTATTTTAAGCGCGCGTGCTTGGTCATAATACAGAGTGTGAACAACGCGCATACACTGTAGATGATTCTCTCATCTACACAGATGCATTTTCCCTTTTTGCAAATGATACATTATTATAAGGAAAATATTAAAACACGAGGGAAATCATTGTTGTGTCCATGACGATTTATTATATGTGTCCCAAATGATTATATGCATGTATAACTGAAGCTAATTTGTGTGTGTTTGTCCCATCTCCAATGTCACTTCTCTTTCTTTTACGGCCCTGACGAGAACATCGATCTCCTCGGCTGTGAACCGATTCTGAAGCGCTCCTGGTAAATGCGCAGTTATAATAGTATTGCGCCATGGAACAAGCGCACCTCGTTCATCATGGTCTTAAAGGGGATGTGATATGACGCTCTGGGGTGCGTTTCCCGAAAGCATCGTTAGCCAACTATGGTCGCAAGTTCCGTCGTTATCAGCATAGTTCAACGACTCAGTGTTTCCCGAAACCATCGTTCCAACGACCATTCGCAAACAGCATCGCAAAGTTGTGTGGTTTGAACGACAGCTCTCGACCTGTGGTTAGAGGCATCGTTTCTATATTGCATGACATTTGGACGTAATAAATCCTTATCTTGAGCAAAATAAGCAAGCTGACATTCAGTACAACCTGTGCCTTTTATTTATAATACATACAAATGTAATTTACGACTTTTAGTTTGTCAAAATATTTTAAGTACCGTGTTTGAAGAGTGCGCATGTGCGAACGTGCTCTATGTAAGAACGAGCCAAATATTGAGTCTGGTAATAAAGCAAAATAACTGAGAAAAATTTGAAATAGTCCTCAGATGACATGTCTGTAATTTATATTTAAAAATTCTAGCGTTAATTGGATCTCAAACAGTTTCATTAAAAGTAGTTATTACTCCACCACGTGGGGAGACGTCATAAACCAACGTGGTTGAACGATACTTTGCGACAATTGGTTTCGGGAAACAGTCGTGACTAGCTAGTTGATTTCTCCAACGATGCATCGTACTATGGTAGTGAAGCAGCGACTTACATAGTTGTACGGGAAACGCACCCCTGATTGGTTCATTTCACGTTACGCCCAAAACACACCTATGAATAATGAAGCTACTTCAGACCAACCCCTTTTAAACTTGCGTCGGGCGCAAGAGTCATTTATCCCGCAACAGCGCCGGGATCCGCCAAGTTACTTGGGCTTCGCGCTTGATACTTGCGTTTCAGATCGTTAAAATAGGGGCCAGTGTGTCTGACATACATATGACACTTTCTAAAAGGGTGCAAAATAAGATCTAAAACATTTTTCAACAAATGATCTGTGAAAGGAGCTTTATCATATATATATATATCAGGGTTCGTACGGGTGCTTGAAATCCTTGAAAATGCTTGAATTTTGATGTTGTGTTTTCAAGGTTTGAAAAGTGCTTAAATTTTTGATAAAATGCTTGAAAGTGCTTGAAATACCTAAAACAAATACCTATCTGACTGAATATTTCGTTTATTAAATGGTGAAATAAATCGTTTGCTGCGGCCCGAGCGCGCTTGTTCCCGGCGCCCCCGCAGCGTTGGTCTGGATTCACACTCAACTTGATTCCATCGAACCCTGGTGCGTCTGCGCGACTGTTTGTTGGCCTGAGTCCACGCGCTATGTGTGTGCGAATACACTGCAGACTCACACTCTCGCTCGTATCCAAGGTAAATCATCAACACTATCATCCCTTACATGTGTTTTATTTAACTTAATACATCATAATCAGCTAAAACGCATGCGCAGGTCACTTTACTAAGTGCGCACCCGAGTCCGTGATTCTTTCACATTAACGCGAACCGCGGCCGAATCAAAGCACCTCCTCCAGGTAGTCTCGCATTCGGTACCTGAGGCAAAATTACTAAATATGCAGCGCGAATTATATATTTCTAACTCCAAACAATTGGCCACTGAACCAGCTGATAAAATCTTCATTTGATTCGATCCGTGCTTACAACTTGACACTCAAATGAACCGATCGCATTTTACTGATGCAAAAGACGCGCGGGCGCACACACTGAGAGGGAGCGCGGTGTGTCAGTGTGTACTGGCTGTGGTAAAATTATGACGCAGTTACAAGGTGTGTATAATTTAAACTACTTAGTCAACATTAACAGTAGCTGCTGTTCGGTTTTCATACTGCTCTCCTTCTAGTCCCTTCTGAACGTCTCTTGATAAAGCTCCAGGTGACGGGTTGCCAGATATCACAAAAAGAGCAAAACAAGCCCCTTAAAAACGCAGTATAATAAGCAGACATGGCAAAAAATGTACAGGGAACACATTTAAACATAATAGTATTGCTAATATTATCCTACCAAATTAAAAGGTAGTAACTAATTTAATATGAATAGAATAGTTCAATATAAAATATTTAGATATTATAAACTGATTGATGAGGTAAAGCATGAGATTGAAAAATTATTCAGCAACACTTTATTTAAAGTTTAATAGCACCTATGAGTTGTATTTAATATCAGTCAGTTGGAGGAAGTTCTTCTAAAAGTTGATGAGTGTGTTTTGTATTTAGCTATCAAAATAGTTTACCAAATAAATTATTTGCCAAATAAAAGAAAGTCAAACAAGGAGAAGAACTTTTCATTTCTAAAGTATTTGGGTTTATTTAATATACAAAGCCCTTTATGACGATTTTTCGAGAATAACTACATATATAAATAACTATATCGTGAAATATATCGTTACCGTGAAATAAAATTAGTCATACCGTGAAACAGAATTTTGGTCATGCCGCCCACCCCTACTGCATGTCATATGGATCAAATCCTCCAACAACATTTTGAAAAATAAAACCTGTGTTTTGCTTCAATTTCTGATCCATCTGCTATTACGAAACACAATTTTGGCTGTTTATGGCATTTTATCTCTTTTAATGTGGAAAAAACGCTAAATAATAATTTATGTATAGGTATGTAATTTACGGTGGTGTAAGCTGCTGGAAAAAGCTTTAAAATGGACCTTGAAAGTGCTTGAAAAGTGCTTGAATTTGACCTTGGAAAAGGTGTACGAACCCTGATATATATATATATATATATATATATATATATATTGCTAAACACTAAACTAATGATGTCACTTCTTGGTTTGTCATTTTAAATGAGCTCTTG
Source organism: Semotilus atromaculatus (assembly GCA_031834385.1). Lineage (NCBI taxonomy): Eukaryota > Metazoa > Chordata > Actinopteri > Cypriniformes > Leuciscidae > Semotilus > Semotilus atromaculatus. Next base: position 984,692 of record JAULUF010000021.1, on the reverse strand, counting down.
CTGTAATGCATTTTAGAGGTTGTTTAACAGCAGCATTTCATGTTTAATGCATGTATACGTGCACTTTAATAAGTCTATATCCTCACTAATGCTAATCTATGAGTACAGAAGAATAAATAATCCAGTCCATCTGAGATCAACACAGTAAAACACGGTAAAGACTGTTAATATCAGATGTGCCGAGGGTTAAACCTCTTCAGTCGAGCTCATCGTCTTCCTCGTCTTCATCGTTCCTGGCTGTCCATCATCAGATCATCAGATTATCCTGATTTCTGAAGGATCATGTGACACTGAAGACTGGAGTAATGATGCTGAACATTCAGCTTTAATCACAGGAATAAATTACACTTTACTGTATATTCACATAGAACACAGCTGATTTACATTATAATAATATTTCACTGTTTTTACTGTATTTTTGATCAAATAAATTCAGCCTTGAGCAGAAGAGACTCTCTCAGAAACATTAAAACATCTTACCGACCCAAAACTTTAATATAACTTTTATTTGACTTCATCATGTTGGTTTACTTTTTTCTGTGTAAGCAGCTTGAGCTTTCTTTAAAAGTGCAAAATAAAATAAAGTTTATTATATGTGCTTACACTACATTTATTATTAGCAGTCTAGTTAACTAAAACTAACTCGTTTTTAAAATAAAGCTGAAATAAAATATAAAAATTTGATGAAAAACTTAGAAATGTTGACTTGCCAACTGAAATAAATAAGTAATAAAATTACAAAAATAAAAAATAAAGGTATATATACATATTTAAATAATTATTATTATTTTTGACATTAGTATTATGACAAAAACACAATTACTGAACCTGAAATTATACAAATAAAAGCTAATTCACTATATTAATAAATGCTTTAATAGTAGGCCTATATAAATAATTCTAAAATAACGCTGATTACTAGTGTTATTTTACATGTTTTTTATACAAGTTATAATTTTATTATAAATATTTGGGGCGTAAATACAAAATTGCACTGATAGTCAATTCAATATATCATGTCACATATTTTGAGGCTGTTTATAGTTGTTATTCTGCATACAATGAACATGTTTCATGTTTTATTTTAGTTTTTTAATGATCTAAGTGTAATAACATTATAAATGTGCCCTTGTAAAAAAAAAGGGGGAAAAAATTTGATTCGCCTTATAACCATCACAGGACTGAAGAAATGTTGTATTTCACAGGAACGATTGGAACAGAAACATATATAAGTGCACTTAAAGGGTTTGCTCTAGTTTGAGTAACGTGATTCTGTGAGATTATAGGAGAATAATCAGATGTTGGCTCTTAAAGTTCAGTCCGACACAGTTAATCCTGTTAATATCTGATGTGTCGAGGCTTTAAACCTCTTTACTCAACAGTGAAGTTCAGTCGTAAACCGACCCGTCCAGACGCCGCTCACAGAGCCAGCGCTACATCTTCATCATCTTCATCGTGATCTCGGCCGGTCTGGGTCAGGTGACCTTCTGCTCAGAACTGATCTCGCTGTAGATCTTGTTGACGATATGAGACAGATCTAAAGTCTGGGTCAACATCTTCAAGAGCTCCTCGTCCGCCTGGATGCCCTCCATGAACTCGTCCAGAGACAGGACACCTGAACACACACACACACACACATATTTATACTGTAGCATTAGAATATTCATTCAGACAGACAGATGCATAGCAAAAACTCCACAGGGATTAAAAGCACTCTTCTGGGACTTTATTTGAGACCACACTCAAGAGTGTTAAAGTGTTTCAAATAAGAGTGTTAAAGGAACACTGAAGCAGTGTTAAAGTTAATGAGATAATTAAGTGATTAATTGAGTGATGATTAACTATTATTGGAGACACCTGATGTTAACAAGCAGAATCACAGAAGGAGAAAATCACAGTTTTGGTCACCGTTATGATGATCAGAGTTGCCCCACCCCCGCCCCCCTTATTTATTTTTAAGTTAAATAAATAAAGTGAAACAGAAATAAAGTTACAGAAGTTTGAGTTTATGAAAATGTACAATGTAAAAAAATTTATAATTCATATTTTATATAAAATATATTTTTGCAAAACCTGGGCGACTCTAAAACTGCAAAAAAATCAAAGCCAAAAATCTGACCAAGTTGTGCTTGTGAACAGCTTTCAGTAAGATTTTGTTTGGGCGCAGTACCACACTCTTCCACTAGGTGACAACCAGACTCCAGCATTTCCATATGTGGTTTGAGTGATCTGATCATTATTTTCACAATTTTCATACAATTTATAAAGTAGACATCCTATTCAGAAGTAGTATTCGAAGTTTGGCAGATTTTGATATGAATTAAACCTCTAATAAACACATAAAAGAAGAACATGTATGTGCGTTATAGCTCGAGGCCACATCACAAATGGTGAATCTACTATTTTATTACGAGTCCTCTGTAATTTGTTTTGAGAATCAGTCACCAAATATGGAAACTAGAGATTGTAAGCTTTTAAATGATATATAGTTGATCAATATTAGTTTAGGTTTAGTATAGGATATTACTGTTTTATGTAATGAATTTGGACCCACCGGTGGGTCCATGACACTTAAGAGGTTTTATTAACCCTCTGGGGTCTGAAATCACGCCGGCGTGATTTGCTCCCTTTTTTTCTTATCAGTGCAAAAGAGACTCAAAATACTCTGTTGATTTTGATCTTACATTTAAGTGTTATACATCATTAGATCCTGTTAAGTGTCTATTGTTTTTGTGGATACTCGCAATAAAAACAAAGTGTTGTGCTTTTCGCCAAATAAAGAAAAACGAACATGATGCGAGTTCTGCGTTCTCTCTGTCTGTGAAGTCCATTCTGAAACACGTCCTAAGATTAACTGTAACTCCGCGAATACTTGTCACACAGGCACGAGAGATTTTTCTTTATGAAGCTTGAATTCTCTTCTTTTAAATGAAGTAATTTATATAAAAAACAAATACTCACAGTTTATGTAATCCGTTTGAAACCAAGGAGAGGTCCAGTTTTTTCTTTCTCCCCTCATTATTTTTAATGAGTTGAGGCCGCCACGCCCCCGGCGCTATTCACATGTAAATAGTTTAGGTGATCTATATGCATCGCACACGCCCCCGATCAATGCCATGAAAACACAAAGTTTCTTCATGAGATTCGCTGATAGTTCATCGCGTTTTGAGGATGGCACAGCGGGCACGCTACTCCGGTAAAGAGGCCGCCAGATGATTCTGTACAGCGAGGAAGAATTCACCTTTTTTCCTCAGAGGAAGATTATTGCAACTCAAGACGACAAACGGCTGCATTTTGAAGAGAGAATTGATCCCGCCGAGGATACAAGTTCGGAGTAAGTGTTATATTGTTTAGTGTTATATAATTATTTTTCTGATCATATAGAACTCATGTTTTCAGACTATATTTAGCTTAGTATTGCCTTACAATATAACATTCGTGTACATGCTCAAGTGTAAACTTTCAATATGATAACGTTACTCTCTAAACATTTGTATATTAAATATATTTCACTCAGTTTTGATTAGCTTATGCGTAATGTAGCTTATTTGCGAATATCTGCTTAGGTGTAGCCTATATATAATGTGATTTAGTGCAAATATATTTCAGCTTCCGGTAAAATACTGTCTAAATACTAGACATTATATTTTTATATATAAATGTTCTGTTTTGGTTAGCCTATGACACTGCTTATCCTGCTAAAATACTGCACAGATGATTGTGAATACAGGTGTAAATGTTTGAAATGCTCTAAATGCGCGCGGTCTATACGTTATGGCCCATCAGCAGATTCTCGCGGTGTATGGCCCATAAATAGATATTTCTCCGTCCTATGGCCCATCAAGAGATATACATTGTGCGCCCATTAATTGCCCACAGTTTACTTTGGATTATGTATGCTAACAGTTTTTGTTGTTGTTGTAGGATTGTGTCTGCATCACGCTCTCCTTCTCCAGCACCGCAGAGGAGCACGCAGGTATCGTTCAGTTCTCAGTGCGATCGAGAATCATACTGAGTAAGTGCACAGACGTAATATTTACAGATGAAATGTAATTGTGTTTACATCGTCATAATATACAAGTACCCATTCTTGTGTGAAATTACAAAAACTTTTTGTCTTTTTTTTATCCATGGCCATTAGTGATTGATAATGATAATAATACAGCTTCTTTGATTGTGTTATCAGCAAATATAAATGGATGGGTATATGTAGAATTTTATACAGGTATCCATCAAAAGTTTGCAAACTTTTTTAATGTTTTAGAAGTCTCTGATGCTCATCACGTCTGCGTATATTTGATTAAAAAACAAACAAACAAAAAACCCAGTAATATTGTGAAATAGTATTACAGTCTAAAATAGCCTAACTGTATATTTTAAAATGTTATTCATTTCTGTTATTCATCATTACTTCAGTCTTCAGTGTCACATGATCCTTCAGAAATCATTCTGATATGATGATTTATTTAAAAAAAATCAATGTTGAAAACAGTTGTGCTGCTTAATATTTTAAAAAATATAAAAAATAGTAATGTGTTCTAGGAATTACAATAAAACAGATTGAAAAACCAAACCTTTGCATCTCCTGTCATTCTTTGTTCAGGCTGCCTCACAGCACATTGATGGGGGCATTAGCCTTTGGGGGAGTGTCTTTTGTCTCCCCTGGTGGGAATCTCATTAATATTCATGGCCATTGACACTCCCACGCATACAGCAGTGCTGACACAAAAACTGACTTACAAAATTTTAATTGTTATATTGTTGTTTGTGAAAGAGTGGTCAGAATGACTTTCACATCATTTTGTAGTAAAAATTCTAGCCTACAAGAATAGTAACTCAAAAGTCTTGTGGACAACTGTTCAGTATGTGTTATATGGCCTTATTGCGGTGACAATTTTTTTCCCAAAACTTACTAACCACGCATAATAATTTTTTTCTATAAAATGCAAACATGTACATCTATTTTGCTCACATATTATTGTAGCAGAGTTTGTGCTGAATACAGCCAAATTACATGTTGTCCAATGGTATGTTGTAAGTAGCTGAAATAAGCACAAATGTCAGAGCATGTCAAAACACCTCAAAGGCCTTAAAAACACCTCAGACCCCAGAGGGTTAACATTAGATTTTGTTTGGCTGCTGTAACTGAGTTGTAATAGCAAGACGAACAAAGAAAATATGAAAAGTTGGTGTTGGTTATGTTTTCACATAATAATAATTTGACCTGAACTCATTTAGAGCCTAATCTCTGAGTAGGGTCTCAGCACTGTGATTCTGCAGCATAAGATGGATAGATAGATAGATAGATAGATAGATAGATAGATAGATAGATAGATAGATAGATGATAGATAGATAGATAGATAGATAGATAGATAGATAGATAGATAGATAGATAGATAGATTACCATCTCCGTTCAGATCAATCTTGTCGAACACCATGTCAGTGAACTCTTCTGCTGACACCTCCTGCTCTACTCCACTGATGGCTCGAATGGCCTGAAGCAGAAACACAGCAGACGAGAGTGAGCGTCAGGATCCTCTTACAGACTCAGAGAATAAGAGGATGATCATCTATATGTCCAGCACAGATGGAGGGTGTACTGGTGTGAGGCGCTGAAGAGAATCACATCAGCAGACCTTGAAGATCAGCAGCAGCTCGTCGCGGTCGATGCATCCGCTGCCGTCCATGTCGTAGAGTTTGAAGTACCAGCGTAACTTCTGCTGAACGCCTCCCTTCAGGACCAGACTCAGAGCAGCCACGTACTCCATGAAGTCTATGCAGCCGTCCTGACAACACACACACACACACACACACACACACACACACACACACACACACCAAACTATTACACTGGACCACATATGTATCTGTTTATACCATATACTGAAAAATGAAGCCTACGCGGAAGTGCGAAAAACTGCAGTACATCTAAACTCCTCTAGGGGCCGGTCCCAGCGGGAGCACATGTCCATAGACCCTCATGTTAAAATGTCAGTTTTCGCAGCATAAATTCATGTTTTTACAGGTTGGTCCCAATTACTTTTATTGTATTTTTCGATAGGTTCCGAGTGCCTGATAACTGTGAGGGGGGTGAATTTTTTTCACTTTTTTTTCATTTTTGTCCTTTCTGGACATTTGTATTTTGGATTTCCCAAGATGGCCGCCCATACCCCCCATAAACGGCCTCAAAACCGTTCTTCAGAAAGACTATGGGTGACGTCACAGATTATTTGTCCATATTTTATACACTCTATGGTTTATACACTATATTGCCTAAAGTTTTGGGACGTCTGCCTTAACATGCACATGAACTTTAATGGCATTCCATTCTTAATCCGTAGGGTTTCATATGGAGTTGGCAGCAATAACAGCTTCAACTCTTCTGGGAAGTTGGTTTAGGAGTGTGTCCGTTCTTCTAGAAGCGCATGTGTGAGGCCAGGCGCTGATGTTGGACGAGAAGCTCTCAGTCTCGCTGTAATTCAAATCCCTACGCTGTTCTATCGGGATGAGTTCAGGACTCTGTGCAGCCAGTCCAGTTCCTCCACAGTAAACTCCTCATCCGTGTCTTTATGGACATGCTTTGTGCACTGGAGCGCAGTCATGCTGGATCACCAAACTGTTCCCACAAAGTAGGGAGCATGAAATTGTCCGAAATGTATTGGTATGCTGAAGCATTAAAGGTTGTATCAGCGATTTCAGGCCCAAAAAAGGCTGAAACATAAATTATCACATTCATCTAATCTTTCCTAACGATCCGCTAGCTGCCCGCCCCATAAGCATGCCGTCCAAAACCGCGTCTCTGTAGGCAGCCTAGGCTCTGAGATCTGCACACAAAAACAAATGGGTACACCACCACTCAAAACCAAAATAAACAGTGTTTAAACCAATCACCGACAGGGGCGGGTGTTGCTCCGACTTCGCGTCCAGCCGTGAACGAGCTCAAAACCTCACAACACTTGCCCCTGTCGGTGACTGGGCGGTGATGAATGTGATCATTTATGTTTCTGCCTTTTTTGGGCCTGAAATCGCTGATACAACCTTTAATAGTTGCTTTCACTGGAACTAAGGGCGGAGCCTAACCCCTGAAAAACAACCCCACACCATAACCCCCCCCCCCACCCCCTCCACTAAACAATCCCACACCATAACCCCCCCTCCACCAAACAACCCCACACCATAACCCCCCCCCCTCCACTAAACAACCCCACACCATAACCCCCCCCCTCCACTAAACAACCCCACACCATAACCCCCCCTCCACCAAACAACCCCACACCATAACCCCCCCTCCACTAAACAACCCCACACCATAACCCCCCCCCCCCTCCACTAAACAACCCCACACCATAACCCCCCCTCCACCAAACAACCCCACACCATAACCCCCCCTCCACCAAACAACCCCACACCATAACCCCCCCTCCACCAAACAACCCCACACCATAACCCCCCCTCCACTAAACAACCCCACACCATAACCCCCCCTCCACCAAACAACCCCACACCATAACCCCCCCTCCACTAAACAACCCCACACCATAACCCCCCCCCCTCCACTAAACAACCCCACACCATAACCCCCTCCCCTCCACTAAACAACCCCACACCATACCCCCCCCCTCCACCAAACAACCCCACACCATAACCCCCCCTCCACTAAACAACCCCACACCATAACCCCCCCTCCACTAAACAACCCCACACCATAACCCCCCCCCTCCACTAAACAACCCCACACCATAACCCCCCCCCTCCACTAAACAACCCCACACCATAACCCCCTCCCCTCCACTAAACAACCCCACACCATAACCCCCCCCCTCCACTAAACAACCCCACACCATAACCCCCCCTCCACCAAACAACCCCACACCATAACCCCCCCTCCACTAAACAACCCCACACCATAACCCTCCCTCCACCAAACAACCCCACACCATAACCCCCCCTCCACCAAACAACCCCACACCATAACCCCCCCTCCACTAAACAACCCCACACCATAACCCCCCCTCCACTAAACAACCCCACACCATAATCCCCCCTCCTCCACTAAACAACCCCACACCATAACCCTCCCTCCACCAAACAACCCCACACCATAACCCTCCCTCCACCAAACAACCCCACACCATGCCTAGTCTGCATGTCTAGTGCCTAGTGCTTGATGTATACACCTGTGGCCATGGAATGATTGGAACACATGGACTCAATGATTTGGAGGGGTGTCGCAATACTTTTGACAATATAGTGGCATGTGCTCAGCTGATATTGCATAATATTATTATTTTATTTTAGTTCGTTTATTTTAGTCTCCATGAAGCTGATCCACACTGATCCAGCTCACAGAAATAGAGCAGCAGAGATTAGAAAGCTTTGAGTTCAATGTTGTTAAACACGATTACGGCTCGTTCACACCAACTTTCTCAATAACTATATTAACCTCCACACCAGCGTTCTGTTTATTATAAACACAACAGTTTTGTCGTCTGTCACTTTAAAGCAGGATGGATTCTGATTGGCTGTCAATGTTTTTATCATTTATCAGCTGGAAAAAAATCATTCTGAATGTGATTCTCATAAAAGTAGAATGATTATTAAAATGTATAGAATCTGTGGACGCCCCGCCCCTTCATTAACTAAACTCCGCCCCTTTATTAAATAAACCCCACCCCTTATGCAATTATTCTGACTGGTGGTAATGGTTACTAATATACCAATGTATGATTTTTACGTTTATATTAAATTATAAATGATAGTTCTATAATTTTTGTTTATGTTCATACAGTGCATTTAATTTTCAACATAAAATGAAATATAATTAATATTTTCTCTGGTGCCGAATGAAAGCCATGTTCAGAAATAAACCCTCGTTCTGAGGACACAAACCCCTCAGCTAACCAGATTAGCGTCTCTGATGGGATTCATTGAGGACCTCTGACCTGTGCAGCTCTGCTGTTTATCTGACTTTACTGTATTACCGTATATATCTCATTACCCACAATCCTCAGCTAAAGGGACGTGAGGAAACGCGCTCCTTAACTCTCGTTATATCAGCACGTATGCTGACTTTACACTTACAATTACCTGAAACTCCTGCTATAAATATAAAATAATTCATTACTTTCCTGAAAACAAAACTACGTAACTTATAATAACATTTTAAATCTCTGAATAACTAAATAGGCTATTATTACTATTGTGATTATTAATAATAATTGGGTAATTTCTGGTATTCTGTGCCTTTTTGCCATTTATTGAGTAAAATAAGTGAAATGGAGTATCAAAAATGTCCACCCAGTCAACAGTTTCAAATAATTATTGTAATTTATGAGCTCTGAGTACATTATATTATACAACTCATGTAACTTTAAAAGCATATTAATAAATAAAATATCAGAAAATAATAATATTGTGTATCAATTGTACTTACTTTCTCACAAACGCATAATTTTACATTTTTCGTTTCCAGATACAAATGCCTAAAAGGTGTTTTTGTTTACTTTTTAAAGTACTGCAATATTAATACTCCAGTAAATTGGAAAAAGTGATAACGGAGTGGACAAAATAATAACATCGCTCACACAACCAGTGCATCATTACTTTAGTTTAATCTGGACTGAGATGGGAAACAAGAATGTGAAACATCGCAAAATAACTTTAAATACAAACATACATTACTTTCACAATCAGATATAACAGGGTGGATATTCTGAGGAAAAACCTTGATTATAATTGCTATTTTAAAAAAGTAACAATTGAATATATTAGAAATAATCTTTTCTGATATATCCACCAATGCAAAAAAAAAAACAAAAAAAAACTATATAGCCTATCATGAAATTGGGATACAGAGCCATGGGAACAGAGGGAAATAGTGATAGTACCTATATGGTGGTTATGTATGATGGATGTTATGGATGTTATGTATGCATAAGACAGGTTTAAAATGGATATTGTTCAACATTTTAAGGCAGTAAGATCACTTTCTTTACTGGTGGAGACACAAAGCCACCGAATCCCAGGAATGATTCAATTATTATTTTTAAGCGAGGATACAAATGGAATGACTTGATGGAAATATAAATACTAGAGTACATGTATAATAGCATTTAAATGAGGGCGATATGAAAATAAATAATGATAATATATTAATGATAACAAAAAACAGTATAGTAAATGCGTTTCTTACATCGTTCATGTCGAAGGTCTTGAACATGGTCGTGACGTACTCGTTTGAGGACTCTGACAGATTCTTCATCCCGAAGAACTTCTTGAACTCGTAGAAGGTGAGCTGGCCGGACGGACACTCGGTCATGAACTTCCGGTACCACTGGTGCGACTCGCACGCGCTCAGCTCCTCCACAGTACCGGGCGCGTTCCCCATGATGCCGCTGTACCGGAGGAGGTCCGCGAGAGATCGCGCGTTCGGTCCTCGGTTCCCCTCACACACACAAACACAAACACACACACACTGACTGAAACTGGAGCTCAGCGCGCGGGACTGGGTGAGTGAGTCTCGACCAATCACCCGAGGGGCCCGGGATCACCGCTGACGTCACTCTCTGGCTGTTGTTTTCAGAGAATTAGCGCGAATTAACGGTCACCTGCTATCTATCTATCCATCTATCTATCTATCTATCCATCTATCTATCCATCTATCTATCTATCTATCCATCTATTTATCTATCTATCTATCTATCTATCTATCTATTTGTCCAACCATCCAACTCTTTGTCTATCCATCCTTTCTATCTATCCATCCATCCATCCATCCATCCATCTGAAGTGAAGTGAGACATTAGTGATAAACGAGTGCAGGTTTATTGTGGTTTGCTGGCGCTCCTCCACTTGTTGGGGTTGCAGGACTCCAGGTCGTTGTGTTTGCGCCGGTGGTCCGTGTCCTGCGAGAAGCTGAAGCCGCAGGTGGGCTTGAGGGCCGTGGAGAAGGGCCTCAGAGAGTTCAGGGGGTCCAGGGGCCTCAGAGAGTTCAGGGGGTCCAGGGGCCTTAGTGAGTTCAGGGGGTCCCCACTGCTGTTCGGGGCTCGGGGCCCGACTCGCTCCGGGGATCTGATGAGCTCCCGCATCTCCACCAGAGCCTGGACACACGGGGGGTTATTAACAGGGTTTGGAATTAACTTTTTCACTCACCGGCCAATATGGCTACTCATCTTTTAAATTCAGAACGTTTCAGAACTTCTATTAGCCACAAAAAAAGAAGAAGAAAAAAATAATAAATAAACCAGATTAACTAACAGCATATAACATTTGGATTTCATACATTCATTTATTACTCAAACAACATCCTGTCATCCAGCATCTCCTCTTCCTCTTCCATCCTCATCACCACACATGTGTTTTGATGGACAGATCAATACAGGACATTAAAAAAAGGATGTTGGAAAATATTGTCTTTAACCAAATGCTTTTTAATCTTCTGTTGCTTCAATGTAAATGATCAAGCGCTGATCTGTGACGTGTGTGTAAGTGCGCGAGGTACACTGTGTTTAAAAGATCATAACTCAGTCGAGATCCGCAGATTGGTGACACGAACATCCCAGTAAAGTGAGTAAACATAATAACGGATACGCCACATCTGCTCGCGATTTGACAGGGTTTTCCGCCACAGGTCACTCGACCCGCATTTATTTCAAACCCTGATTAACTCTCCGTAACACCACCAGTGACTGGTGTGTGTGTGTGTGTGTGTTACCTGAGTCTCTGTTCCCGTGTGTGTGTCCATGATCTCTGCTTCAGTGTGTTCAGTGTGTCCGAGTGAGTGTTTTCCTGCAGTCCGGGGGCCGTTATTATGACGTCATCATCACAGAGTCAGTTATTGTGACGTCATCTCAGAGACATTCTGCCCGTCCTCGCGCTGCTGTACTGCAGTTCTCACACACGTGTGTGATTATAAACTACTGTATTGTGTTTGTGGCTCATGTGTGTTTATGATGTTCGGTTCGGCCACATAGATATTCAGAACAACATATACTACAGTGGAAATGACCATTTAATGGTATGAACATTATCTATCTATCAATCAATCAATCAATCAATCAATCTATCTATGTATCTATCTATCTATCTATCTATCTATCTATCATCTATCTAATTATCTAATTATCTATCTAATTATCTATCTATCTATCTATCTATCTATCTATCAATCTATCATCTATCTAATTATCTATCTATCTAATTATCTATCTATCTATCTATCTATCTAATTATCTATCTATCTATCTATCTATCTATCTATCTATCAATCTATCATCTATCTAATTATCTATCTATCTAATTATCTATCTATCTATCTATAATTATCTATCTATCTATAATTATATATCTATCTATATCTATATATCTATCTAGGCCTATCTATCTATCTATCTATCTATCTATCTATCTATCTATCTATCTATCTATCTATCTATCTATCTATCTATCTATATCTGCATGTGAAGCACAAGTGAAACCCATCTCCTGGGAAACACAGGAACGCTCACATTCCCAACATTCCCGGAACTGAGATCGCCACGACGACCGCTCCCGGAACAGGACCGGCCTGTTTGAGTTCTGTTGCTGACTGGGAACTGTGGGAAACGCCCAGACAAATCATTAGAGAACAAAACAAATCAATGTTTATATTCAGCTTCCTCGATACGATCTTCTTCTGTCATGTCAGATTCACTCTTTACCAGCAACATGTCATCATAAAGAGAAGACCTCCGTTCTCTCTCTCCTTTCAGTTCATTCTTTGTTTTATTCGATAGGGACAGATTAATGCTCAATGATCAACAAACAACGTACTCGCTGTAAACAAGGCAGAGTTAGCATTAGTGCTAGTTACATCTGTGTCCCCTAGCCACCCTAAAACACAAGTCAATACAAATACACTATAAATACAGGAACAATGTCGTGAATACAGCAGGAATTTCAAAACAATATAAGCATAAAAATAAATGTAAAAAAAAGTTAATGGAATTAACTTGTATTTGGAAAGTATTTGGTGTGGTTACAACTGTCATAGTCCCTAAACCAAGATTTAAGCGTCTTTAAAAGAGGAGAGACTATTACACTCCCTAAACTCATTACGCTCGGGGCATGTCCTGGTGTGACCTTTGACCTTATTACCTGCGATGACCCCGTCACACACTGATCACAACACACACATTCATATCAGTGCATTTACACATCCGTTAATAATGTAAAGCATTATATTAATCAGACAGCACCAAAGGGCAAAATGTAATCATGTATATAGTTTTATAGATCATTGTTATATATTGATATGTATAAATTACATATAATATGTATTTTTAACATAATAATAATTTTTATAACATGTCACACTAAATTATGCTTTAAAATAATGAAAACTCTGTAAAATATTTATACATTTACAAAATCATAGAATTTTATATTTTACATGGATAGTGACGTAACTTTTAATAGAATAAACTTTAAATAACAAGCTTTACAGATATTTACATGCAATAAAGAGATTGCGAAAACATAAACAGTCATAATTATAAAAAAGTCCAAATTATGACATGTAAAGTATGTGATCATTTCGACTATTATTTCATAATTACGAGATAAAAAGTCAAAATTATGTATATTTGTATATTTATATGTATATTTATGTATATTGATATTGTATAAATATTTATATTTTATGTTATATTCTCGTATGAAAACTTTTTATGTCAATTTTCTCGTAATTATGACATGTTACAATTATGATGTATCTAATCATTATGAAATTTGTCGTATTTTCAATTTTGTCAATTATGACATGGAAAGTCCATTTAGATTTTTCGAGTATGTGATATTTTCAACTTTATCTCATAATTTCAACTTTTATTTCATAATTATGACAATTTTGTGTCATATTTTCATTTTTTTTCCATACAATTATGACTTTGTATGCCTTAGTATGACATCAATTCAACATTTTACACGTATACGCTTTTACATTTTCTTAGTCATAATTATTTATGTCATAATTAAGATTTACCAAAGCATGTTTTACGCTGCTGAAAAACAGCGCTGATCATAAACAGAACATGATGTCCGAAAGAGACTCAATTCTCCATGACAACAAATATTTTCATTCATCTTAACAGATGGAAAATAATATTGAGTAATACTGAGGGTGTGTGTTCGAGCAGCAGTTTTAAGGTGTGTGTGTGTGTGTGTGTGTGTGTGTGTACCTGTCTCAGTGGGCGGGGTCAAGGGCAGATTCAGGTGCGTGGCCATTTTCTATTCTTCAGTGTTTCTGAATCAGTGATCAGACTCAAACTCAGTCAGCTTCTGCTGAAACACTGAAATCATGAAATCACGCTGATGTGAATCACTGCGGATCAAATCACAATCATTACAGTCATGAAGAAAGGATCGCTTAATTTCCTGGGCCGGAAGAATCAATCTTTATTCGGCACCAATGTGGAGTTCAAGGAGATGGGTAAGCGAGATTCACACTCATGTAGATTTATAGTCGTACAGATCTGATATCAGTTTAAAGTGCTCTTGGTCTTCACGCGACCCTTGCACCTGTCAAGGAGCGCGCGCGCGTGCACGTCAGGCTTCTGCGCGATCGATCAAAAAACGTTCTTTAAGACACGAATAACATTTAATCTAAACAGCTCCGGATTAGTTGGTGCTTAAAAATGTTAGTTGTAAACACACTGACAGAATAACCACATTCAAATATTCAGGGTTTTTTCGGAAGTTTGTGACGTGTCCGATTACACTGACTGAATAATCTGTTTTTTGACATATGCCATAGTACTACCATGTTATATACCATAGTACTACCATGTTACCATGTTATACACCCTGCTGTTGGGCATAAACCATAGTATTACCATGTTATATACCATAGTACTACCATGTTTTGGTCATATACCATAGTACTACCATGTTATCATACCATGTTTTGGTCATATACCATAGTATTACCGTGTTATATACCATAGTACTACCATGTTTTGGTCATATATAGTACTACCATGTTATACACCAGTACTAGTAGGTTTGGATGTGTACAATGGTAATATGTTTTTACTTACAAAAATGGCAGTACCATTGTAATTTGGTAGTTTATGGATTATCTTGAACATGAATTTTAGTACCAATGGTATATTTCAAAGTACCATAGTATTAGTATCTTGTTATTTTGTAACTAATATATGGAACACACCTTAGTTTCTTTTTATTTGAATGCACAAACTAATACATGCATTTTTATTAGATTAAAGATAAGATACTAAAAACACTGACACGTCTGCTGTCATAATGCAGGTCACACTTCCTGTGTGATTGACGTCAGGACAGCTGAATCTCTGGTAATTGCATCATTATCATTTTTAAAGTCGTTAAGGAACAAACACAGATAACAGAAAATAGTTCACGAGACTGTATACTGATCGTATTGCAGGAACACAAAAGGTCTCGGGTTCGAATCCTGAACCGACTGACACACAACTACTACTTTTTGTGACCTAAAATGAACACAATAACTTTACATAAGAACCTCAAACAGGAAAGTTTACCAGTGTTTGTTTTGATTTATAACAATGATGAGTAAAAGTTATTATTGGCTTTTCATGAATGCGTGAAATGCGATCTTTGACCTGCCATGAAGCCATGCACATGAACGACTTGTTCTGCTATTTTGGTGGTCACATGGTCTTTGTAAATAACATGTCTTTGTTTTTTAGATAACGTAGAGCTGGTGTATGACTCGGCTGCTATCCCGGAGTCTGGAACCGCCAAAGTGCGCTCGCGTCCAACCGTCAAACACTTCACGGTATGTCCCAAAATCACGCCGATCACATGATCATTCTCTATCCTGGCAGTAAAGGGACACAGATTTTATTTGAGCATAAACAGTTTTTAGGGTCTCCAAAAGTACCATAGTATTACCATGTGTTTTGGACATGTACTATTGGTAACACCATGGGCTTCAATGTACTTGGTACATATACAATACAATAATGTTTTACTCAAGCAACAAACTGGGTAAAACCATGGTACATATCCAACAAACTGGGTGAAACCATGGTACATATCCAACAAACTGGGTGAAACCATGGTACATATCCAACAAACTGGGTAAAACCATGGTACATATCCAACAAACTGGGTGAAACCATGGTACATATCCAACAAACTGGGTGAAACCATGGTACATATCCAACAAACTGGGTGAAACCATGGTACATATCCAACAAACTGGGTGAAACCATGGTACATATCCAACAAACTGGGTGAAACCATGGTATATGTCCAACAAACTGGGTAAAACCATGGTACATATCCAACAAACTGGGTAAAACCATGGTACATATCCAACAAACTGGGTGAAACCATGGTATATGTCCAACAAACTGGGTGAAACCATGGTACATATCCAACAAACTGGGTAAAACCATGGTACATATCCAACAAACTGGGTGAAACCATGGTACATATCCAACAAACTGGGTGAAACCATGGTACATATCCAACAAACTGGGTAAAACCATGGTACATATCCAACAAACTGGGTAAAACCATGGTACATATCCAACAAACTGGGTAAAACCATGGTACATATCCAACAAACTGGGTGAAACCATGGTACATATCCAACAAACTGGGTGAAACCATGGTACATATCCAACAAACTGGGTGAAACCATGGTACATATCCAACAAACTGGGTAAAACCATGGTACATATCCAACAAACTGGGTAAAACCATGGTACATATCCAACAAACTGGGTGAAACCATGGTACATATCCAACAAACTGGGTGAAACCATGGTACATATCCAACAAACTGGGTGAAACCATGGTACATATCCAACAAACTGGGTGAAACCATGGTACATATCCAACAAACTGGGTAAAACCATGGTATATGTCCAACAAACTGGGTAAAACCATGGTACATATCCAACAAACTGGGTAAAACCATGGTACATATCCAACAAACTGGGTGAAACCATGGTACATATCCAACAAACTGGGTGAAACCATGGTACATATCCAACAAACTGGGTAAAACCATGGTACATATCCAACAAACTGGGTGAAACCATGGTACATATCCAACAAACTGGGTAAAACCATGGTATATGTCCAACAAACTGGGTAAAACCATGGTACATATCCAACAAACTGGGTGAAACCATGGTACATATCCAACAAACTGGGTGAAACCATGGTATATGTCCAACAAACTGGGTGAAACCATGGTACATATCCAACAAACTGGGTGAAACTATGGTAACTGTCCAAAAACAGGCTAAAAACAATTTTAAACTTTTGTAAATGATCTCTGTACCATAGTACTACCACAGTACTTTTCCCTTTAAGCTAATTTTTAGAGTTGGGATCTTTCACAAAATTGTATTACCATGATTTTTTGATGGTATTAGACCATGGGCTCCAATGTACTGAAAAAAAACAAAAAAACAGGCTAAAACAATAATGCATATCCCAAAAACAGCGTAAAATGATTGTACATAATTCAAAAACAATGGTACACTTTTGTAAATGATCACTAAGCAAATGTGTAGTGTTGGGGTCACTTTCAAAATAGTATTATTGATAGTACTATGTTTTTGGGGAATTTAACAAGGTAATGCAGTGTTTTTGCAGTCATTTCGTGGATTTTCATGGTATTATTATTTTCATGATATGCTTTTGTAAAAGTACAATAGTAGTGGCATTTTTTAAAATGTTTTTTAAGCACCATGCAAATTCTATGGTATATGCAAATGGTAATCAAATACACTGTGGGTATATATAAATTACTGACACACAACCTGAACGTGTTTTGGTACATCACTGTCTTTTTGCGTTTAATGCTATTTAAGAGAGAAATGTGCTGAAATCGTCCCTGTACGCAACATTGCTAAAGACACACCTGTAGCTTCAGGACAAACACACCCTTCAGCATATAAACACACTTTCTCTCTGACAGAGAGCTGCTGTGTGTGTTTGTATCACCCTGGTGATGATGACCAAATCACAGTAACCATGTTCAGATTGTGTCAGTAATTGTTCATCTGAGCGTGTTCGGACTCAAGCTCATTCACTGTATTAGATCAGGATCCTGATGATTCAGCTTTTCCGACGCTCTCCTGTCAGTTTTTTGTGCCGATACGGGCCTAATTTTCCAAATCTGCAGGTGCTATTTTGAATACACGTTGTGTTTGTGTTCAGCAGAGATCTGGCAGACGTACACACACACACACATGCTTCAGTATTAAGCAGCTTTTGCCACTTTTATTATGTCTCATACTTTCTGAACAAATCTCAAATATTAAGAATTAATGTTCAGTCATGCATCATCCTGCAGTTTTCATGCAAGTTGCTGTGAATGATTGATTTAAGGCCTTAGTCATTTTAGAGTCTTTTGGTTTGGTTTGGTTTTTGTGATTCTCCCATAAAGACAGCAAACACTGAAACACAAACATACACGTTGTAAGGGTGTGTCTCTTTTTGCATTTCAGAATAAAAATGATGGTGTCCATAAAGAAACATTATCAAGCTATTTCTGAATTACATTCTTGGATGCAGACCAGGTTCAATTTTATGCAGAAATCACATTGAGTGCACTCAGTTTTAGCAACCTGAAAATTCCCGGAACATTCCCATAATGTTTTCATAACAATTAATCACATTATGGGGTGTTGCTGAGGAGTGTCCAAGAATCTGTCACCTGATTTACAGAAACATATCTGGAACATTCTCTCACCTGCAGTGCGAGTATGAAATCGGGATGGGTTCTGCAGCTTCCCAGCTGTTTATACATGAGAAAGAAAGAGCCAAATCAAGATAAATGTTCCATGTCCTTGAACGTCATAAGCTCTCTGAATAGTTTATAGGAAACTGGTTGGTTTAGTGCCTCAAAATTCAAATGGTGACTCAGTGGCTCCTACAATGAAAGGTGTGTTACTGCTGTAGACTCAATTACCTTGAAACAGTCTCCTTCAGACAGAATGTTGCTGACAAATGTTATGTTTCTTTAAATCCCAGTCCTGTGAGAGTGTGCAAGGCTTTGCAGTTCCAACTCCCAAGGTACCGGTTCTTCCACCTTTCTACGAACCCAAGATAAACGGTACAGGTGAGATCACTACACTGAACTCAACAAACATGATGATCAGGAATAGATGACTTCTTGGATAACAGTGTTTTTTTTTGATCAGGGAACACATAGCAAGTAAACAATTTTCACAACATTCTTGAGGTGTTTAAATGAACTAATGAACTTTTTTCTTTTTGTAGAAAGTACCACAAATCCCCCGAAAGGAAGAATGCTTTCTGTTCCCGACATAATCGAGGGAGAAATACTTGTACCTCCTCCACCCAGCTCCGCCCCTCCACCCCCTCCACCCTCTTCAGCCCCGCGTCCTCCATCTTTCATCCCTCCCTCACCCCAGTACTTTGGTGAACTGGACCCTTCTGTAAAACATGCAAGTCTGCAACCCCCTCCAATGGCGCCCCCAAAACCTCCATCAATTACCGGGTCAGACATGGCCTTCCTCAAACCTCCTCCAATGGCTCCTCCAAAACCTCCATCTGAAACATCCAGCTTCAGAGGTTCCCTCTCCAGCCTGGAGGTCCAAGATATCCCAGATTGCCCTAAATTCACCCCACCGCCACCCCCTGGTGGGAAAACGCCACCTGTTCTTGCTAAATCTCCGAAATCGGCGCCTATAAAACCCATCCGAATGTCCTCCATATCTAATCTGGATATCCAGTCCCAAATGCCAACGCCACCTGTTCCTTCTAGCCCAAGACTATCTAGCTTCAACCCCCAGAACACAGCCAAAATCTACAACGTACAGAAGAGCGCATTACTTGGCGGACAGTCGGAGAAGGAAAAGGTCCAGTCCATTTTAATGCTGGAGGATTCTTCTGGAAACTCGGTTGGTGTTGTCAATGGGAATAGCACGAAAAATCCTGGATCTCTCCAACCAGTCCAATCAGTTGTGCCGCCAGCTAAACCAGCCCGTCGTAACAGCTCCGCCAATCAGCTACAGAATGACCAGCCAGACATGGAAAAAGTGCCAAGTCAACCAGCCAAGGTCGAGGTCAAAGTAAATCCTGAGCCTGTCATGGTACAAAACATCCCCACTGAGGTCCCAACACCCATCAAAGTCTCACCCCGAACACAGAGGAAAATACCTGATGTTATGCAGGTGATTGAGTCCCCTGGCAGGTCTCGCAGGCACAGCCCAGTCGTGAACCACCGACAGCTCAACACACAGGGAGTAGATAGCACAGTGAAGAAAGAAGCCGCCTCACCGTTCGCCCTGCTATTGGCTGCAAAGGAAAGAGATAAGCAGAGAAAAGCTCTATCCCAACAGATAAGCAACTCCACAGAGCCAAGCAATTCTGTGATCCAACCTAGTGTTGAAAAACCAAACTCCTTTACTGTCACTCCTCGAGACCCAACACCAGACAGTCCCAATGCACAATTAAAGTCCACCACAAACATGCAACCACTCACCAAAGCAGAGGTTACAAAAGTGTCCCACTCAAAGCCGGAGCTAAGCTCAACTCCACAACAAAGCAGCCCAATGAACAGCTCCGTTGGTGGTCTGGGTGTTCCTGTTAGAGATGTGGAAAGCGGAGAAAACTTGACCTTCATTCCGCCACCTCCTGAATTTGCCAACTCCGACACTGAGGATGAACCTTCGGTTCCCCCGCTAAGTCACCTCGTTCCTGCTGCCCCTGTGAAAACGGGCTCTCAACCTTCTAAAACCTTACCTTCGACTCCTACTCCGATCTTTAACTGCCCCCCGCCAAGTCAGCCCGCTCCTGCTGCCCCTGTGAAAACTGCCTCTCAACCTTCTAAAACCTTACCTCCTACTCCGATCTTTAACTGCCCCCCGCCAAGTCAGCCCGCTCCTGCTGCCCCTGTGAAAACTGCCTCTCAACCTTCTAAAACCTTACCTCCTACTCCAATCTTTAACTGCCCCCCACCTAGTCACCCCGCTCCTGCTGCCCCTGTGAAAACCGCCTCTCAACCTTCTAAAACCTTTTCTGCTCCAATCATTAATTGCCCCCCACCAAGTCACCCCGCTCCTGGTCCTCCTGTGAAAACTACCTCTCAACCTTTTAAAACCTTACCTGCTACACCTGCTCCGATCATTAACTGCCCCCCGCCAAGTCACCCCGCTCCTGCTGCCCCTGTTAAAACTGCTCCTACAGCTGCTAAACCCTACTTACCTACTCAAATCCCCAACGGCACCTTACCAAGTCACTCTGCTCCTCCTGCTCCACCTGCCAAACCCTCCCCACCCGCTACACCTCCTCCTGTAACCAACGGCCCCCGCGTTTCCCCCAAACCTAAACCTCCCACCTACCCTCCTAAAGCCCCAGGCCCTCCACCAAACCTCCAGCTCCAATCCAAACCAGTTCAAACTAAAGCCACGCAACCCCCTGCACAGGGACCTCCATCCGTCTCCGCTAGCCAGGCAACACTTCTCAGTATCTTGCAGAAGAAGATGCTGGAGATGGACCCCAAGTTCTCAGCAATCAAGGAGGCGGAGTCTAACGGAGATGACTGGAACTCTCCGCTGTCTGATGACGAGGCCACGTCATATCCTTCGAAAACCCGAAGTACAACCCTGCCAGTGCAATCTCGTGGACTGGACCTGAAGGAGCTGGAAAGCCAAGCTGCCAAAAAAGCTCTAGCCACTTCAGCTAAATCCCAGAACAGGTAAACTGAACAAGCTAACGTCAAAGGTGCAACCCATTATACTTCTGTAATGACATATTTTTCAAGTGAAACATGACTTTAAAGTGTCATGAAACCCCCATTGCAGCCTGATCGTTTACACCTCAGAGTTGGAAAAAGTAAAAAAAACAATGGGCATGTAAAGCTGTGGAAAGTGGGAGTGTAGAGGGTGGGAAGAGGGGAGACAACAACCAATAAAACACAGACCTGCTACACACTCATTATACAGACACATGAATATTAAAATATTGAAAATTGAGAGTTAAAAATCTAACCCTAGATAACAAACTGCAAAAATGAGGGAGAAACGCGGAAGAATGTTTAAAAGGTCTAATAATAAAATTTTCCTTACATTTACGAGCACAACAGTCTCTGAGCAAATGATGCGTCAGTTTAACTGAAAGAATAAAGGCATTGGACTTTTTGTCCGTTGTTCTTTGAATAGTCGGTTTACATCATTGTCTTCTGCGTATCAGAATAACCCATCGTGTCATCGTGTTCATGATCAGACCTACAGCTGCATCAATGTCCAGAAGACATGTGCGCATACTCGGTGCTGGTTCATGTTTAGAGCACTAGAGTATATGAAATATGTCCATAAAAACTTGAAACGCGATTGCTCCGGTCCAGATATGAACTATATTATCCATGTTTGAGCGTTGTTGACCTCGTCGTTGCGGCTCTTCCGTGCTGAAACCGCTCTCATGCGTAAAACCGTGCAGTGATTGGACTGAAAGAGCTCTTTCTCATGAATAAATGCAGATTAGCTCGAGGGTCAGCTGATGTAGAATCGTACCAATCACACACTCCCAAAACACACACTCCCAAAACACACACTCCCCTGGCGTTTCCCCGACTTTGATTTTCATCTCGGAAGAACGAAATTGCTCAGAAAAACCATTTTCCATTTATTGCTATAATTTATGAGTGCTTTTAGTGATGTGTAGCCTGTTCATATCTGTGTTTTGTGGTTTCATGACCCTTTAAGAAAAGGAAATATGTCAGGCAGGAAAAGATTGGTGTCTCATGAGACCGGTGTTTGAGAAATAAGAGGGATAATGATGCGTTTCCACTGCAGTGTAATAAAAGATCAAGGTCTCACAATTGGGAGAAATTAGGTTGCATTGACAAGATATAAAGTTTCAGATACCCTTTTTACTCTGAGGCGGAAACAGGCTTCCATAGGAGATTCCTGTCAGATTATGTATAGAAAGATTACGCAACACATTTCTTTGGAATAACATGAACAATGATTCAGTCGTCAGAGTGCATGCCTCCTGATAGCACATGCACATAGCTGAGATATCTATTTGGTGTGTGTGTGTGTATTCACCTGGAAGACAAATAGACTCCTAAAATATTCTCTCTGATACTAGAGCAACATTCAACAGCTGTTTCAATGGGTTTTATTATGCTTGAAGCTGCATTCCATAACTTTTTTGGGTTAAAAATTATCCAAAAGAATATTTTTAGCAAGTACATAACCAGCCAGTGTTAAAAACTCTCTGCTTGCCGTAGCTCGATTCAAAATTTCTGCGGGAAATGCGAGCATGTCTTTCAAAGTCACATCTGTCCACATAACGTCACATCTTTTCTCACAGCACTTGATATAATTAAACTTAATAATAATCTGATGGCGGATCCAGAAAGGTTCAAACGACAGTCACCCGCTGAGACTCGCCCGCTGTAAAACACAGAAGACTTCGGAGCGGCTGCAGAAACAGAGACTGAACGGCCCGTGCGAACACAAGGATAAATATCGGAAGGGCATTAAATGTAGTCACGCAATGCTGATGTTGTTAACATGAACAATTTGATCCCTCCACCAATCACTGCTAGTGCAGAATTCGAACAGAGATGGCGACAAAGAGGAAAACTACGGATTGCAGCTTTAACACACATAGGCTGCGTCCCAATTCGCCTACTTATACTACGCCCTAAAAGTATGTACTCTTTTTGTGAAGAAAAAGTACATACTTTTGAGTGTGTAGCAAAAGAGTAGGCAAGCTTTGGGACAAACTACTTCGGCATCTTTAACGGACAGATCTGTCCATCATCCTGTCACCGTAAACTGCCCTGTCAATCATACTGTCACCGTTAAAATCCTCCATTCAATCTAATTTAATTACCTACCGTTTCGGAGAGAAGTGTAGAAGCACGTTCATCTGCAGTCGTGTGTCTTTCATGCGGAGACTCTCCTCGTGCGTTCGCAATTTGAATGTAATGATGAATTTAAAAGTTAATGGCTAAACATATCTTTACAAAAGTTCACAATGCTGCCGCAGATCCGATATAATGTGGACAACATTGAATAAATCCATCTTCGTCAGGTTAGGTACTGATAATTAATCACTCAAACCCCTTTATCTAAACCTCTCTACATAACCGCCGGACTCGCGGTTGTCTGTAGTTGTCCATGTCTACAGTCCTCCATGTCTGTAGTTTTTTTTAACACTTTTCATTCGTGTTTGTAGTTCTAATTGAATCCTTGTCAAACGCGCGATGGGTTGTGGGTAATATCAGCCGTCAGAGTGCGCATCGATCTACACTTCACTGCACTTCACTACACTGAAGAAAGATGAACATTTTATGCATTTCCCCCAGTGTGTAAAGTTGCAGTTTGAGCATCAAAATGTCCCTCCAGCTCCAGTTCTTCTCTATATCAGTGTTTCTGAACCCCTGAAACGCCTCCGTTGTATCTTGAGTTTCTTCCGGGAACGACTCGTCACAATATTCCTCATTATAATAATTAATATGCAGAAAAAAAAGGGGCGGGGCCTGGTTGAGTTAGTTAGTAGTGTGTTAAACTGGTGGTTATGGTGAGGGGCGGGACATTTCCCAAACACACTCGAAGCGCTCGACCAATCACAACACACTGCTCCAGCCGACCAATCAGAGCACAGTGTGCTTTTCAGGAGGAGGGGCTTCATAGAGACAGGAAGTAAACAGAGCGTTACTGACAGACTGGGAAGAGAGGAGCCGCAACAATGGAGAATATGAGGAGAATAATCAACATTACAGCTGGAAAACTTGTTCTAGTAGAGCCTGAAACATTAATTTGCTCATATTTAATGCTGTCAATACTATTATAAGTGTTTTCATGAGATGTTTAAGTGAAGAATAACGGCACTCTTCTTTGTCCTTCAGTAACGGATCACCAAGCAAACATCCGTATGGAATGACATTCACCGTGAGACCGGGAACCAAAACGCCCATCACACCCGTGACCAAAGACTCGCCCTGATCCGGGGAACTCCTCAACTGATCTCCCAGAGACGTGCCTTCCCTTACACACACACACACACACACACGTAAACGCCTCTGACACACGGTCTGGAGCTTTATCACACGTGTTGCTGAAGTATTACTGTACGGTTTCGGACACAGGACTTCCTAGAGCTGCTGAAATCACTCGAAGGAGCAACTGTGCTTGTATATGAACACAAACTCACAATATTTGACATTATGATGTCATAACTTTTAATTTAATTCACTTAAATCATTTGTTTAATCCATTACCTGATCGGTTGTTTCGTCAGGTTCATTAGACGTTTCTGTTCATGCTAAAAACGTCTTTAATCATTAATGTACACATTTTCTCTCCGGCTCTCGATCCGAGAGCTTCTTCCAATGGTGCTGGATTATATTTTCAGGTCAAAACAATGTATTTTATGAACTAAAGTATAAAATAAGCCTTATGCTTTAGATACCGATGGCTTTTCTCAACAAACAAATATGATTTCGCTGCTTTTCATGGTTATTTCAAATCTGAAGCAAGAATCAAAAGACAAAATGAAGCAAACTTCGCTTTTTTTTTTATGAATATACCGGATAAAAATAAGCTTGTGTGTAAATAAGAAATTTTTTGGGAAATCTCACATTTCTTTAAAGGTTTAAATTGTGTGATAAATGTCAATAGGTCAATAATTGTGCTTTATTAATCTATGGAATTATTTCTACGAGTGAGATTTGTGAGATTGTTATTTTGTAAATTTAACAATTTGTTAAAACGCCTGAAGGGAACAATATAACCACAATATCCTGCAATAAAAAAAACATGCGAGAGCAAAAATAGACAGATGACAGAAACTTTATTGAACAGTGACTTTATTTTTCTTTTCTTTTTTTGATCTGAAGGAATGAAATGTTTGTTTGCTCAAATATGAGATGAAAACAGCATAATCACAACAATCAGCATAAACGCCCATTTCTGTTAATAAAAAATTAATTTTTTCTGCTTGCACACTTGAAACTCATGAATGGTCACGGACGAGTGTATTTGATGGAGCTGGGCGTGTGGTTTCCCATGATGCTCTAGGGCGCGGGTGTGTGCGGGCTGACGCTGTGGTGCAGCACCTGATGGTCCCAGCCCACGCTGGTCAACACACACGAGCCCGGGGCCCAACACACACCGCGCACGAAGTCCTGGTGCCGCCGGTCCCTGAAACTGAACACACACCGTGAACACACTTCTGGATGGACAACACTTCACACACACACCGTGCCACGGCTTTATAGATGTGCATCATGACAATGTTTTGATTCATAACATGGAGATCATGTGAACAATGATATTTTTGAAATACCTAGAAGTACATTCGTGCTCAAAATTAACGGCACCCCTGGTAAATATGATCAAACTGGCTGTACAAATAAATCTGCATCGTTTATCCTTTTGATCTTTCATTCAAAAAATTGCCAAAAATCTAACCTTTCATTGAAGTAAAATAATTGAAAGTGGGGGGAAATCACATTATGAAATAAATGTTCTTCTCCAAAACAAGTTGGCCACAATTATTGGTACCCCTAACATTTTTTAAGAGTGAAATATCTCTGAAGTATATTCCCATTAATATTGACCTTTTTTAGCACACCAGGGTGACTAGGAACATGAAATTGTCCAGGCATGACTTCTTGTTTGACAGGAGTTTAAATATGAGGAAACACAAAGGCCAAATCCCCTTAATCATTCATCAGAATGAGTAAAACCAAAGAATTTAGTTCTGATGTGCATCAAAAGATTGTTGAGCATCACAAAATAGAAAGTGGCTGTGAGAAAATAGCTAAAGCATTGAAAATCCCCATTTTGACCATCAGGGCAATAATTAAGAAGTTCCAATCATCTAAAGATGTTACGAATCTGCCAGGAAGAGGACGTGTGTCTATATTGCCTTAATGCACGGCGAGGAGGAGCGTTTGAGTGGCCAAAGACTCTTCAAGGATCACAGATGGAGAATTACAGAGATTGGTTGAGTCTTGGGGGTCAGAAAGCCTATTAAAAAAAATCAAACAACCCCTACATCACCACATGTTGTTTGGGAGGGTTTCAAGAAAAATCCTCCTCGCACATTCAAAAACAAACTCCAGCAAATTCAATTGTCAGACACGACTGGACCTTCAGACGGCACAGGCTTCTGTGGTCAGATGAAACTAAAAAAAGATATT
>JAULUF010000021.1:927500-952500 GCA_031834385.1 Semotilus atromaculatus | reverse complement strand
TGGTATCATATATAAAGAAGGTCAAAACTTACAAAAAGTACTATGGTATTAGTAGTAACTTTCAATCAAAGTAGAGACATCTCTAATGTTTCATTACAAAATGAATCTGCGTTTTTGAACAAATCGGTTTAATGAATGATTCAATGACTCACTCATAAAGAGTCATTTGCTTTGCCCTGGAATGAATCAGCCATTTTGAACGAATCGTTTAAGAGAATGATTCAGGACAATGATTTGCTGCCACTTACTGGCAGTTTTAGCTTTATATTAAAAGTCGCTCTGTAGTCGATCATTTTATCCCTTAAACTCATCTTTGATCAACAAAATGACATTTTTAAATGTTTTTTCTTTGAAAAAAAATCATCATGTCTTAAAACATCTTGAATGTAACTCAACACCCTCGCCTCATTTAGTATGCACGGTTCTATGAATATGCAAATGAGCCCCGCCTCCACTCACTCACTCCCTTACTCACTCAGAGATCCACTGGTTGACGATCACACGTTGATCTGATTGGTTACAAGGTCGTTTGTGACGTCAGAAACACCAGCGATTTCACACCGTGTTTTTGAGACTGTCTTTGGTTCACTGCAGTTTTAAGGAGGAAATACTCAGCAATGCTGTCGACTTATGAACTTACACATGGATTGTCTTAAAGCACATTAAAAACACATACTATCCGTCCTAAATAATATAAAAAAATAGAATTAGTACGTCCCAAATCGTAGTATGTTGAAATGAGTATCAATTGAACTGCCTGAAAAACCTCCTCATGCGAGCGTAAATATTTTTTTGCAATAAACGTTTTTTTTTTGCGAAATTGACGTGTTTCCATTGTGTGTATTTTCAATTCGCGATTTCAATTTGAGCAATTTGAAGAGTAATGGAAACGCGGCTACTATCTAACCTGACGAAAATGTATTTTTTCAATGTTGTCCACATTATACTTCATCTGCAGCAGCATTGTGAACTTTTGTAAAGATACGTTTAGCCATTAAATTTTAATACTCATCATTATATTCAAATTGCGAACGCATGAGGAGATTCTCCGCATGAAAGACCCGCGATCATCGTGTTTCAACATTTCTCTCCGAAACTGTAGAAAATTAAATTAGATTGAATAGCCTAGAGGATTTTAACTGTGACGAGATGATTGACAGGTCAGTTTACGGTGACAGGATGATTGACAGCTCAGTTTACGGTGACAACACGCAACTAAGCGTCAGAGCGTCCGATAAAGATGACGAAGTAGTTTGTCCCAAAGCTCGCAAACTCTTTTGCTACACACTCAACAGTATGTACTCTTTCTTCACAAAAAGAGTACATACTTTTAGGGTGCAGTATAAGTAGACGAATTGAGACTTAACGAGTGAGTCATTGAATCATTCACTCAAACGAAGCTTCTGAATTGCAAAAGCCGCCTCTGCTTTCAACACCATATCAATACTGCTGTACCGTGGTATTAACAAGATCTTGTAAGGGTGGGATCACAATGCTACATGCCCATAAACACAGTAATGCGGTGAGTGTGTGTTTTACCCGCGTCTGACGCCAGGATCAGCGCGCGCTCCGAGATCCAGCTAGCGTCCGTGACTCCGGCGTCCGTCTGAACGCCCGCCTTACAGTAGCCCTCGCTGGGGGCCAGTTTGGGGTCCGTGTACACCCACACCGAGCCCTGCCAGCTGCGGCCCGACAGGCTGGACGCGCCCAGCAGCAGAGACCCGTCTGACACACAACAACATCATCAACATCATCATCATCATCATCATCATCATCAACATCATCATCATCATCATCATCATCATCCTCATCATTATCATCATCATCATCATCATCAACATCAACAACAACATCATCATCATCATCCTCATCATTATCATCATCATTATCATCATCATCATCATCATCAACATCAACAACAACATCATCATCATCATCATCATCATCATCATCAACATCAACAACAACATCATCATCATCATCCTCATCATTATCATCATCATCATCATCATCATCATCATCAACATCAACAACAACATCATCATCATCATCCTCATCATTATCATCATCATTATCATCATCATCATCATCATCATCATCATCATCATTATCAACATCATCATCAACATCAACAACATCATCATCATCATCAACATCAACAACAACATCCTCATCATTATCATCATCATTATCATCATCATCATCATCATCATCAACAACATCATCATCCTCATCCTCATCATCATCATCATCATCACCATCAACATCATCATCAGAAAATACACAATTGAGAAATAATTCAATGACATGCAATGTGCAAGTGCATTCAGAATACATGTATTAATAATTAATAACAAATACATTAAATATAAGTATACAATAAATGCTAAATATATATTATTGATATAGATATATTTGTAGTTTGATTAAATAGTCTGTCAAACCAAAATTGATTCACCTTCAACATTTCTCACATTATCACAGTTTATTCGCCATAGTTTAGAAAATGGTCATAAAGAACTCAGAGTTATTAAATTAGTGTATATTTCAGTGGTTTTGTCCGTCCTTCTGTTAGACTCACACATGAATTATGTTGAATACAATGCTTCATGTTGTTCAGGCTGTGTGTAAAAAGAGCATTAGCAATTACAGAAAAAACACATGATCAGCTCAAAGTGTCGGAATCATTTTTGATCACAAGTTTTTTACTGGCAGTCACTGTATGAAGAATATTTTGGGTATAATATGTCATATTGTATAATTTGGGTGTAATATGTGTTTATTTTGCTCTCCTCACTTACATAAATGAACTATAGTGTCCTGCACCCATCAATAAAAAAATATAAAAAATTATTTCTGGTGTCTGATGACTGCAAGTGAGACATTTGTTGCAGCAAAATAAAATAATCAGCGTTGCAGTTAAGTAATAATAAACGTAGTTAAGAATAAATGTATAGATTTGTATTATATTGCACATATATTATAACTCCTATATTTCATGGATCTGATGCACATGAGTTTATTTCGATCAGTTTTAATCTGACCTTTCCTGTAATCCACCGCATCCAGGTGTCTCTCCATACACGCCGGGGCGTTTACAGGGATATTCCAGCAGTTATCCTTAATCATTATGATCTCGAGTTATTATCAATATCAATATCACGCTGAACAACACATGCAAACTCCCGCAATGAATGAAAAAGACACGCGCGAGTGCGGCACTTCCGCTTTCAGCGCCGAAGACACTTCAAAATAAAAGCTGAAAAAATGAAACGAACTTCAAAATAAGAGCCGTTTGTCTCTCATTGAATACAATTATTATTATCAATATAATATATATATAGTTTAAATGACTATATGTAATTATGCTTATGATAAAAATAACGAAACATAAAATATCAAATGTATTTATACATTTATAAATACACCTCTAGGTGTCGCGCTAGCTCCAGTTTTACACTTTAAGACTAATATTTATCAATGAGATGAGAGGAAAATGTATTTTTAGTGCTTTGCGTTTGCGTGAGAAAACTATAAACTATAAATATAATATAATATGAGAGAAAAAAATATTTCAGTGTTTTTTATTGTATTTCAGTGATTTCACAGCATATCAGACACTATGTCAATATAATAAACTCTGTCCTATTCGCATTGGCTTACAAAATAAATCTAGCGGGTCACAGATTCTGCTTAATTCTGTTCTATTGTATTCTATTCTAGTGTAGTCTATTCTATTCTAGTGTAGTGTAGTCTATTCTACTGAAGTCTATTCTACTCGAGTCTATTCTATTCTGCTGTAGTCTATTCCACTCTATTCTACTGTAGTCTACTCTATTCTAGTCTATTCTACTCTACTCTAGTCGATTCTACTCTAGTCTGGTCTATTCTATTCTATTCTAGTGTAGTCTATTCTGAGTTGAGCAGCAATATTAAAAAAGGAAAGGTAACATTCCATAATACCCTATCAATGACCTATAATACCCTAGCACTTATCCATAATACCATAGAAACACCTTAGCAACCACCCAGAATACCTTAGTAACCACACATAATACCATAGAAACGCCCTGCCAACACCCAGAACACCTTAGCAACCAGACACAGTACAATAGAAACGCCTTGCCAACCACCCACAACACCTTAGCAACCACTCAATATACCATAGAAACACCCTGCCAACCACCCACAACACCTTAGCAACCACACATAATACCATAGAAACGCCCAGCCAACCACCCAGAACACCTTAGCAACCAGACATAATACCATAGACACGCCCTGCCAACCATCCACAAAACCTTAACAACCACACAAAATACCATATAAATGCACAACCACTCATTATACCCTAGAAATGCCCTGGCAACCATGCAGAACACTTTAGTAATCGCATAGAACACCCTAGCAACTCCCTGGCAACCACCCTTAACACTCTAGCCACTACCTATAATACCCCAACAATGCCCTGGCCAAACACCTTGGTAACCACAAGACATCCAAGCAACCAATCCAACACTCTAGCAAAACCCTGGCAATCACCCAGAACAGCCTAGAAACATCCCTGCAACTACCAGACCACCCTAGCAACCACCTAAAATACCATAGCAATGCCCTGTCAATTACCCAGAACACCCTTAGAACCATCCATAATACCTTAGCAACAACCTGTTAATCACCCAGAACACCCTAGCAACCACATAGCAACATGTTAAGAACCACCCTGAACACTAACCTGTCCAATCAGAATTCAGAGTCTGAACGATCCACGTGTTATTGTGTTTCTCATACTGGTGAAAAACGAGAGTCTTACAGTAAATCACATATGTGGTGTGATTATGAGTTCAGATGTTATGAACTCATGAATATTATGGTGGCGCTCTGAGCATTTGAGTGGCTGGAGATTCCAGAGTGAACGACGACTTTAATCAGACTGGATCCAGTCGAACAGGAAAACTGGTGATTCTGAGGCGGGAGTTTCCTGCAGATCTTAGAAACTCAGACACACACATCAGTCATGTAGAGTTATTGTGATTAGTTACAGAGTTGTCTAATTCATACCCAGCTAAACCAAACCCGGTGGAAATAAACTCGATTAGAGAAATACTGAATAAATCACCTCTTTGAGCTTCTGTGATGTTTCAGACGTGTGTGAACATGCAGAAGTTCAGGAGCAGAAGAGCAGAATGTTCTGCCACACAGCCCACACACACACACACACACTTATTCAGAACATACACACACACACACACACTTACACTCATTCAGAACATACACACACACACTTACACTTACACTTACACACACACACACACACACACACACTTACACTAATTCAGAACATACACACACACACTTACACTTACACACACACACTCATTCAGAACATACACACACACACACACTTACACTCATTCAGAACATACACACACACACTTACACTTACACACACACACACACACACACACTCATTCAGAACATACACACACATACTCATTCAGAACGCACACACTCATTCAGAACACACACACACATACTCATTCAGAACGTACACACACATTCATAAAATACACACAAACTCATTCAGAACATACTCACATACTCATTCAGAACATACACACACATACTCTTTCAGAACACACACACACACACACATTCATTCAGAAAATACACACACTCATTCAGAACTCACACACACAGACAAACACACATTAATTCAGAATATACACACACTCATTCAGAACATACACACACTTATTCAGAACATACACAGGTGAGCGTGTATGTTCTGAATGAGAGTGTGTGTGTGTGTGTGAGAGAGAGAGAGAGAGAGAGAGAGAGAGAGAGAAAGTGTGTGTGACACAATGTGCGTAATAGATAATTCTGTAACAAATCACAATAATGGTGCGTTCACACCGGACGCGAATAGCGCGAATGCAAAGACGCGTTACGCGCGTAAAAAATTCCTGCGGCGCGAATGAGGCGTAGAGCGCGGCGCGGTAGACGCGAATACGCCTCGTTCGCGCTAATGGCGCGAATTAAGCGTCTGGCGCGTTAAGCGCGAATGATTTAGTTAGTGCTATTTGTGCATTCGGCGCGAATTGACGCAGAAGTTCAGATTTTTCAACTCGGGCGGCAGACGCGAATTCGCGTCAAACGCGTGAATGCACAAATGGCACTAACTAAATAATTCGCGCTTAACGCGCCAGATTCTTACACCGTGTCCTAACTACACGCGACGCGATAAAATTCCAGCGACAGCAAGTGTGTCTGTCCACACTAGACGCGACGCGACTAGCCATTCAGAACAGCGTGTGGGCGGAGTCTCTCTGTGAAAGCGCACTGCTGGCCCGCACTCGCATTGGATCTGTCAGCCGCGTCGTCGCAGAAATAGGAACCGTTTCTAAATTAGAAACTTCGCGTGTCGCCGTCGCGTCTGGTTAGGACAAAAACTCTGATTAACATGGAAAAGATACCTTTTATCGCGTGTCGCGGCGTCGCGTCGCGTGTAGTTAGGACACGGTGTTAATTCGCGCCATTCGCGCGAATGAGGCGTATTCGCGTCTACCGCGCCGCGCTCTACGCCTCATTCGCGCCGCAGGAATTTTTTACGCGCGTAACGCGTCTTTGCATTGACTTAACATTGAAATCACTCGCGCCTGACGCGCTATTCGCGTCCGGTGTGAACGCACCATACACCGTGTCCTAGTATGGAAAGCCAAAAGGGTCAAATTTCGCCACTAAGCAAACGCGTTTCATTCTCAAGACGCCGGTATTTACGGCGTTTTAGACGAAAAGACGCCGCAAAGTACGGCGTTACGTGGTACAAACGCCGCAAATTACGGCGTTTTCAAAGCAAAATCGCCGTCATTATCGGCGTATTTTATGTCCAGCCAATGACGCCGTTTCTGACGCCGCAGGCCATCCATAGTGCGCCGTTATTTGCGGCGCTTCTGTCTGACAAAGACGGCGTAAAAAGCGGCGTTTTGTATAAAATTATAATCAGCCCCACCCTTTTCTTCAAAGTTCAGCCCATCTAATGAAGTAGATGGAAAGACATATGTAGTAGATTGTCGATGTTAATGGCGATCCGGTTCTGGTTTGTTAGGACTAGTGTTTGGACTGTTATCGTGTCACATTTTTAGTTCTTCATTGGGCACGTGTATCCCCCTTTTTCCTTTATCATATGTGGGTATGATTTTAGCCTCTGTTTACATTCATGTCTGTGAAATACATTAGATTGCCCAGCAAACTTACTACCTTCAGTGGGCATTGGTCTGCGTGCACGGGAAGCAGTGTCGTTTTGCTCTTAGTAGGGGTTCGA
This sequence comes from Semotilus atromaculatus, assembly GCA_031834385.1. Classification (NCBI taxonomy): domain Eukaryota; kingdom Metazoa; phylum Chordata; class Actinopteri; order Cypriniformes; family Leuciscidae; genus Semotilus; species Semotilus atromaculatus. The sequence continues at coordinate 945,176 of JAULUF010000021.1, read as the reverse complement.
CTCCAAGGTCCGACCGTATTATCTCCGCTGTGTTTCTTTTGTATTGGTCTGTTGGTGTATCTTCAATTTCGGAAGACTACGTAGGCCTACTCGATAGCTGACAACTGACTTGAATCATACAAGACTTTAATATATTTCACATAGCCTATACTTTATTTATTATCACGCTGCCATTGCCTTAAAATAGACATTAATATTGCCAACAGTGAAGAATATGTACTACCTTGTTCATTCTGATGTGATATAACGATTATATGACGGTTTGTTTTGTAACACTAAATTATTCATTTTACTCATTGCTGCCACATAGCTGCCACAATGTCAATCATGTCGTAATAATGAGATCTTATGTCGTTAAAACGACATATTTTCTCGTAGCCTAATAACGAGATCTTACGTTAAAACGACATATTTTCTTGGCCTTATATAAGGACACGTGTCGTACAAAATATGCCTTTATCCACATAAAATGTATAGCCAATCACGCCTTTATCACACTTCTACGTTCAAAAAGAGTTAATCAATGAGGCCCTTTAAAATATATATATTTTATATAGGCCTATAATATATTATATATAGGCCTATATAATATATTATATGTAAGACTTATTTTTGTTAATAGGCTATATCTTCATTACCTAGAGATATAATTAAACAAAAAGTAGCTAAACACATCTAACAGAACATAGCCTAAGTTGTTTATTGTTTACAACATTGCGTTCTTATTTTGTTTAATGAACGAAATGTCAATCTTCGTCTTTATAACAGAATAATACAATACAATACAATACAATACAAAAATCTTCAAGATACAGCATACAATATTCACAAGTCCCTTAACTTCCTCACATTAAATGATAATAAAACTGAGATATTAGTGATTGGCTCTCCAGCCTCAGTCAAAAGGATGGACCAGTCCTTCTATATTGATGGGTTCCATATAAAGCCTTCATCACTGACTCGCAACCTCGGTGTCTTATTTGACTCAACTCTGTCTTTTGGCTGTCATATTTCTTCCATTGTTAAAAACTCTTTCTTTCATCTTCGAAATATTGCTCGTCTAAGACCATCTCTCACTTTAGCTGACGCCGAACTCTTAATTCATGCATCAATCACATCACGTCTGGATTATTGCAATGCTTTATTTCTTGGCCTTCCCAAAAAACTTATTGCAAGATTACAGTACGTCCAAAACTCAGCAGCAAGAGTTCTCACCTCCACCAGGCGTTCTGCTCACATTACTCCGGTGCTTCATGACCTTCACTGGTTACCTGTTTCATCTCGTATCCACTTTAAGGTATTGCCTTTAACATATAAGGCATTAAACGGTCTTGCACCCCCATATTTGTCTGATCTACTTTTCACCTACCGTCCTGCACGTTCTCTCAGATCAACTGAACTTGGTTTACTGTCCATCCCTCGTTTTCGATTATCTACAGTAGGTGGAAGGTCATTTAGTGTTAATGCGCCAACATTATGGAATTCACTGCCCCTTTCACTTCGAAATATCTCATCAGTGACTGCTTTCAAGACACAGTTAAAAACATATCTGTTTAACATGTACTTCGTCTAAATGTGATTATATGTGTCCTTTGTGATTGTAAGTTGTGTGTCAGTGTTTAAATGTATTATAAATGTACCATGTAAAGCGACCTTGAGCTTTGGAAAGGCGCTATATAAATAAAACTTCTTCTTCTTCTTCTTCTTCTTACATGTATAACGAATTGTCACCTTTTAAACAGTCCTTTGTGTGGTGGAATAAGCAATGCTATAGATAAATATAATGGTAAGTATCTTAATTTAAACTTTATTTTATTATTGTATTAGTTCATTAACTAATTATGCTAACTCAACTAATTTATTTGTAAAGAGCTGGAAATTACTAATTAAATAATGTCAAATATTAAATGTAGGCTATTGATTAGAGTTGCCAGACTAAAGTTTTTTCTAGACTAGTAGTCATTCATTTAAGAAATTATGACTAATCGCAGGTTTATATTCAATCCTGGGTGTATTGGCTATACATCAATATAGTTAAATATTGGAGTAAAGCGCTCAAGCGCATGCAAAACTTGCCGCAAAGCACCGGCAAAAGTAGGCTAATGATATTAAATGTGTCTAAAAAAATAAAAAATAAAATATATATATATATTAAATGTGTCTGAAAAAAATAACGAAGCATTTTAATTGTTTATTAAGTCTTTTCTAAATCAGGCTGCCTGCAAACATATCTCCATACATCTCCGCTGTAATGTAGTCTAGATGCGCCTTTCATACGGACAGGATTACATAATCAGATGGTACAGTACGTAGGCTATTTGCTTTCGATTGGGTTTTTTTCGTTGGTTACAAAAAAAAACAAAAAACGTCATATAATCTCACATCAGAATGAACAAGGTAGTACAAAATATATTCTTCACTGTTAGCAATATTAATGTCTATTTTAAGGCAATGGCAGCGTGATAATAAATAAAGTATAGGCTATGTGAAATATATTAAAGTCTTGTATGATTCAAGTCAGTTGTTGACTTTGAAGACATACATCAACAGACCAATACAAAAGAAACAAAGCGCAGATAATACGGTCGGACCTTGGAGTCGAACCCCTACTAAGAGCAAAACGACACTGCTTCCCGTGCACGCAGACCAATGCCCACTGAAGGTAGTAAGTTTGCTGGGCAATCTAATGTATTTCACAGACATGAATGTAAACAGAGGCTAAAATCATACCCACATATGATAAAGGAAAAAGGGGGATACACGTGCCCAATGAAGAACTAAAAATGTGACACGATGACAGTCCAAACACTAGTCCTAAGTAACAAACCAGAACCGGATCGCCATTCACATCGACAATCTACTACATGTCTTTCCATCTACTTCATTAGATGGGCTGAACTTTGAAGAAAAGGGTGGGGCTGATTATAATTTTATACAAAACGCCGCTTTTTACGCCGTCTTTGTCAGACAGAAGCGCCGCAAATAACGGCGCACTATGGATGGCCTGCGGCGTCAGAAACGGCGTCATTGGCTGTATATAAAATACGCCGATAATGACGGCGATTTTGCTTTGAAAACGCCGTAATTTGCGGCGTTTGTACCACAGAACGCCGTACTTTACGGCGTCTTTTCGTCTAAAACGCCGTAAATACCGGCGTCTTGAGAATGAAACGCGTTTGCTTAGTGGCGAAATTTGACCCTTTTGGCTTTCCATATCCTAGCTACACGCGACGCCTTGTATTGCTGACACCGCCGTCGGTGTGTGAATGGGTGAATGTGAAGCAAATGTAAAGCGCTTTGGTGGCCATTGGGTCTGTGAAAGCGCTATATAAATGCAGTCCATTTATCATCATCTTTATCATCTCCATCGTCTCTATAACTGATCAATAAATCATCTGTCCGGTTCACAGATCTCTCTGGTTTCCCGTCAAGTCAAGTATATTTATATAGTGCTTTTCACAATACAGATTGTATCAAAGCAGCTTCACAGTATCAATCAAAACAACATAACAATGTTCGTTTGGTAGGGCTGATCAATGGTATTAATGATTGGTTAATTAATTTGAATATCCCCAACTGAGCAAGCCAAAGGCAACAGTGGCAAGGAACCGAAAAACTCCATCAGGTGACCCAATGGTGTCCTAAAACTCCATCAAGTGACCCAATGGTGTCCTAAAACTCCATCAGATGACCCAATGGTGTCCTAAAACTCCATCAGATGACCCAATGGTGTCCTAAAACTCCATCAGGTGACCCAATGGTGTCCTAAAACTCCATCAGGTGACCCAATGGTGTCCTAAAACTCCATCAAGTGACCCAATGGTGTCCTAAAACTCCATCAGATGACCCAATGGTGTCCTAAAACTCCATCAGATGACCCAATGGTGTCCTAAAACTCCATCAGATGACCCAATGGTGTCCTAAAACTCCATCAGGTGACCCAATGGTGTCCTAAAACTCCATCAGGTGACCCAATGGTGTCCTAAAACTCCATCAAGTGACCCAATGGTGTCCTAAAACTCCATCAGGTGACCCAATGGTGTCCTAAAACTAAAACTCCATCAGATGACCCAATGGTGTCCTAAAACTCCATCAGATGACCCAATGGTGTCCTAAAACTCCATCAGATGACCCAATGGTGTCCTAAAACTCCATCAGATGACCCAATGGTGTCCTAAAACTCCATCAGGTGACCCAATGGTGTCCTAAAACTCCATCAAGTGACCCAATGGTGTCCTAAAACTCCATCAGATGACCCAATGGTGTCCTAAAACTCCATCAGATGACCCAATGGTGTCCTAAAACTCCATCAGATGACCCAATGGTGTCCCAAAACTCCATCAGGTGACCCAATGGTGTCCTAAAACTCCATCAGATGACCCAATGGTGTCCTAAAACTCCATCAGGTGACCCAATGGTGTCCTAAAACTCCATCAGGTGACCCAATGGTGTCCTAAAACTCCATCAGATGACCCAATGGTGTCCTAAAACTCCATCAGGTGACCCAATGGTGTCCTAAAACTCCATCAGATGACCCAATGGTGTCCCAAAACTCCATCAGGTGACCCAATGGTGTCCTAAAACTCCATCAGATGACCCAATGGTGTCCTAAAACTCCATCAGATGACCCAATGGTGTCCTAAAACTCCATCAGGTGACCCAATGGTGTCCTAAAACTCCATCAGGTGACCCAATGGTGTCCTAAAACTCCATCAAGTGACCCAATGGTGTCCTAAAACTCCATCAGATGACCCAATGGTGTCCTAAAACTCCATCAGGTGACCCAATGGTGTCCTAAAACTCCATCAGATGACCCAATGGTGTCCTAAAACTCCATCAGGTGACCCAATGGTGTCCTAAAACTCCATCAGGTGACCCAATGGTGTCCTAAAACTCCATCAGATGACCCAATGGTGTCCTAAAACTCCATCAGGTGACCCAATGGTGTCCTAAAACTCCATCAAGTGACCCAATGGTGTCCTAAAACTCCATCAGATGACCCAATGGTGTCCTAAAACTAAAACTCCATCAGATGACCCAATGGTGTCCTAAAACTCCATCAGATGACCCAATGGTGTCCTAAAACTCCATCAGATGACCCAATGGTGTCCTAAAACTCCATCAGATGACCCAATGGTGTCCTAAAACTCCATCAGGTGACCCAATGGTGTCCTAAAACTCCATCAAGTGACCCAATGGTGTCCTAAAACTCCATCAGATGACCCAATGGTGTCCTAAAACTCCATCAGATGACCCAATGGTGTCCTAAAACTCCATCAGATGACCCAATGGTGTCCCAAAACTCCATCAGGTGACCCAATGGTGTCCTAAAACTCCATCAGATGACCCAATGGTGTCCTAAAACTCCATCAGGTGACCCAATGGTGTCCTAAAACTCCATCAGGTGACCCAATGGTGTCCTAAAACTCCATCAGATGACCCAATGGTGTCCTAAAACTCCATCAGGTGACCCAATGGTGTCCTAAAACTCCATCAGATGACCCAATGGTGTCCCAAAACTCCATCAGGTGACCCAATGGTGTCCTAAAACTCCATCAGATGACCCAATGGTGTCCTAAAACTCCATCAGATGACCCAATGGTGTCCTAAAACTCCATCAGGTGACCCAATGGTGTCCTAAAACTCCATCAGGTGACCCAATGGTGTCCTAAAACTCCATCAAGTGACCCAATGGTGTCCTAAAACTCCATCAGATGACCCAATGGTGTCCTAAAACTCCATCAGGTGACCCAATGGTGTCCTAAAACTCCATCAGATGACCCAATGGTGTCCTAAAACTCCATCAGGTGACCCAATGGTGTCCTAAAACTCCATCAGGTGACCCAATGGTGTCCTAAAACTCCATCAGATGACCCAATGGTGTCCTAAAACTCCATCAGGTGACCCAATGGTGTCCTAAAACTCCATCAAGTGACCCAATGGTGTCCTAAAACTCCATCAGATGACCCAATGGTGTCCTAAAACTCCATCAGATGACCCAATGGTGTCCTAAAACTCCATCAGATGACCCAATGGTGTCCTAAAACTCCATCAGGTGACCCAATGGTGTCCTAAAACTCCATTAGGTGACCCAATGGTGTCCTAAAACTCCATCAAGTGACCCAATGGTGTCCTAAAACTCCATCAGATGACCCAATGGTGTCCTAAAACTCCATCAGATGACCCAATGGTGTCCTAAAACTCCATCAGGTGACCCAATGGTGTCCTAAAACTCCATCAGATGACCCAATGGTGTCCTAAAACTCCATCAGATGACCCAATGGTGTCCTAAAACTCCATCAGGTGACCCAATGGGTGGGAGAACCCAGGCTCAGACGGGGGCCAGTTCTCCTCTGGCGTTTATGAAACTAGAGGCCGGATTTACAGTAACTGTAAGATAAAAAAATGTATATGAATGTCTCTAAACAGACTTTAAACGCGAACCTGTGATAAACGCTGATGGCGTTCACATGCGCATTAAGAACTGATTCTATAGTTATGTGTGTTTGAATATATGTGCGCAGGTTTGTAATTCCCTACAAACCATGCCTGAACAAACTACTTGTCTTGTCTATAAATTTGATACAGAATTTTGTTTTATTTTATCACTTCGGGGACAGTACGTGAAACGAAATTCACAACGCTTTATCTGTAGAGTGGGAAAGGGATCCTCCATAGGGAGAGGCTGGTTGGCACTTCAGCACTGCATTGTCATCGGGTCCAGGCGAAGGTGTGTGTGTGTGTGTGTGTGTGTGTGTGTGTGTGTGTGTCCAGGCGAAGCTCCTCGTCAGATCTGGATACGGCCTGGATCCGGCAGGCTGCGGGAAAACCTCGGGATAAACAAAGACACTCAAATTAGCGTAGATGCCATTCTTCTTATGATGTACAAAGTACATCAGGATTTAAGGGAAGTGTTCCCAGTTCCGGCTGACCTAATCTATGCAGCCTAACATTGAGTTATAGAAGTCTATGATGTATTATGTGTATGCTAGGGCAAAGAGATGTGTCTTTAATCGAGCTTTGAACTGACAGAGTGTGTCTGCTTCCCGGACAATGGTAGGAAGACTATTCCAAAGTTTTGGTGATAAATAGGAAAAGGATCTACCGCCAGCAGTCGATTTTGATATTCTAGGTATTATTAACTGGCCGGAATATTGAGATCGCAATAGACGTGAAGGACTATAATTCGTTAAGAGCTCGCTCAAGTACTGCGGAGCTAAACCATTTAGTGCTTTGTAAGTAATCAACAATATTTTAAATTTGATACGATGTTTATACCATGTATATTACATTATGTTATGAATATTTATGAATGTCTGTATACCTATGGGTGTTGCATAATGTGTCGTCATAGTGATCTGGCAAGGGTGTTCAGGTGTGGCACCTTTGTCTGTGTGTGTTGAGTCACTGTCTCACCTCAGACTGGACACACCCCACACACACACACTTAAACACAGAGCTGAAATCAGTGCCCGCAGGCGGAGAGTTTTAAAACACACAAACACACGTAACTCTTCATAACACACACACACACACTGTTCAGCAAAAACTCTGGTCTGTTTGTTTATGATTTCAGATCTTATTCAGTGATTGTATAAATCAACATTTAGTCTCTGAAACTTACCTAAAACTGCTGGTTAATTTCCTGAACGACCACAGCACACACACACACACACACACACACACACACACACACACACACACAGCTTTCTTTTGCTATACTTGTGAGGACATTCCATAGGCGTAATGATTTTTATACTGGACAAACTGTATATTCTATCCCCTTACACACACACACACACACACACACTGCCCCTATCCCTAAATCTACCCATGCATTTTTAATAAAACATTGTTTTTTATGTTTATTAAGCTATTTGAATTATGAGGACTCATTAAATGTCCACATAAACCACATTTAAGTTGTAATACCAGTGTAATATGCATGTCATTATACAAATTTGTGTCCTCATAAATCACATAAACGAGCACACACACACACACACACACACACACACACACTGAATATAGTGTTCATCCGTCTGTATCATAATAATGAATCACGATTAAATTCCATCTCTGTTACTTTGAGGATGTGAGTGTGTGTGTGTGTGTGTGTGTGCGCATGTTGATTCATGTTATGAAGGGTGTGACGCTGTGAGGAAGGGTATAACACACACACACACACACACAGGTGACCGGCTCCTGAAATAAAAGCCAAATACAGACGCTGCATTTGAACACTTTACACACACAGAACTACAACTTTCACACACAAACCGGTGAGTTGTTCACTTTACCGTGGTAAACTAACCCTGACTTTAAGTGTCATTCACTTGTGTTTTACAGAAAGTTGTGTTTTATCCGTTTAGATCGAGATATTGTCCGGATGAAGACGTGGATTTTTCTTTCTTTAGCAGGTTTGTTGTGTTCAAGCTTTTAATCATGATGGTTTTGGGCATGTATCATATTATGAACATCATGTTTAAAAAAAAAAAAGATAATGATATTCTTCATATGTTATGTAAATGTTATGCTAATAAATCAGTACAATGGCATATGTGAGTTTAACTACTTAAAACATTGTTTATTTCAATCGTATCTTTGTTCAGTTGTATCTATTTGTTGCGATTTGTAAATTTTTTAGTTCTTTTTTAATGACTTTTTTAATTACTGAGTGTTTATTGTCTTTAATAATGCTTGATATTTATATTAGTTCGGCTAGTTGTTTTTCTATGGTGTCTTTAAACTGCAGGCAAACTTGTGTAAGTGTTCTTCATCCTGTTGATTTGTGGTCATGATATTCAGCCACAATTAAATGTTTAGCAATAAGATTAAATGTGAATGATATGTGTTTTTTATTTAAATGTTATTTTTTTACGTTATTGGAATCGAAAAAATTCAAACGATACCCAATGCTAGTAAAGTGTCAGGTGTATTCTGGTCTCCAGCTCTGTCTGGTGAGTTTTACTGTGAGTTTTACCATGATTTTCCCGTGGTAAAGTGTTGTGTCCTGGTCTCCAGCTCTGTCTGGTTAGTTTTACTGTGAGTTTACCGTGATTTTACCGTGGTTAAGTGTCGTCTCCTGGTCTCCAGCTCTGTCTGGTTAGTTTTACTGTGAGTTTACCGTGATTTTACCGTGGTTAAGTGTCGTCTCCTGGTCTCCAGCTCTGTCTGGTTAGTTTTACAGTGAGTTTACTGTGATTTTACCGTGGTTAAGTGTCGTCTCCTGGTCTCCAGCTCTGTCTGGTTAGTTTTACAGTGAGTTTACTGTGATTTTACCGTGGTTAAGTGTCGTCTCCTGGTCTCCAGCTCTGTCTGGTTAGTTTTACTGTGAGTTTACCGTGATTTTACCGTGGTTAAGTGTCGTCTCCTGGTCTCCAGCTCTGTCTGGTTAGTTTTACTGTGAGTTTACCGTGATTTTCCCGTGGTTAAGTGTCGTCTCCTGGTCTCCAGCTCTGTCTGGTTAGTTTTACAGTGAGTTTACTGTGATTTTACCGTGGTTAAGTGTCGTCTCCTGGTCTCCAGCTCTGTCTGGTTAGTTTTACAGTGAGTTTACTGTGATTTTACCGTGGTTAAGTGTCGTCTCCTGGTCTCCAGCTCTGTCTGGTTAGTTTTACTGTGAGTTTACCGTGATTTTACCGTGGTTAAGTGTCGTCTCCTGGTCTCCAGCTCTGTCTGGTTAGTTTTACAGTGAGTTTACTGTGATTTTACCGTGGTAAAGTGTCATCTCCTGGTCTCCAGCTCTGTCTGGTTAGTTTTACAGTGAGTTTACCGTGATTTTACCGTGGTTAAGTGTCGTCTCCTGGTCTCCAGCTCTGTCTGGTTAGTTTTACAGTGAGTTTACTGTGATTTTACCGTGGTTAAGTGTCGTCTCCTGGTCTCCAGCTCTGTCTGGTTAGTTTTACAGTGAGTTTACTGTGATTTTACCGTGGTTAAGTGTCGTCTCCTGGTCTCCAGCTCTGTCTGGTTAGTTTTACAGTGAGTTTACTGTGATTTCACCATGGTTAAGTGTTGTGTCCTGTTCTCCAGTTCTGTCTGGTTAGTTGTACTGTGAGTTTACCGTAATTTTACCGTGGTAAAGTGTTGTGTCCTGGTCTCCAGCTCTGTCTGGTTACTTTTACAGTGAGTTTACTGTTATTTTACCGTGGTTAAGTGTCGTCTCCTGGTCTCCAGCTCTGTCTGGTTAGTTTTACAGTGAGTTTACTGTGATTTTACCGTGGTTAAGTGTTGTGTCCTGTTCTCCAGCTCTGTCTGGTTAGTTGTACTGTGAGTTTACCGTAATTTTACCGTCGTAAAGTGTTGTGTCCTGGTCTCCAGCTCTGTCTGGTTAGTTTTACAGTGAGTTTACTGTGATTTTACCGTGGTTAAGTGTTGTCTCCTGGTCTCCAGCTCTGTCTGGTTAGTTTTACTGTGAGTTTACCGTGATTTTACCGTGGTTAAGTGTTGTCTCCTGGTCTCCAGCTCTGTCTGGTTAGTTTTACAGTGAGTTTACTGTGATTTTACCGTGGTTAAGTGTCGTCTCCTGGTCTCCAGCTCTGTCTGGTTAGTTTTACTGTGAGTTTACCGTGATTTTCCCGTGGTTAAGTGTTGTGTCCTGGTCTCCAGCTCTGTCTGGTTAGTTTTACAGTGAGTTTACTGTGATTTTACCGTGGTTAAGTGTCGTCTCCTGGTCTCCAGCTCTGTCTGGTTAGTACTGTGAGTTTACCGTGATTTTACCGTGGTTAAGTGTCGTCTCCTGGTCTCCAGCTCTGCCTGGTTAGTTTTACAGTGAGTTTACCGTGGTTAAGTGTTGTCTCCTGGTCTCCAGCTCTGTCTGGTTAGTTTTACTGTGAGTTTACCGTGATTTTACCGTGGTTAAGTGTCGTCTCCTGGTCTCCAGCTCTGTCTGGTTAGTTTTACTGTGAGTTTACCGTGATTTTACCGTGGTTAAGTGTCGTCTCCTGGTCTCCAGCTCTGTCTGGTTAGTTTTACTGTGAGTTTACCGTGATTTTACCGTGGTTAAGTGTCGTCTCCTGGTCTCCAGCTCTGTCTGGTTAGTTTTACAGTGAGTTTACTGTGATTTTACCGTGGTTAAGTGTTGTGTCCTGTTCTCCAGCTCTGTCTGGTTAGTTTTACAGTGAGTTTACTGTGATTTTCCCGTGGTTAAGTGTCGTCTCCTGGTCTCCAGCTCTGTCTGGTTAGTTTTACTGTGAGTTTACCGTGATTTTACCGTGGTTAAGTGTCGTCTCCTGGTCTCCAGCTCTGTCTGGTTAGTTTTACAGTGAGTTTACTGTGATTTTCCCGTGGTTAAGTGTCGTCTCCTGGTCTCCAGCTCTGTCTGGTTAGTTTTACAGTGAGTTTACTGTGATTTTACCGTGGTTAAGTGTCGTCTCCTGGTCTCCAGCTCTGTCTGGTTAGTTTTACAGTGAGTTTACTGTGATTTTCCCGTGGTTAAGTGTCGTCTCCTGGTCTCCAGCTCTGTCTGGTTAGTTTTACAGTGAGTTTACTGTGATTTTACCGTGGTTAAGTGTCGTCTCCTGGTCTCCAGCTCTGTCTGGTTAGTTGTACTGTGAGTTTACCGTAATTTTACCGTGGTTAAGTGTCGTCTCCTGGTCTCCAGCTCTGTCTGGTTAGTTTTACTGTGAGTTTACTGTGATTTTACCGTGGTTAAGTGTCGTCTCCTGGTCTCCAGCTCTGTCTGCGGTGTGTGTGGCACAGCAGGACTGTGCTCGAGGCGCTTGTTACCCGCAGATGGGCGACCTGCTCCTGGGCCGAGAGCAGAACCTGCGCGCCTCCTCCACATGCGGTCTGATGGGGTCAGAGGTCGTCTGCGCTCCACATGGACAGGTGAGCCCCTGGAAACGCACCACTCTTTCAGAAAATGAAAGCAATTACCAAGTTGAAATTATAACGTCATAATTATGACATTAAAAAGTCGGGAATTACAACAACAAAAAAATCTAAATTCTGACTTAAAAGTCATAATAATGACATAGAAAGTCATAATAATGACATAGAAAGTCATAATTTCAACTTTTTAACTTATGACATAGAAAGTATTTTTAAAAGTCATAATTATGTCAAGTCAAGTCAAGTATTTATATAGCGCTTTTCACAATACAGATTGTATCAAAGCAGCTTCACAGTATCAATCAAAACAACATAACAATGTTAGTTTCTTAGTGGAAAAAAGACATCCACATTTGGTAGAGCTGATTAATGGTATTAATGATTGGTTAATTAATTTGAATATCCCCAACTGAGCAAGCCAAAGGCAACAGTGGCAAGGAACCGAAAAACTCCATCAAGTGACCCAATGGTGTCCTAAAACTCCATCAGGTGACCCAATGGTGTCCTAAAACTCCATCAGGTGACCCAATGGTGTCCTAAAACTCCATCAGGTGACCCAATGGTGTCCTAAAACTCCATCAGGTGACCCAATGGTGTCCTAAAACTCCATCAGGTGACCCAATGGTGTCCTAAAACTCCATCAGGTGACCCAATGGTGTCCTAAAACTCCATCAAGTGACCCAATGGTGTCCTAAAACTCCATCAGGTGACCCAATGGTGTCCTAAAACTCCATCAGGTGACCCAATGGTGTCCTAAAACTCCATCAGGTGACCCAATGGTGTCCTAAAACTCCAACAGGTGACCCAATGGTGTCCTAAAACTCCATCAGGTGACCCAATGGTGTCCTAAAACTCCATCAGATGACCCAATGGTGTCCTAAAACTCCATTAGGTGACCCAATGGTGTCCTAAAACTCCATCAGGTGATCCAATGGTGTCCTAAAACTCCATCAGGTGACCCAATGGTGTCCTAAAACTCCATCAGATGACCCAATGGTGTCCTAAAACTCCATCAGGTGACCCAATGGTGTCCTAAAACTCCATCAGGTGACCCAATGGTGTCCTAAAACTCCATCAGGTGACCCAATGGTGTCCTAAAACTCCATCAGGTGACCCAATGGTGTCCTAAAACTCCATCAGGTGACACAATGGAGAAAAAAAGGCTCAGTCGGGGGCCAGTTCTCCTCTGGCGTTTATGAAACTAGAGGCCAGATTGTGAATGTCATAATTAGTCATGTCAAATTTTTTACTTTATCTCATAATTTTGACTTTTAATGTCATAATCATGACATAAAAGTAAAATTATGCAGTAATTATGTAATAAAAGTCAAAATTATAACTCAGTATGTAATAACAAATAATAATGACATAAAATTAAAAAGTATTACTCATCCACAATTTAAATTTTTCAATTTCAATTCACAATTTTTTATGTCCTAATTAAGATTTACCCCCAAAAAAATCTTATGTGGCGCCTATGTTGGGTTTGGTTTGTTACAGAAGTTTAAATTTAAAGCAAACTAAATTATGTATTTTACACAAAATATATATTTTACAAAATAATTTAGACTCTACAATTACTAGAAAATCAAAGCTGTGTGTCTAACCAGGTTGTGTTCCAAATTTAAAATTTATATCACAAAAATTGAGCCATTTAAATATTTTAAAGTACCGTTTTTTTGTTATTAATATCTTCATGACATTTAAACACATATTCCTCTCAAATTCTCATTACGGTCATACAGTTATTAACATGATTCCAAATTGTCACATATTTTTATATAAGTTAGCAGAAATATATGTGATTGTGTGTGTGATTTAATATTTATTTTACATTACAGTAATGAGAATGTAAGGGGTAAAAGTGTTATATTGTCATGAAAATAGTATCATAACACAAAAAAGTCTTTGGGTTCACTATCTTTATGAAAATATCAAAAGACATTCTTATGATTTTAGGGTGAAATATAACTTGAGAGTTTTCGTGACATCACTCAGTTCTGGTTTTTATGGTTTGCTAGCAGCAGTTTTTGAGGCTCATTCATTTCGAGAATACTACGTGTTTACTCATGTTATTGCTGATGGTTTGTAAAATGAAATCTTCACTCAGACATTCTGTTCTCATTAGGACATGATGAGACGTAATAATTAACAAACTCAGATTCACCAGCCTGAGGCGACGCTCATCATATTAGACTGTTTTATGCTACATGTCAATGATAATTAAACACATTTTATCTCTATAATCTTACTGCATGACTGCTGGCTCATTTGTGCGTGTGTTTATTTGAAGAGAAACATCTGTGACAACATTGATACTTAAATGGATGGAAGCCCATTTTCTCAACAAAATCACAATTATGACAAAAATGTGAAAAAGTCATAATTAAGACAGAAAAAAGTCATAATTTCAACATTACAACTTTTTTTGTTTAGATCTATGAATAAGTCATAATTTTAAGTTTCGAGAAAATTTGTCCCAAGTCATAATTTTAAATTTATTTCGACTTCGAATTACATTATAATGACATAAAAATTCTAAATTATAAGATACTAAGTCATAATTATGAGATACAAATTATGAAATTATGGCTTAAAATTTCATACAATTATGACAATAAATTTAATTCTGACTTAAAAGTCATAATTATGACATAGAAAGTTTTCTTAAAGTCATAATTATTCATCATATTTTAATCCTATTTCATAGTTTCGACTTTATCTCATAATTTCGACTTTTAATGTCTTAATTATCTATTTTTGTCATAATTTCGACATTCTATGCCATACAATTCAAAATGTGTATTTAGTATAATCACAATTTCTCCTTTTTATGTCATATTAATGACTTTTTATGTAATGATTAGGATTTACCAAACTTTTTTTATTATGAGGCGAAAATGAGCTTCCACATAAATGAGACACTTTAAGTCTCACATAAGCCACACAGAGCCATGTCTAATGACCGTCTGTGTCCCAGTGGAAGATGAAGTGCTGTCCGTGTGACTCGCGGAACCCCGCGGCCTATAACGCTCACACGATCCGGAACGTGATCTCCAGCGCCGGACCCAACCGATGGTGGCAGTCCAAGAAAGGTACGACATCAACACCGACATCGCTGAGGAAAACACAACAACATTCTACTTCAATATCACTTCATGTAGCCTATGTCAGGTATTCGACACGATCGAGTTTGGCTTACGTACATGTAATTAAAGGACATCATAACGAGAAGTTGCCTACATATAGTTTAATTCTACTCAATGAATATTACAATTCGGTCAGCGCATATTTTAACCTGAAGGACGACACGATCTGGCCTGAGGAAAGTAACCATAACAACAGCAGAGCGCGGGAACCCTTACCGTTAGGACCAGTCTCGACGAAACATTCACTTAATTATTGATTTAACTTATATATATTAATTACACCACAGAGCTTGTGTTTAAATACATTTAAGATAACAGAAGTTTATCGCAAGCAAAACCACTTTATGTCAGGTATTCGATACAATCATAATGACAAGTATATAGTTTTAATTGTACTCAATGAATATTTCAACAGTATTTTCTGTAACTAAAACGTCAAATTATAATTAAGTCAGCGCATATTTTAATTTACCAGACGTTAATTTAACGACGACTCGCTCGCCTGAGGAAAGTAACCACGACAACAGCAGAGCGCGGGAACACGGATCATCAGTGTCGACGACCGCCGTCATTCACTTATTGATTTATATATATTACACCACAGACCTTGTGTTTAAAATACATTTAAGATAACAGAAGTTTATCGCAAGCAAAACCACTTTATGTCAGGTATTCGATACAATCATAATGAGAAGTATATAGTTTTAATTGTACTCAATGAATATTTCAACAGTATTTTCTGTAACTAAAACGTCAAATTATAATTAAGTCAGCGCATATTTTAATTTACCAGACGTTAATTTAACGACGACTCGCTCGCCTGAGGAAAGTAACCACGACAACAGCAGAGCGCGGGAACACGGATCATCAGTGTCGACGACCGCCGTCATTCACTTATTAGGGACTTTAAGCAACAGCTGCTGATGGAACGGCAACGGCAGTCGGAAGTAAACGGTTAACTGCCGTAGCTAAAGAACACAAAAATCACTAAGCAACAGGAAAGAGTACGGCGTAGGGGATAATTTAATCATTTGACAAAATACAAATAAAGAAAGTGATTTTAAAAAGCAGGAGAGGGTTGCTTTGGACATTTAATGACATATATAGGCTAGGCTAAACAATTTCAATGCCACATACTATAAAACATAACATTATCTTTCTTAATCTTTCACGTAGTAACGACGACGGCAAATCAGCTGTTCTCCCGTAGTGGACGGTTACAGTAGAACGTCGCGAGGTAGCAGTTAAAGTCGCGCGTGCGCAATAGAACGCCAGAATGCCGTTGCCGTTCCACCAGAGGCTGTAGCTTAAAGTCCCTATTGATTTATATATTACACTACAGACCTTGTGTTTAAAATACATTTAAGATAACAGAAGTTTATCGCGAGCGCAGCAAAACCACTTTATGTTACCAGAAACGAATAAATGCCCTTATTGCTCTAAATCTCAGAGTCATCATCGTTGTTAGTTTAGTCATCAAAACGTACTTTTTATATTAATATTTAAATTGTGCAATATATCAAAGCAATTTAATCTTTGAAGAAACCAAAAGCACTTTAACTGATGCTGCATTTTAAGTTTGTGGATTTACTGTTTTCAGGATGTAATATTGTATTCTATTTAATTATTATTATTATTTATTAATAATTGGTGCATTTTACACCTAGTTATGCTGTACATTGTCATTTGTTCTTTTTTTTATATAAAAACGGC
This sequence comes from Semotilus atromaculatus, assembly GCA_031834385.1. Classification (NCBI taxonomy): domain Eukaryota; kingdom Metazoa; phylum Chordata; class Actinopteri; order Cypriniformes; family Leuciscidae; genus Semotilus; species Semotilus atromaculatus. Next base: position 928,482 of record JAULUF010000021.1, on the reverse strand, counting down.
AAAAGTAATATTTAAACAAATTAGTAAATGAGGTTTTATTTAACTTTGGTAATTATAAAATGTCTTCAGTTAATGCCAAAGCAAATGTACTTTCTTTCCTATTTACACTACCAAACTGTATTTTTTTAAACATATTCAGTAGTCCTATGCATACTTTTAATTAAATACTTCACATTTGTTCGTAATCCATCAAATTTAAACAAGATTACATACAATTTGATGGAAATATGCCAGGACAAACATGTCCGTCATTCCATCATTGAAAAGTTTTCCAGTGTTCATGTGAGTGTGTGTTGTGTGTGTTTATACAGTGTTAATGTGCGTGTGTGTGTGTGTTTAATGTGCGTGTGTGTGTGTGTTTATACAGTGTTAATGTGAGTGTGTGTATACAGTGTGAGTGTGTGTGTTATACAGTGTTAATGTGTGTGTGTGTGTGTTTATTCCAGATGTGAGTCCGGTGACGCTGCAGCTGGATTTAAATGGGCTATATCAACTGGAAACGGTCCTACTATCATTTAAGGTGTGTTACTCAGTCTCAGCGGCTGCGTTTACATGCACAACTTTTGTTTCAATCAGATGAATGAATCTGATGAGTGTTTACATGAACGCTAAACATGTGATCGGGTTGATGTGTGTGTTTATATGTCACAAGATTCAAATCGGAATACATTGTTTGACATGCGCACACTGCACGAATACACAGTTTCCTGATGTTTGCGCATAATATTCTCCTACCTTGGTACTTTATTTGTTTTAAACAGCAGTCTTAATATTTATCCATTTCTGGTCATAATTAGGAGATAATGAGCGTATGAACCGTTGTGCCGCTGCTTATATTGATCACTCCAGTGGTGTGTGTGTGAGAGTGTGAATTTATACAACACTTTATTCAGCACGTCACATATCATTACGCTATTTCTACGTCATGTACGATTTATACGGTTTTCAATCCGATCGAGTGTTTACATGTTCTCTCGATCGG